>CM032448.1:77094092-77121592 GCA_019049505.1 Pachyrhynchus sulphureomaculatus | reverse complement strand
CTGGGCAAATCATTCCAAAGTGATGAGGTTCTTCATATAAAATACCGCTTGAGAGTTGTAACGATATAAAGTATTAGCCCGACGTGTATTTCTATTCTGCACCGCTTTAGAAGGAATTAAGCGGGTTACATCCATCGAACACTTTCCATGAAAATACTTGTAAAATAGGTTCAATCGCCAACCGTTCTTCAATATAAAATGAATCAAGGTTGCTGGTCAGTTCTGAGTCTCCAATAAGGCGAACAGCTCCCTTCTGGATAGAATCCAACAAATACGGAGTATATAGGAGCAATATTCCATTTTTGGTCGAATTGAAGCTTTGTACAGATTTGACAGTAGTGGACTGTAAAACTTTCTAGTTCGAAATAATATTCTCAGCTTTTGAGTTCTCTTTGGTATGCTGGCAATATGTTCATGACAAGACGTATTTGTTTTCAAATGCCCAGCAACTGAGTAAGGATGCTAGGGAAATAAAGTACCCCGGCATAACTACGTGGGGTTCAGCAAGGTTAACTTTTGCATTTTAGCGTGCATTATGCAATAGCGTAGAGTAGCTGTAATTTTTTTTTAATTGAAAACTAATCCTTGTTTATAACATTAATTAAATAATTAATAATTGGTTCTAACCACTATATTTAAATTCAACTGATTTTAAGCATATTTTATTCGGGTTTTCTTCCTTTTTCTGACTTGGCTGCAGCTGTTATACCCGAAGTTTTGCCCCTTCAACGTTATAGTGTATCTCTTTTACTCCGTTTATTTAAGAAGATTATCATAACAATATGTTTAGTAAAAGTAAAATTTTGTTTCATTCTGCTTACCTATATCGGAATTAAAAGCTGTCAATATATCTGGATAGCCTCCCAAGCCAGGATTCTGTCCAGCAAAGTGGTGAGGGTCCCAAATACCCCCATAGCCGTTTATGTCATTTGGGTAACCGGGAAAGTCTGCTCCCTGTGGGACAAAAATGCATAAACAATCAGCTAATCTTTTTTTAGATTTTAAGAGTAATAGATAAAACTAATAAGTTTTGGAAGGACTCAACAATATCACAAAATAACAAATTAAAACTTATTAATGCAGCAATATTTCCCATAGCTACCTACACCTCGCAAACTTGGACCATAAATGTTATAGCTCGACGAAAAAATGACGCCTTTGAAAGATAGGTATACAGAGAAATGTTGAGGATACCATGGACACGGCACCGAACCAATGCCTCCATTCTAAATCCACTAAATATCAGGAATTGTCTATCCACCAAAATAAGCGATCTAGAAAAACTTGAGTTTCGGATCGGGAAATGTGTACACGTGAATCGAACGCCCGGCAATAGTCAACTCGTTCAACGAGCATTATTACGGTAGTGTTTCGATTTATTTAATTATTTTGTCGATTGCAAATGAGAGGGACTAGAAATAAAGCAGAGTGTAGTGTTAGCATTAAGACAATAAGTAAAAAATTTGGAGGTTTATGAGAATAATTATGTAAAATTGTATGAAGCTAACGAAACGATAAGCGATGACCTTGATCGTTTTACTGTTTACGGTGATAAGAAATATAAACAACAGTTTTTTTCTCTTCGTGTTTGAAAATGGAATATACGAGGAGGACACGTAAAGTTTTTATACCAGAAAGAACAAAGGATAGCGATGATTATACCTCAGGAGACTCGAAAAGAGGAAGACTAGAAGAAAAACAAGAGCTAATGGGATTATTCAAGAAGAGTAAAAAGCTGATAAGAACACCACAGAAAGAGAGAGAAAAACGAAAGAGTAGATAAGATAGAAAATTTGATAGAAATGATCAGAGAGCTAATGTCAGATATAAAGAATATAAAATAAGATCAGAAGAGATACCAACAAGAGATGAAGGAACTAAAGAAGGAGAATGAAGTATTGAAAGAGGAAAATAAGATAATTTGAGAAAACAAACGGATTTGAAGATAAGTAGACCGGAAAAAGACAACGTAAGGAATAATATTGTAATATCGGGAATGAGATTTGAAGCGAAGAACATTTTATGTAGAGGAGTATGGACACAAAAGTACAGATTAAAGATGTGATAAAAATTGGAGCGACTATATAAAAGATAGAACTTGGAAACACGGGAGATAAAGAAGCTGTAATGAAAAATAAAAACAAACTGAGAAACCTAAGAGAGAGAGTCTACATAAACAACGATTTAACAAAACATGAACGAGAAATTCAAAAGAAATTAAACCAGCAGGGAACGAGAGAAATAATGGAAAAAGAGTGAAAATCGGATATAAAAAAATCGTAATCGAAGGAAGAGAATATAAATGGGACATTGAGGAAGAAAAACAGAAAGAACAAACAAAAAATACCACGACCATCAAGTCAAAAAACTAAGAAAAAGGAGAGAGGTAGGTAGATTGACGACGACCCTGGCAAAGATAAAGGATACGGAAGAGAAGACTAGTAAAATGAATACAAATAAGAAGATAATCAAAGAGATAGATAGGAAGAGAGAAATGGGAAATAATTATCGAGTTATTAGATTGAGAACACAGAAGAATAGGGGTATAAACAGAAAAGAGGATGAACTGACAGAAGAATAACAAATGCACTATGTAGGAATCACTGAAACAGAAAGGAAAGGAAATGGATGAAAAAAATTAGAAGGAAAAGCATACAAAAATTAACATAGAGACATAATACCGGAACAAGATACAGAACTTACACAAACAGAAGAAACTAATACAGAAGAAACAAAAGAGGCAATCTGCAATTTAAAGGGGATGGAAGGATATAGAATGAAATATGGAAAAGACAGATATAGAATAACTCAACTCCACGGGCCCTACACTCCTAACAAAAGGGGTAGAAAGGCATAAGGATTAAGCAAGTAAGTAAGTAAGAAAAACTTATGGTGGAGGGAAAAATAAATGGGAAACGCCCAAGAGGAAGATCTCCTAATCCATGGGCAGACCAAATGAAGCTGCTCATAGGACATTCCATGCACGAACAGGACCGTGATTCATGATCCTTGCAATCGAAACATAGCACCACTAAACCCTTACTAGAGTAATACGACTGATGTGGAGGACTAAGATTTAGTATTTTTGAGTTATATTAGGTATTTAGTTCTGTTGTTTACATAAATACCTACTGAATTAGTACGTTGTAGACGCACCAAAGATGAAGGGGTGAAATCAGTAATATTATGAATTAAAACATTTTGAAATAAAGCATAATGACACACTAAGACAATCCAATTTTATTTCAAATTTAATATAGTTAAAATTTTTCAATTAGATGCTATTCTATTACAAATTATTGAAGAAATATAACACGTAGGCTTAAAAGTTTTTGGTCTAGCTACTTAAAACACTTTTTTTTGCAAAATCCGATTTTATTCTTCAACATAGTCTCCTTCAAGAGCGATACAAATAGTCCAACGCTTTTCTAACATTTCTATACCTTTCTTGTAGAAGAATTTCTCTCTGCCTTCAAAATACGCCTCATTTTCGGGGATAACTTCTTCCTTGGAGTCAAATCTTTTTTCCGCGAGCATTTTTTTGAGGTCTGCGAATAGATAATAGTCACTGGGGCCCAAATCTGGAGAACACAGTGGATGAGGAAGCAATTTGAACTTTAATTCATGCAATTTTTTGCCACTTGTAACACGGTGATATCTTGATGAAAGAGCACTTTTTTCTTGTTCATTTGGGGCCGTTTCTTTGCAATTTCTACCTTCAAACGCCCCAATAACTTTATATAGTATTCGCTATATATGGTTTTTCCCTTCTCAGCATAGTCGCTGAAAATTATTCCATGCCAATCCCAAAATACAGAGACCAAAACCTTCCCAGCCGACTGTTGTGTCTTTGGTCGCTTCGGCGGCTTTCACCGGCTGCTATCTACTCAGCTGACTGCCGATTTGATTCCGTTTCCATGTTTCATCCGTTGTCACATATCGCATGAAAAAATCCTTTTTATTGCTCTTAAACAGGTCAAAACAGCACTCAGAATCACCAAACACGTTGCTGATTTGGTCCACTGTGAGCAAACGCGGTACCCATTTCGAACAGAGCTTATCAGTAAAGTAGATTTTTGCAGGGGCAGAGTCCCTGTAACACTTATTAAGCCATTGCTTTGCTTGAGCGGTGTTTTTTTCGCTTCTAAAAACAGTGTTTAATCAACACACGAAATTTGAATTTTTCCATTGTTTTGAAAATATCAAAAGTAGTGGTACACGTATCGTTTGAAGGTTGGTACTTCCTAAAAATCATATGAATTTTTTGAAAAAGGCGACATCTATGTGTCAGACCAAGAACTTTTAAACCTATGTATTATTTAAATGATGATGTGTATCTTTCAGTTTCTTGCATAGATATTTCTAGATTATTTTGTTTGCTAAGATTATGAATATTATAAGGGTGGATTGATAAGTCTAGTAAATTTCTACTAAATGGCGGAAAATCTTGTTTGTTGTTGTCATGACTGTTGGTAAGCGTCATTCTTGTAATCGTTGTGTTCAAAGTTTCAAGCATATAAAACGTGCCGTTGTTTGTTGGCAGCTATCGTAAGTGATCGGTATTATATGTTTCGTAGATATGGATAATGCCGAGTGTGGCGTGTAGCGATAAAACATTTTTATTTAAAAACGTAGACTGCCGCCCAGATAGAAATCGAAATGAAGGTGATTCATGGGTTCTACACCAATACTCAAGATCATTTGTTACTAGACAAATGAAGCACTGCAGATGGCTGCACGTTCAGGATGCCCGATTGAGATGTCTTTTGAAGAAATGGTTGATAAAATTCATGCTATCTTGATGAAAGATCATCACATTAAGGTTTGTAAGATTGTTGAGATGTTAGGCATCTTATAGAAATAGGTACATAATATCTTGCATGAAGTTCTAAAAATAAAACAGCTGAGTGCACGTATGGGTGCTCCGTTTGATCGACTTCAGACCAAAAACGCACGATGAAGGACATATCAAAATTGTGTTGAAAAAGGTGCAGCGTAATCCGAAGGATTTTTGGCGTCATTTAATGACTATAGATGAAATGTGTATCCACTATTACACTTCGGAGATAAAACGGCAGTCAAAACAGTGGCTTGATGAAGGTGAAAATGTACCGAAAAAAAAAACATTTTAATCCACCGGAAAAGTGATGAGAAGTCTTTTTTGGACTCACAGGGTATCATCATGATTGAATTGCTCTTATACCTCCTCCTCCTCATTCCTGCTACTCCGTGAAAGTGTAGTGACATTATGAAGTAATGACATATACTGTGTCTCCCCATGTGTCTCTGTCCTGAGCAGCTGTATTAGCCTCGTGCAAACCCTGGCCTATCAAGGCCTTCATTTGATCCACCCATCGATTTGGACATTTCCCTCGAGGGCGTTTTTCATTTACTTTTCCTTCAACTATCAGCTTTTCCAGACCATCAGCTCTTCTAGATATAGGGCCAAAGTACTTTAGATAGGATTGATTTATTATGGTGGAGAATCTTGTTTTGACATTGAGTTGTCAAGGATTGAAGCATTTGTTCGATGAGCCGTATACGGGATTCGCACCACATTTCAGAGACGTCTATTTTCTGTCGTAATGCTAACTCCATGGTCCAAGTCTACGAGGTGCAAGTGGTAATGGAAAATTAGGGCTTTTAAGAATCTTGACTTGTTATCGAGTGAAATGTCTGTATCTTTCCATATTTTATGAAGTTTGATCATTAAGTTACGAGGTATGGATAATCTTCCCTTAATTTCTACATCACATCCTCTTTTATGTGTGACTAGGGAGCCAAGGTATATAAACTGGTCGATGACTTCAAAACCCGCTATTTCTGTGGTGTTGATGGGGTTTCGATCGATGATCATTATTTTGTTTTTTTTTTTTTTTTGTTGAGTTTCATTCCATGCCTTCCGCTGACCAACTCTAGCTCTTGAATGTTAGGTTTCATTTTAGCCTCGGTGGATGTTAGTACTAGAGTATTATCCGCGTATCTTAAACTTATTTACCACCCATAGTTATACCTCTGTTTCAATCCTCCAAGGCTTCCCTCATTATAGAGTTGCCATATATATTGAAAAGCAGAAGAAAGACGATGTAGCACTAGGCGTACTCCTGCTTCTAATTTAAATGGGTCTGAAATGATGTTATTTATTCTGACTTTTCCCTTGCTCATAACGTAACGTGAGCTGGCAAAAAAGTGCTTCTTCGCCAGGATAATGTTTGTTCCCACATCGGCCATTACAATGGCACAAGTGCACGAGCTGGGTTTTGAAAGAGTTGCCCATCCATCCAGTTCTCCAGATCTGTCCCCAAGTCATATTTTGTTCGCTGATTGAAGAGGTTATCTGTTCTGTAAATGAGTATTATGCACAGTTCAAACCAATTATTTTTTCTTAGAGAATAAAAAATCGGAATCTCGATGGACAAAATGCTTTTAGCTCTGTGAAGAATTATGATGGGAAATAAATTCTTATTTTAACAAAAAAATGGAATTTGTCTTGTTTGTTACAAGAGCTTTCAATCCATTCCTAGCATTTCTGAATTGAATTGTAATACCAGGTGTACAAGTATGAAATGCGGATTTCAGACAACAGATGGTGCACCAATGCAGTTTGTGCTATAAAGATTTGACATTGCGCCATTTTGTTGTGTCATCAACAAGTGTCAGATGCGCGCCCGAGTGATAAATTGCAAAAGTGTGTGCATAGTGTTGTGTTGTTGTGTTCAATATGTCGAAATTTATACCGAACAAAGAGCATTCGCGGACAGCATTAATTTTTTGTTTTCATTTGAAGAAAATTGCTGTTGAATCATACCGATTACCTCGTACGTGTGAACGATGGTTTCGGCTTTTCAAAAGTGGTGACTTCGATGTTGCAGACAAGGACCGAAAACCGCAAAAAAATACGAAGATGTGGAATTGCAAGCATTGTTGGACGAAGATGATTCGCAAACACAAAAACAACTCGCCGAGCAATTGAGCGTTAGTCCACAAGCTGTTTCCAATCGGCTACGAGAGATGCGAAAGATTCAGAAGACCGGTAGTCATTCACATTAGTTGAACGACAGGCAAATGGAAAAGCGCAAAAACACGTGTGACATTTTGCTCGCTCAGTACAAAAGGAAGTTGTTTTTGCATCGTATAGTTACAGGGGATGAAAAGTGGATTCATTTTGAGAATCCCAAGCGCAAAAAATCATGGGTAGACCCAGGCGTACCATCCACATCGACCGCAAGACCAAATCGCTTTGGCAGAAAGACGATGCTGGGGAAACGGTTAATACTAAACGTTACCAACAACAATTGACCGATTTGAACCATTTGCTGCTTGAAAAAAAGGCCAGAATACCGAAAGAGGCAACACAAAGTCATTTTTCTTCATGACAATGCTCCATCACATACAGCAAAACCAGTTCGCGACACGTTGGAAGCGCTCAGCTGGGAAGTTCTACCCCATGCGGCTTACTCACCAGACTTGGCTCTTTCCGATTACCAATTGTAGCAGCGCTTTGGTTCGTACGAAGATGTGAAAAAATGGCTCGATGAATGGTTCGCAGCAAAAGAGGAAGATTTTTACGGGTGTGGTATTCACAAATTGCCCGAAAGATGGGAAAAATGTATAATAAGCGATGGAGCGTATATTGAATAAAGAGCTTTTTATCATTCTTCAGAATTTAACATGTTTTTTGTAGAAAAAAAATCCGCATTTCATACTTGTACACCTGGTACATATATAGTCAGGTATTTGTGACAAATTTAGAATAAATAATAAAATTTTCTTATGTGTTTTGTGTAACTTTACGAAACGAATATCTCCTTTTTCTTCATTCAAAAAACCTGTTAAGAAATAACTGAAAACATATTAAACTTTAGTGGTTGCCTTTTATCCTATCCTTTTAAATAAAACATATGTTAGCATTTTTAGTGTTCCATACGGATTAATTATAAGATCACTTCGATGTCCGTCTGTCTGTCCGCCTGTCACACCCGATATTCTCCGAAACTATTTGATGTAGATCAGAGCGGTATAGTTCTGAAAGTTAAATTTTGACATAAGGGGTAGTTTTGGAGGGTGCAATCAGCAGTGAAAAAAAATTACCAGGATATCGAGTGGGGTGTCAAATGAAAGCTTGTAAAAACAGGTCAAAAATATCTATGATGTAATATTTGCGCACACTTTTCTTTGTATTATTTATCACCGTACGGAACACTAATTGCGCAAGTCCGACTTGCATTTGGCCGGATTTTTTAAATTATTTTTTTTTATTTTTTTTTTTTTTTTTAGGGGTCTAGCACACATGCTGCAGGAAGTCCCTAAAGCGCTACAGGAGCGGCATGTGTGCGGAAAAAGCGATTCACGTTGTTCTTGAATCGCTGTAAATTGTACTCGGTGGGAAACACATCGCTGGGCAAATTATTCCAAAGGGATGATGTTCTCCATATAAAAGACTGCTTGAAAAGCGTTGTACGCGGAGTAACAAGCTGAACCTCATACGGATGTGAAGTACCAGCGCGACTTGTATTTCTAACATGCACCGCTTTGGGGGGAATTAAGCGGGCTACATCCTTCGAACACTTTCCATGAAAAGACTCAAGTCGCCAACTGTTCTTCGATGTTCCAGCCAATCAAGGCCGCCGGTCAGTTCCGGGTCTCCAATCAGACGAACAGCTCTTCTCTGAACAGAATCCAACAAATGCAGTGTATGTTTGGGAGCGGAGAGCCCCAAACATGGGAGCAGTATTCTATAGTTGGTCGAATTTGAGCTTTGCAAAGAATTAACAGTTGTTGTGGAGTGTAAAGCTTGCTAGTTCGAAATAATATTCCTAACTTTTGAGAAGCTCTCCTCGCTATGCCTGCAACATGTTCATGCCAGGGCATATTTGCTCTCTAACTAACGCCCAACAAATTGAGCGACGATGCTAGGAGAATGGAGTGTCCCGACATAACCATGTCGGGTTCAGCAACGTTAACTTTTTTAGAAAAAACTACCGCCTGGGTTTTTGTAGCATTAAATTCCACTTGGTTACTGTCACCCCAAGATAGAATTTTTTCCAGGTCTTTGTTAAGTTGAACGACCTCCTGCTCTCTGCGGATATTCGCCTGAGCAGCCGATGTCCGAGCGTTCAAAGAGAATGAAGAGATAAGCGTACTGTCGTCTGCAAAGCTGTAGATTGGATTCCGGTCTTTTCCAGCAGATCGTTAATGTAAATGAGAGAGAGAGTATCAATATTCTTAGCAACTTTTATTATAGACAAAATAGCGTTTTTTAACGGGCTATAATACTTACTAAAATAAATCACTTTGCCAAATATAACCTATTAAAGTTTTCAAGAAAATTACAGAATATGTCACCTCTTATTGTATACAGTTAACTTCTCGGCATCGCGGATTTGTATATGTACTTAAAGGAGTGGTGTCTCAGTAGTACTGAGAATTCTCAAAGTAAATGACTCATTCAAGTTCATGGCATATTGAAATTTTACGGCTATGAGCTTAAAAATTAAAACAAATTTCAAATGACCATATTTCTCGTTATGAAGCTTTTGTGTAGAAGATATTTAATGAACTAATTTATTTGAGAACGATATCTTGTTAAAAAATGACCCAGCTTAGAAAACATCCGGTATATTAAAATGTTAGTCTATAGCTGTCTCCTTCACGATCATCACATGCAAAATTTCGTTAAGTAAAATTTAAAATGTGTAGTGGTATCACAAGATGATTTGAACAAAAAAGTGGGGTACATGACAAGCTCTGTATATTACCTATACTGCCCCCTTGAAAATAAGTCTGCGGACATCTTCGACTGTTTTTTGAGATTGCTAAAGTTACAGTCCGTCAAGTAAGAACATGTCCGCCATAATTCATTTTTGGTAGATGCGATTCTAGTATATAGTATCGGTAGACGGAACCTTTGTCTACGACGCATTTTAGTCGATTCCGAACTTTCGTCGAAATCACGTTTAATCCAAAATGAGTCACTTGTTTACGCATCGATTAGAGGCAGTCTTTTTTTGTTCCCATCCAAAGGGGCCTAAAACGATACATTCTGCGGCCGCTAAATATATTAAAAAGTCAGTGTCGTTTGTGAAGAAGAGTCATTTTAACGAGACGGCGAAGTCACTCCGAAAGTTGAAAAACGAATCGTCTCTTTGTTTTCACGGAATTCGAAATTGACGCTGCGGAAAAAAAATGACATAATAAAATTACTAGCTATTTATTGCCGAGAGATTTTTAATTAAAAAAAAAAAAACTTTACCGGTGACCGACAAAAAAGCTGCAGTTGCGTAGGAAAACGAGTTCTTAGCGGTTATAATAACGCGGCACCAGTTCTTATTCGGATTCATGACGTTATTACCTTTGTTTTGTTTTCTATCGTTTTTTTTGGTTAAAAATTTAAAGTACTTTTTATCCATATGCAGACGTACGTTTTTTACGAATACTTTCTCTCTCTATACGTTTTTACGGCCACAGCTGCCAGGACTATTCGGCCGAGTGTCGATTCATATTTCAAAACCCTTATTTTTCTATTATATTAAATGATTTACAACAAGATCCACAATAAAGTGAGTCTAGATTCTATGTCCATAACCTTGTAGGGATTTTATATTTCAAATATTTAGCTTAAGCTTTTCGTATTTTTTATGGTCTGTAATAAAGGTTTTCTTCGGGACACTACTACTGATTTTGGATGCAACCTTTTTCTACCAGCCCATCACCCCGATTACACAACTTTCACAAAAAGCACGGCCACACGTGCTCGACCACTTGCTCAAATCACATAACCTCAAACCGACGTTTTAGGAATCACTGTGCACGACGCTTAGCAACCCTCTGTGATTAGAACCCTACCAAGCAACTTATGGACCAGCGCACTATGGGACAGAATCGTGCGTACCGTCTCAAAAATCTGTAACTTTGTCGTTGATTGAAGTAAATAGCTGAAATTTGGTATGTAGTATCTCTAATGTATATACTATCAAATAATGGTACATTCGTTGTTAATTTTTAACCTACTTCACGTGTGTATTTTTTTTTGTTCCTTTTTTTTATTTTTTTTTTTTTTTTAATGTTTGTTCCAATATTACTCCGCCATTTGTGAACCGATTTTAAAAATTCTTTTTTTGTTTGAAAGGTATTGCTTGTAGTTGGGTCCCATAATTTTTTTTTGGAAATCGGACGGACAAAATGTCCGTCCGAAAAATTAATTTTTGAATATCTCGGCCATTTATAAACAGATTTTCAAAATTCTTTCTTCTTTTTGAAAGAATTTGTAACAGGCTGAACACATAAAAAAATTTCGGAAATCGGACGGATATTTTGTCCGTCCAAAATATTGATTTTTAGATAACTCTATTGAAAATTTATGAAAATCGGAGGGAGGAAGTCGGTTTTCTTTTTTGCGAGAATTATTTTATTTATAATATATAAAAAAATAATACAAAAATAAAAATGACACTTTTTCATACAAAAACATAGTTTACTTAACTTATTGAATGATAATTATACAGTTTAATGATATACACTATTATTTCGTATTTTTGTTAATATTACATATGAAAATAGTATATAATAAATGACAAACATCTATTAATCCACTACATAAAATAGAAAAAAAAAAATGATATACAAACTACAATTTAAATATCTAAGAGGTTCTTGGCTTCGTCTAACAGTTCCTTGGCAACAGTGACTGATGGTTTTCTGATACTTGATATGTATGGGTCTGATGTAAATAAAAGACCATGAAATACGTCTTCATTCGTTGACCTAGAGCACTTTCTAGCGTGACATAACCTGATATTTTTGTAATCTTTATTACGAGATTCTTCATCCTCAGATAAATTACCAATAGGCAGAACAGCAAAATGTCTAATTATACTTTCCCCATGTATTAAGATCTTATGTACTGAAGAAGGCATGTTATACTACATATATTGTGTAACGTTACAATTGTGCAGTAGCGCGAGTATATTCACCAAATTTTTCTGGATTTACAGCAATACCGCACGCCAAAGTCTAAAGAATAACATAAAACCTTTTAATAAGATCCTCATTACCTCCTGTTATTTCTGAAGAGCAGTAGTAGTTCTCAAAAAAACGTCGAGATGTATTGCCGTCATTGCTATTTCCACTTCCTTGCCGGGGTTTATACCATGCAATCCCATTCGGCTTCGAAATAGACTTTGTACAAGTTTTTTCTTGTCTTCTCTACTTTTTTTTTTATCTTCCGGAGTTCTCGCAGCCCATTTTTTAAACGAAAGATTATATGAAATATGTAAAACTAACTCCATGCACCTAATCCATGCATGCAACGTCGACAAACTGTACACGTAAGCATTCATATTATCTGGCTTTGATTCAATCTTCTCCAAATTATTCATATCGCTTGGTTTAGCCCCACACACCGTACACACAGCTCCAAAACTTGTGTCAGTTAGAACTTGTGTAACTTTTCCATCCACCATAGTTAAGAACAGCTCGTGACTTATTTCAATTAGCTAGTCCCCCTGTGTGTATCTCAGAAATTTTCAAATTAATTTGACCCCGAATATCACCGACCACCTCTTTTGTTTCTCGGGCGTTTCTTTTGCAGATTCCATCAGAATTGGTCACAATATTGAATAGAAGAGCAAGCCGGATTTTGCCAAAGAACCTCTTTTGTTTCTGTATCAATCAGCTTTATTGGTATCAAAGACGCTATAAATAAGTTTGCATCTGAGACCAAGTTACTTTCATCTGTTAAAATTTGTTTATATTCACTTTGTCCCGATGAATCATCACATCCCCATTTGGTAAACAATTTAAGATTTCTTCTTGTTGGGTTGTAAATATTTTCAATTTTTAAGGTACGGGCAGTAGTGTGATCCAGCAAATCTTGTAGATTTACTTTAGCGCCTGTATCGGTTATGTCAATGCTGGAGAGTGGAGGATAACACAGTTTTTTTTGCGTTTGTTAATATATTATATGGCGGCAATATATCGAAGTTTTCGTTAATCAGACTTGCTCGAAGTAATCCGGATTGTGATTTCGAAAGATCTAAATCAGCAAAAAGACTTAAAGCTTCATCCGCCGTAAAATATGTTGCATTACGAGTTTCATGCAACAATTTTTCCTTTATGATCTTTTTTTCATGCATCATTGCAACAACAAAAGCTTTTTCGTTATGTATATTCCCGAGTCCATATTCTTTATGATCTTTTTTTTCATCTCTGACAACACAACGTCCCGCAGATGTTGTATCATTTTGCAAAAATTAACCACGTTGTATTTTTTTTGAAGACGTCCAACGATTAATTAATTAATTCATGAAGGTGTTCTTCTAAGTATTTTTGAATATCTTCTTTTTTTGTCCCGTGGTCAATGAAAAATTCGCCTAATACTCGTCGAGGCACAACAAATTCACTTATTTTGTTGTATAGTACTTCGCAAATATTGTTTTTACCGAGGTTGGTGAAGACTCTATGTGGAAGCACAATAAAGTACTGGTAAATGACAATTAAATCAATAACTTTTATACTTCAAATTCCGTGAGAAAAATATTATTATCTGCGGGTAGTCACATATTTATCGCGTTCTTATATGATATGATATGATTTCCAATAGTATTTCCACCTTACCTAAACTTTAATTTAGGTAGTAATCTATCTTTATATATAAAACACAAAAAATGTTTCTACCTACCCAAGGGCTCTACCAGGTAGTAGCAGTTCGGCAATAGCAACAAAGCCGAAAAAAATCACATGTATTTTGTTGGTAGAAAATTCACCACATTGTCAAAAATCACGAGAGCTTCTCTCAAAAAACAACCACTTTATGTATGTATGTAGTTCATTCTCTCAAAAAACAACCACTTTATGTATGTATGTAGTTCAATGCGGTAAGTTGTAAACAAAATTTTGACAACTTGCTGGGATGTAAACAATAGTCACCTGTTCTAGTGATATTACCTGGTAAAGCTGCCTTGTACCTACCTACCTACCTATCTATATATCTACCTGCCTACCTATGTCCGCTATACGCTAGTAGACAATATTATTTAACAATAAAATGTCAGAAATAATTATTTTTCGAAAAATCTCCTGAATCAAATCTTAAAAATTTTTTTTAAAATATTTTGCATTTCCCTCCCCATCAGGTATTTTTCGTCCCATTTAAAAGCGGGCAGATTCGGGCAAATTTTTTTTTTGCCTTGACTTTTATATGAGTGCTCTATGTGATGGTATCAAAATTACAACATCGGCAGACATCGCTAACTGTCAAAAGTCTATTTAAAGTTTCTAATAAGGTACAATCGTGTACCTCTCCAGTTTTTACATAAATGTCTACTTAAATGCTTTTTAAATAAGGTACTTAATAACTTTTCTAACCATATATCACACTTACATATTTGCATTGAAAATAATGAAAATATGACCATGTAAACTGGTGCAATTCTGTTCTACATAATCGACATTATTTTGAGCGTCAACTTGCAAGTCAAGTTTATTAAGAAAAAATGAGAAATAATCTATTTTAAATTCTATATAATATGTATTAGACATTCAGTTAGATATGTGCATTAACAAAATATTCAATATGAACATTCGCAAAACCTATTTTTGAGACGGTACGCACGATTCTATCCCATAGTGCAGCGTTCCACACTCCGAAGCCCCAAAACTCGCGAACTTCGCCCTCAGAAGCCCCAACCGGAAATACACGTTATCATGCCCGAAGTGTCAAACGGAAGTCCTTTTTACAAATACAGATTTAGGTTATGTATTGAGACACATCTGTAAGTAATTATTTTTTCTTCTTTTTTTAGGTCATAATTAAACATCTTAAATTGGAAATAACTATGGAATTAAATAAATTTACTATAATAATTTTTGAAACATATTCAACAAGTTAAATAAAGAAAATATATTTGATTCAACTAATCAGGATATCTTTTAGCTTATTATTAAATAGTAGTATACATTATTGAATAATATAAGTATCAGGTTGAACGTATCCCGTAAGACCATTTGACAACATCTTCGTGCTTATGATGTCAAATTCCGAAGCACATTGAAGAAACCTTTGCTAGGCGAAAATTACGTCGCAAATCGGCTCGTTTGGACCTATGATAACATAAGATACTAGAGAGGCCCTCACAGTCGCCAGACGCTAACCCTATTGAAAACGTTTAGTCCCTTAGCTTGTAAAGAGAAAGCTTAGAGGAAAGACTTTGAGGACTTTGACTCAGTTGTCTCGCGAGATTCGAAAAATTATGCACAAAATCTCGTCGTCAACCTGTCTCGAAGAAGCCAGGCGATTATTGATGTAGGAGGCGATTGGACAACTTACTAAGGTAATTGCCACACTTTTTCAAGAATACGAGCGGTCACGTACTTACTTGACAGACTGTAGCTGTTTTTTAACTGGTTCCTTTAATTAAAAGATCCATCGTTTTCCTCTTTTTAGTTTCTATAAAAATGTGCATCATGCTTAAAAGCTCTAAAGGTTAGGACACCCTTCTACAAAAATTCTAATACTTCTCCAATATGGCGACAACTTGAAAAGTTATTTGCTTATTTACACTTGAATGAAATGTGCATAAAATTGTGTTTTTAGTGTTCTGCACGGAACACTTATAAAATCACTCGGTGTCTGTCGGTCCGTTTGTCCGTCCATCTGTCACACCCGATTTTTCTTCTAATATGAAGTAGTCTACATTTACATGTTATTATTTTCCTGATATAAGAAATTTCGGGTAATTTTTTCCTTTTTCTCGGAAGGGGAATAGCTAAAACTATTTAAAAAAAAATACGATCGGATCAAGGTAAATATTTTTTTTTGAAACATGGCTTTACTTATACTTAAAATAAGGATGTCAAGAAATCTTCAAGAAACATACATTGCCTCCTTCCCACGGCCCATGGTCACTCGAAAAGGACATTTTCATTAGTAACAACTTTTTATTTAACACCCACGCACAAAAGAAACTTTATTCCACCAGACAACACCAAGTGACTTCTCCTACAATCGCACTGTAACTTTAAACTTAAAAAAAAAAATTATACTTAACACTTCTTAACTGTACAAGAGATTATTTCCATTAAAACTGTATGACTCTAATTTGGATACTATTTCAATTCACCCTACGAGCACTAGAAACCATTCCTAATAACAAATATGCCCGAATCCTTTTCGAGTTTCATTGGTTGAAACTTTCATGAAGGGATGGAACCCCTAACTACGTCCAATCAGGATCGAGAAACCTGATTCCGTGATAAAATCTGAGAATGGCTTCTATCAAAAAATAAAATAAGGTCGAGTTTCCATCAAAGGAAAGTATTGACGATTCTGAGGGTGCAGGGCAAGAAATATGTTTTGAGTTGGATATTGCATTTTAATAACATGGATGAAATATTGTTTTAATATAATTTATACTGGGTGTTTATTGTAAGGTGAGCTTTTATCGAAATTGCGACAAATATATAGACGTTCGATTAAATTACCCATAAACGTTCTGTCTAATGGAAAATCCTGATTTTGAAACATTTGGAACCGGAATTTTACAGATAAAATATCCCGGCTCTTATGGTATATTTGAAGGGTTTTGTTTATGGCTCTTGAATTTCCTCAAATATCGTTCTTTACAAAAAAAATTGATGGTTTTTTTTCTTTTAGACTTCAAAATTATGTGGTCAGTGAGATTTATATATTAGTATGGATAATAACGTTTAACTCCAATTACTTTAGGGAGCAAGAAAGTATTATACAGTATGTTAAATAATTTTGCATTTGTCGCAAAATTCCCAATTTTCCGAAAAATGCGAAAAATATTGTCAGAACAGCGACCACCATCTGGCAAATTTCAAAATGGTCGCTATAAGAGGTGATCCACTTTTCATTACCTGTGATCAAACGCTTTAGAAAGAGATTTCGTTACGTTTCTGCAGAGATTCGCAGATGGAAATTCGATCGAGTAAATTTTTTAATGTGAAATCATGTGGCATCCAAATATCGGGTTATTTTGTGGTTAACTTTTTTCAAATAATTTAAAACTATTTGATGATGGATGTTTAGTTCCTTGGCGTTATTATGGCTCCTTATGCCGACCTTTTTTCGTCAACTTTTTTGAAAATTCTGTCTACTTTTTCTATCATTGATCGACCAGTGCGAGGAGCATCTTTGATATCGAAAATTCCAGAACAAAAGCGACTAAATCATCTTCTGGTTATTGGTTTTGATAACGCATGTTGACCATAAACAGGATAAATTTGTTCATAGGTCTACGTAGCCTCTATGTCTTTATTGAATTAAAATTGTAAAACTGTTGCAGAAATTTCACTTGCCTGACGCTAATTATGATACAAATTCAAAACTTTCTTTATTAATTGATTATTTTGGATTAACATGCTACAATTTACATTTTATATTCTACATTTTAAGCGTAGTGAATACAATGAAATTTTAACAAATCATTCATTCAAGTAGCATGTTTTAATTAATTATTATTTGATTTTTTCCATGGCTTTTAAAGTCAGTTTGAGTTAATTGGTTTTTAATTAAGACATGTTTGCTCTATTTTTATATTTGTTTGTGTTGCTGGAAAAAATTGTCTCTTAAAAAAACTTTACATTGTCAGGTACAATAGTCGAATGTTCAATTAGCCTAACTAGTTATTAGTATTATCTAATTGCCCATTATGACTTGACATTTATAATTGGAGACTTCAACGCCAAGATTGGAAGTGGTAGGTCAGGAACTTCCGTAGGACCATACGGTCTAGGGGAAAGAAACAACAGAGGCGAACGACTAATCATTTTCAGTAAAGAGTTATGATATCACTAACACTTTCTTCAACCTACCACGATGAAACTTATACACGTGGAAGTCCCCATTAGACTCACCACAATATATCACCAGAAATCAAAACAAATGTATCTGTCAAAATATATTCTAGTGCTGATATAAACTCGAATACCAATGCTCTGGTAGGGATTCTAAGAATTATCTTGAGAAAGTTAAAAAGAAAACAGAAAAATATATACGAGATGCGACAACTTAAAGACGAAAATGTACAAATGTAATTAAAAAAGATCTTAATAAAGAACTCCGAGACAGAGATCTAAACGAAGACATAGAATCCGAAAATAAAATAACAAGAGGGCTAAAGAATAAGTATCTAACCATGGAACAAACACATAAAGGGAAGGAATGGATGACAGATGACATTCTATGACTAATGGAGGAAAGACGGTTATACAAAAACAGAGGTAACAAAAGAGAATATAGCAGACTACACACACAAATACAGAAAGAATTTCGAAGAGCTAAAGATAGGTGGAATGTGAAAGATGTAAAGAGATAGAGGAGTTGCAGGGAAAGTATGATAGTTTTAATATCTATCGAAAAATCAAAAACTTAACGGGTCAACGGAGAACGAAATCAAATGGACATTTAATAGATCGTCAAGGAAACGTTCGTTATCAATAGAGAAGAGAAACTGAAGATATGGCAAGACTATATTACAGAGTTATTTTCTGATGCAAGACTAGATCAGCCACAATGCTCAACAGACTTGTTTGGACCCTGTATTACCACCGACGAAGTGCCCATTGCAATAAATCAACTAAAAAATGGAAAAGCCACCGGGCCTGATGAATTCCATGGGGAGTTTCTTAAGCTCTTAGATGAGGATGGGATTGAGTGGCTTACGGTGATCTACAATAAAATCTAAGATTTAGGCGGAATCCCAGAAAGCTGGTTAAAGTCTGAGTTTATAACGAAATGCGGAGAATATCGAACAATTAGCCATCTTTTAAAAACATTTTGAAAATCATTCACAGAAGAATATACAAGTTGTGTAAAGAAAACATATCTGCTACACAATTCCGTTTTCGTGATGCCAATTCAGCGATATAGAGACGTCAATTGTGATCGACTACCAAAAAGCATTTGATAGAATCCAACATCACAAAATGGTCGAAATTCTAAAAGACCTTGGGCTAGATGGAAAGGATCTGCGGATTATTGACAACATTCCAGGTTCGAGTCGATTAGACCATTTCCGGGTCGCGCTCATTCGAACCGCAGTCACCCAAGGCTCCGTCCTCTTCCCTCATTTATTTAACATCTACAAGGCCGACATTTCCAAATTGGACCACACTTCCCTTTTCATGTACGCCGATGACACCGCCACCACTAAGTGGACCAGGATCATCACCAGCCGCCTCCAACGCCATCTTAACAAGCTAGTTCTTTGGTTCGAACATTGGAGAATCCAGATCAACCCAGCGAAGACCCAAGCCATCATGTTCACCAAGGTTCGAGTCTCCACGCCGGCAAGCCTCATCCTCCAAGGCACCAGACTCCGATGGTCAAACAGCATCAACTACCTGGGCCTCTACTACGACAAGCGACTAATAGGGAAGGACCAGGTTACCGCCTCCGCCAAGAAATACAACCGACTCCTCGACAAGCTCTACCCAGTCCTGAACAACTCCAGAAAATTGTCAACTCGTAACAAGTTGATAATTTACAGGACGATCGTCCGAGCCGGAATGACCTACTCCAGTCCAGCATGGTGCCAAATGTAACGTACCCGCAGATCCACCCTGCAGAGAATCCAAAACAAGGCCCTCCGCGTCATCGCCAAAGCCTGATGGTCCGTCTATAATACTCGGCCTCACAGAGACCTCCAGATGCCCACAATCTGGGAATTTATCGGTAGCGCTCAGCGCAAATTCCTGTACAAGGTCATCTACTGGAACGAGATGGTATTTAAGCAGAAGGAGAGCGCTCAGAAGCAATATCGATTGAGCGTGGAGTAAGGCAGGGTTGTGTCTTGTCTCCACGATTGTTTAATATATACTCTGAGCAAATCTTCAGGAGGCACTGGAAGAGGTTGATCAAGGAATACTGCTTAATGGGGAGCGAATAAATATCATCCGTTATGCGGACGATACAGCGGTTATGGCTAATAACTTAAAGGGTTTACAACATCTTATGACAAAAATAAATGAGGTCAGTAATCGATACAGCCTCGAACTTAATATCAGTAAAACAAAGTACATGGTAATCAGCAAGTCTCCGGTTCCTGCTACCTTGTTGATGGTTAACAATCAACAAATACAAAGAACTCCACATTATTGATATCTAGGTACCATGATAAACGAACAATGGGGTCATTTGCAGGAAATTCGTTGCCGTATCGAAAAAGTTAGAGCAGTGTTCCTCAAAATGAGTTTTCAAAAGCTCAGCAATAAAATTGAGCACGAAAATGAGACTCCTAAGATGTTATGTCTTCAGTGTCCTTCTTTATGGTGTGGGATCTTGGACGCTAACTGAAGCCACTTCTAAGAAAAAAGCATTTAAATTATGGCTATATCGCCGAATTTTACAAATTTCTTATACCGACCATCTACCAACGAGGATGTCTTACGTCGCACGAACAAGAAACAGGAAATTATGGAAACTGTTAAAGTACGAAAATTGGAGTATTTAGGTTACATAATGAGAAGCCTCCACAGATATGGATTACTATAGCAAATACTCCAAGAAAAGGTATTTGGAAAAAGGGGACCAGGACCAGACGTATTTCCTGACTAAACAATCTGCGAAATTGGTTCTCAACAAATACTACCAGTCTTTTCAGAGCTGCAGTGGATAAACCGAACCGAATAGTACTTTAATAAGAAGAAGAAATTTATTTTCCCAGGCTTCCGTCTTTCATTCATTCCGATTTGCATCTTTTTTTCTCTCGCGCACTCTATTTTTGTTTACTATTTCCTTTTTTATTTACATATATATTAACTATAATTTTTAACAGTACAGTAATACCCCGCTTTACGCGAGGGATACGTTCCGAAAAAAATCGCGTTAACTGAAATTCGCGTATATCGAGGTTTATGATTAAACATAGTCAAAATTTAATACAAAAAAATACAAATCATTTTAATCAATCACTTTAATTCTAAGAACACTTTATGCAATACATACTCTTATTTTTTACGGAAAAATACATCTATTGTCTTTTGGGTAACGTTTTGTTTACGTTCTTGTAAAATACGTTCATAACACCCAACACTGTTTTTAATTGTTTGACACACGGTCAAGACACGGTCATCATTATTGTCTATACTCTGCAATATGTCCAAACCTGAATAAATTTTTGAAAGTGCATTTTGTATTTCCCCTGAAGATAAAACTTTCTCTTCTACTTGTTCTTCCTCATCGTAGATAGGATTATTCTGTAACTCGATCAGATCTTCATTGCTAATAGGATCGTCGTGCGTTGCTACAAGTTCTACGAGATCTTCTACCGTGACATCTTCAAGTTCAGACCCCTCAATCATTGCAGCAATGTCTTCAAGCACTTGTCTCTGCATCTGGACAATTCTTCTAGGTGCTTCCACTACATCTGGCCAAAGATTACGCCACACCCCATTCATACAACTCATTTTAACTTCCTTCCAAGCCTCTTCTATGTTGTGAATAGACTTCATAATGTTGTATGACTTCCACCACTCTCGCATAGACTGTCTTCCTTCCCCGTCAGTTTCATGAATTAGTTGGCTAAAAGTGCGGCGATGGTAATAAGCTTTGAAGTTTGCTATTGCTCCCTGGTCCATAGGTTGTAATATTGACGTAGTGTTTGGTGGAAGGAACTTTACGTACACTTTTAAGTCTCTGGGCGTATCAAGTGAGGTTGGATGTCCTGGGGCATTGTCTAAGAGTAATAAAACTTTAGGTTCAAGCCCATTTCTGTCACAGTATGATTTGACTGATGGGCAAAAACTATTAGAATACCATTCTTGAAAAATTTCCCGTGTAACCCACGCCTTTCTGTTTGATCGCCACACAACTGGTAGACTTGTCTTGTCTGTGCCTCGCATTGCACGGGGTGTTTCTGAATGGTACACTAGTAAAGGTTTCAGTTTGAAATCACCAGTGGCATTACCACCCAGCAGAAGTGTTAGTCGATCTTTCGCAGCTTTGAAACCACTGGCTTGACGTTCTTCCTTAGAAATGAATGTTCGAGATGGCATTTTTTTCCAGTAAAGTGCGGTCTCATCAACATTGAAGATGAGACAAGCAGGAATTTTCTCTCGTCTAACGAAGTCTTGAAACTTGTCTGGAAACTCAGCTGCAGCTTGAATGTCCGCGCTGGCCGCCTCGCCTGTTATGTGGATATTGTGAAGATTAGAACGCTGCTTGAACCGATGGAACCAGCCTCTGCTGGCAGCAAAAGTCGGAGTGGCACTCCCTTCTCCTTCTTTTGTTTTCAGCATCTCATACAAAGATTTTTGCTTTTGTGCATATGAGATCTTGACTTAGTGGTGTGTTCTTCTTATTCAAATCTTCGATCCAGACTGACAGTAATTTCTCCATTCTTTCTAAGATAGATGATCTCGAACGAGAAAGTTTTGTTGCACTTATAGGTGTTGAACCTTCGCTGGAGATTTTAATTTTTTTCCCGATTTTTATAAATCGTTCTCACAGTCGATTCTGAGAGTCCAAAATCTCTCCCAACAATTGTTGCTTTGCCTCCATTTTCCATCTTCTTAACACTTTCATCTTCAATTCCAAAGTGACGCTTTTACGCTCTTTTTTCTTTACAGGCGGCATTTTTTAACGTAGGGTTAAATTATGTATGTATGTATCTCCAATAAATATTAAAACAAAACTGCCAGCCGACCGAACTAACATTACGGAACAAATGAACACACGAAACGAACGAGGAAATCCCCATAGAACAAAGTCGAAGGACAGGGAATTCCCAATTCTTCAAAGAGAATATTCAGAGAAAGCGGGATCCCCCCGCGACCATAGAGAAGTTAATGACTACATGAGCGCGAAATTTGAAATTCGCGTTATAGTGAAACCGCGCATAACGGGGTCGCGCTAAGCGGGGTATTACTGTACTAATGTTTAATTTATCATTTTATTTTGTCATTTCTGTGACGTATAATTTCTTATTTAATTTTGGTGTTGTTTTCTAGTTTTGTTTCTGTGATCGCTTGCAATATTTACTTTGTATGTTGACCGGAAGTGTATGAACTCCCCCATTTTGTTTCCAGGCCCGTTGGCATTCCATAGCGCCAATTTTAAGAAACTGAATGGAACAGTTCATACCCCTATATATGTTATAGTTGTCAAAGTTGTCGTTGTAGAATTGCAACGTAGGGTAAAAATGGGTATTACCGATCACTTGAAGATAAATAATAATAAAACAGCAATCAATTAATATTTATTTATTAAACTCTTTACGAAAGAAACTTAAGTCATTCTTTTAACAGTCACAGTTTACTGAGATCAATAGTAATTAAAACTTTGGAATTAGGTAATCCACATTAAAAAAAGAGGATTTGACCGGCATTAGACACCATGGTAGGCAATACCGATCACCAGTATGTAATACCCGTTAAGTACGACTGAGGCATAAATCACATATGTAGCTTTTGACAGAGTCGTAACCAGAGTATTCTTGCGTGGGTTCAAAGTCCACAAAACACACATCTATACCAAAGCTCGTTATCTTGTCCATAATCATCACAAGTAACACATTTTTTCTCCAGGTGTTCATCAACATCTATGCCATCATCTTGACGTTGATCCGGCATGTCTATGTCTGTGTCGATGAGTCTATGTCATGTAGTATTTTCTTCTTTCCCTTCTTACTTCAGCACCTTTATATTTCCTCTTTTTCGTTACCTTTCTTCCAGTTTTTATTTTATCTCCAGACACATTCCTCTTTGCTTTCGTCGGTTTTCTATTCTCCTTCTTAATTAGAGCTTTCTTGTTTGGGGTTCTTGTTATGACTATTGTATTGGTTTTCTTCGAATTGGACGAAAATCTTTGGCAGTAACAATATTTTGACCTAGAGGTACTGACAGAAGTGGGAGGAACTGCGTTATCATAATCAACGATTGGCTGCAAGATTTGAGGTGCTAAGACTGCGATGCTTGTTGACTTTCTTCATTAAGGAGGGATGGTGGATCAGATGATTTGGTCAAGATGGTGTCCATGTGCTCTATAGCCATGATTAGCGAATCTGATGTTTTAATAATACGTAGCATCAATTCACTATTATTTAGAATCTCAGCAGGCAGAAAATCTTCTTTGGTAAACCCGTAAGTATTTAAACGATATATTCCTGCAGCAGCAAAACCTGCTTCAGCTTTAGGAACGATAGCTACTTTTTGAAAAGCCTTTCGAAATAATAAGGCAATATCGTTATGAGTAATTTTTCTTCCCAATTGGGTCATAAGGAGGTTGCTTTTCTGCTTGTAAGCAGCTTTAAGTGGACCATAAATTGAAATATCCACTGGCTAAATTCGATTCGAGCCATGTGGTGGCAACGAAAGCATCACAATGTGTTTTTTTTTTATAAACTTTATAAGCTCTTTAAGATATGTGACTGCTATGATTATCTAAAACCAGCAATGTTGGTTCATTTTCTAAAGGTTTTGTGAAATCAACAAAATGTTTTAGCCAATCTACAAACGGTTCCTCATTTATCCAGCCGTTCTTGGAGCATCGGTAAACAGCCTGACGTGGTCCATCCGCTTCTAATGTTGTTGAATGTCTTTGGCGAGGATAAATTAACATTGGAGGGAGGGAGCACTCATGGCAGACACAGCTGTAATGGTCTTGCCTCTTTCATCACTAGTTATGGAGCCAACACGTTTCTAATCTTTCTTAGTTACAATTTTCCCAGGATCTTGTACTGAAGACAGTCTAGTCTTATCAACGTTGAAGGTATTTCTAGGCAAAAATTTATATTTCTCCATTAATTTTTCAAGAAGCTTGAAAAATATGGCAACTTCTTCCTTGTTGAAAGCTGTGGCTCTATTCAAAATCGTACGTTTAACTTTCCGCGTAGACAAAGACTTCTCATAAATCCTTTGAACCAATCCTTGCCATCTAATCTAAGGGTTTTTTGAAAATTGTGCTTTATGTTGTTTTTATTAGCATATTCATAAGCTATCTAATTTGAAGCGCAGTACAGCCATAAAATATCTTCGCCAGCAATTTCACTTGAGAAGCCATTTCTTCTTGCTCGTTATTGAAGACCGTATTTCTTCCCAGCTGTAGACTTCATATTTTTAGTTTCAGCCTTTCCTGGAGGATTAAAAATGGCACGCTAGTTGAAGGAGCAGCTTGGTTTTCCATCTTCTACTAATTGAAAGGCCTTATTCAATGGTTCTATGTCACCTTTATGCGGTCTTCTTTCCGTCTTCCCGAGATTCTGAAATAATTACAAGTAATATAAAATCACGTACCAAAAGTAGTTTCATAACTAGAGTATTTTTTATTGTAACAATACTTACGGTCATTGGGTAACAGGCATTACCCGATTCTATCTTTTTGTCGAAAGACAATTTATTTAATAACCTGTCACAACTAGTTTAAAAACCAAAAACATTTGCGAAGGTAAATAACCATAGAACCCGAATGATAATTAACACTGTTAAAATCATGAGTATACATAGACTCACCTCCTATTTTCAAAGGTCAAAATATTACACTAACTCGACTCCAAAACAACTAATATCTGTCACTTGTCACCGCATTTTCGGAACTGGTTGGGGATCGGTGCTGTGGTGCGGGGGTATACTCACGCCATTGTCTGCACTCGTGTATTATTGGTTATAAAGGTGATAGTGTGGTGACCGGTATTATCGTCTCACCGGGATTACCCGCTCTAACCCTACACAGTAACTTTTCTTGCTTGCTTTTACAATTTTTTAGCATATTTGTCATGTGGTTTAATAGTCTTATGAATTCTTGTTATATTAATGATGTTGTTAAAGTCATTTATAGCATTATTTAATTCACGGACCTGTTTTATATTAGTTGCTTGCATCTTCTTTGTTGTGTTTCTTCACTGATGTTGGTGTGGTTGGTTACATTTCTTATTTGTTTTTTTTTCTGCAACCCTATATAGGTAGACTGGGCAGTTTTTGTTGCTTACCTGGTGGTTTTCCCCACAGTTCGCACACTCTATTGGTTAAAGCAGTTAGTTGTGGCGTGTCCCCACCTATTACAGTTTGTACATTAGACCAGAGGTTCCCAAACTTTTTTTTCTCGTAGACCACTTTCAAAATTTTACTGGTTTCGGTGGACTCCCTGCTGCTACATTTCTACCATATTCCCAAAACTCGTCAAAAAATGTGAAGATTAGATCTAACGATGGAAATTTGTGTCGTGGCTGAGTTCCAACCCTAAATTCGGAGTGGTAAAAATAAAAAGAAAAATAATATATTTTCTTGTGTTCTATTTATTAAAATAATATGATTACAGACTTAATAGAATTAAAATTAAACATTAATAACGTACCGTAACTTCAACAATGCAAATCAACAATTAAAAAAAAATTAGTCATAATTTTAATGGGAGGGATGTACTTGATGGATTGACAGTAAATTATCAATATATGGCTTCAGTTTTGTAAGGAATAACTGCAAATCTCCCCGTTCTGTGATGTTCAATCTGCTCCTTTTTTTTTGTTAATAGGTTTGTAACGACACTAAAACTTTTTTCGACAAGGTATGACGAGGGAAACGCTATCAAAAGTTTTCTCGCAATTTCCCACAGCCCAGGATATTTTTCGGGTATTTCTGCCTGCAGCCAAAATGTTTGATAGCCTTTTTTAAATTTCACCTTCAGCTCCTCATTGGTGCTAAGCTCGAGTAGCTCCTCTTGTAATACCACATTCGCCACTTCCGTTTCGTCAAATGGATTTATGATCCATGGTGGTGGTATTTCCATCGTCAGAATATCTTGAAATCTATTTTTGAAGTCATCATGCAGGGCATTTAAATGTTGAACGTATGTCTGAATATCCTCATCAAGACATTCTGCCTGTGACAAGTTTGGAAACTGGGAGAATTCGCGCCGACTAATATTTTGCTTCATAAATTTCAATTTTCCAAGAAAAGCCGAAATTACACCCTTTGTTCTTATTAAATTTAGGCTGTCCCCTTGCAACTGCAAGTTAATGTCATTAAATTTTTTGAACAAATCTGTCAAATATGCGATGTCTGGTTTCAATTTTATAAGGTTTTCTTTTAAATCTGGATCTTTACTTTCCAGAAACTCTAAAACTGATTCAAAAAGTGAGTAAAATCTTGTTAAACATGCACCTTTCGACAACCAGCGAACTTCAGTATGTAAGAGCAATCGTTGGAAGTCTTCATCATTTTCGTCGCACAATTGTGCAAATAAACGGGTATTCAACGCATTGCTTCTTATTTTGTTAACTGCTTTAATCACAAATTGAAGCGATTGGTGCAATCTATCACTCAAATTTTTCGCTACCAGTGTGTCGGTGGATGACCCAGTGAATTGCAGTTACTCCTGGTATAATTCTTTTAAGATGGCTTATAAACCCACGATATCGCCCGAAGATGGCAGGAGCTCCATCTGCTGCCACCGAAATAATATTTGTAAATGGAATCGATTTTTCCTTAAAAAAATCACTCAGAACATTAAATAGATTGCCCGTCTAAAAAGTTTTTGCGAATAG
>CM032448.1:77049092-77089092 GCA_019049505.1 Pachyrhynchus sulphureomaculatus | reverse complement strand
GATGAACTAAACGCACAAGTAACCAACAGCCTACTCATGACTACAAAACAAATCGCAACATCAAAAAAAGAAAAAACACAAAAATTAAGTAAAGATACACAAAATCTCATGAAACAGAGACGACTATTAAGAAATGATCCTACAAATTGAAGATTAGAACTGGCAGAAATAGACACAAAAAATAAAAAGATCAGAGAAGATGTCAGACAATATAGAAACTCGAAAATAGAAGAAACTTTGAAAGAGGGGAAAAATTTGAAACATCTAAAGAAACAAATGAAAGAAGAGAGACATCAAATAATAAAACTTATAAATAACGATAACCAAGAGATCGCACAAATCAAGGAGATAAAGGGAGCTATAGGGAAATATTATCAAATACTATATGACACGAAAATATCGCCACCGTCCAGGAAAGAAGAAGGAAATAGAGTGATAATAAGAAATGTGGGATCTAAAGAAATTCTCGATGTAACAATGGATGAAATAATGAACGCCCTACAACATATGCACAACAACAAAGAACCAGGGGACGATGAAATAACTATCGAAATGATAAAGTATGGAGGGGCATCCATAATACAATCTCTTCAAGCTTTATTTAACAGGTGCCTCATAGAAAGTAAAATACCAACACCGTGGGTAAACGTCTTGATTGTGCTTATATTTAAAAAGGGAAACAAATTTAAATGGGAGAATTACCATTACCACCAATTACCAACCAAATATTTGAACACCCAGGAACTATTAATGGAAGGTGAAAGAATAGAAAAGCTACAAACATTCATATATTTAGGAAAAAAATTAAAGGAAGGGAAGGTTACAATCTACATTTAAATTGGATATCCCAAATACAATAAAAGCCAGAGAATTCGATCAATATGTACTGCCGGTATTGACATATGGCACTGACACGTGGGCTTTAAATAAAGGAGTGCTAAATATTAGACTCCAAGATCGTATTCCTAACATCGAGATACGAAGAAGATCAAAATTAACAGATGTAATTTAACGAATATATATATCAAGGTGAATTTGGGCGGGGGCATATCGCAAGGCTGATAACAGATGGACACGCAGTATAGTTGAATGGAGGTCTAGAGAACACAAAAGATGCAGAGGAAGACCACAGACAAGATGGACAGACGACATAAAAAGATTAGCAGGACACGATTGGATGCAAAAAGCAAACAGCATAACTCATTGGAAACAACTTGGGGAAGCATACATTCGACTATGGATGGAATGAGCTAATGATGATGATGATGATGATGGTCTATCAAATTCCGATAAATTTGCCGCAAATAGAGATGACCGACCGATGCCTTCAATTCCTAAATACGGATAGACACTAATTATGATTAGATGTGACTTTTATTACCTGAGAAATGTGACCCAAAAGCTATTTAAAAACAAGAAGACTTAACATTTTTTTTGACAACTCTGACAACCTGAGCTTCATATGGAAGTGAAACGCGACGTGTATTTCTAGCATGTACCTCTTTGGGAACAATGGTCAGATCTGGGTCTCCAATCAGGCGAACAGCTCTCTTCTGAATAGAATATAACCAATGCCGTGTAGATTTGGGACTAGAGCCTCAAATAATGGAGCAGCATTCCATCGTTGGTCAAATTTGAGCTTTGTACAGAATTATTAGTTGTTGTAGTATGTAAAGCTTTTTAGTTCGAAATAATGTTCTCAGCGTTTGAAAGGCTCTCTTTGTTATGCTTGGAACATGTTCGTGCCAAGACATATTTGCTCCCAAATTAACGCCCAGCAAGTTGAGTGATGATTCTAGAGGAATGGAGTGCCCTGACATAAGTATGTGATGTTCGGAATGTGGAATCTTTGGCGCAATGACACTACTCAGTATATGTCACCACTACACCAAACACTTTATTTTTGAATTCGACGCGCGTTTCGCGAACCATGTTAGCTTCATCAGGAGCGATGATTGACTCAATCCTGACGAATGTAACATAGTCAGCAAAACGCTTGCCCAATGCAAAAATAAAGTGGTTGGTATAGTGGTGATATATACTAGGTAATAACTATTTTTGGTTTTTTAGAAAAAACTACCGCCTAGGTTTCTGTAGAGTTAAATTCTACTTGGTTACCGTCACCCTAAGATAGAATTTCTTCCTGGGCTTTGTTAAGTTGTACAATTTCCTGCTATCTGCGGATATTTGCATGAGTAGCCAATGTTCAAGCATTCAAAGTGAATGAAGAGGATAAGCGTATTGTCATCTGCATCTGGTCCTTTCCAGAAGATCGTTAATGTAAATGAGAAAGAGAGTAGGAGATAGTATAGAGCCTTGTGGCACATTAGAAGGAAATCCGTCGACTACCACTCGTAAAGAACGATCTCTGAAGAAAGACAAGAGCAATAAACAGAATTTTTCAGACATACCATAGGAGTCAAGGTTAATCAACAATCCATCGTGTCGAACACGGTCGAATGCCTTGAATGTATTAGGTGCAACTGCTCAAGATTCTCTGTAGTGTTCCAAACATGAATCACGTAAGTTAGAAGATCTCCTGTTGAAGAAATAAAATAAAATAAATCTTATAAATGTTAAAGATATTCAATGTTATAAAATTATTTGCTTACAAAAGCGGTATTGATGGTCGCTAATAATATTAAATCCTTCAAGATATTTTGGAAGATACTGATTGAAGCAGTGAGACTAGTTGGTAGTTGTTTGGCAAGGTCTTCCTGCCTTTTTTGGCTGAACTGTAGCGCACTTCCAGTAGGAAGCATTTTTTGAGTACTATGGCAAGTATACCGTCAGCGCCAGAAGCTTTTTTGGTTTATAGCTTCATTAAAATACCATTTATGATACACTGTCTGAAGGCAATATCGGACATCCTTGACTGCACTATGAGAGTAGTTAGTGGTGTTTTTCCTTGGAAATCGTCAGTATAATGTGAAGCAAAAACTTCAGCTAACAAGTTGGTTTTCGCAACGGGTGTTGTTGCAAAAGTATTATCCGGCCGTGTGGTATAGTGGATTTAGTGAAATTTTGACCAATGGCCTTAGCGACTGACCAAAGGGACCTGGAATTTTTTGGGCAGGCAAGAAGTTTGTTTTTAATTCTTTGATGGTGTGATTTTTTTGTTTCGTCGATAATTTCTTTGCATTTGTTCCGGGTACGAACAAAGATGTTTCGATTTATGATGTTAAGGTTTTCACGCCATTGTCGGTAGGCAAGATGTTTAGAAGCAACAGTTTCTTTGCATTTTCCGTCGAACCAAGGCTTGCCGGTGGAAGGGCTTTTCTTCGAAAAAGGGATATAAGCTTCCATACCTGCCGAAATGACATCGGATACCTCCTTAGCGCAATCAGACGGATCGTCGGATCTAAAACAAATCTCTAACCAAGGGAAAATTTGAAAATATTCCACGACTTCTTCCCATTTAGCAGATTTATAGTTCCAAATCTTGCACGGATGTCTTTCACTGATCGATAGAATACTCGATGTCGACAGTAGTTTATGGTCGGAAGAACCTAACGGAGGACTTACGGTAATAGTCTAAATCTCAGGTTGGTGGTTAAAAACAGGTCAATAAGACTGGCGAACTTTCCGGCTTGATCAGGGATTCGTATTGGTTTATAGATAATGTGAGTAAAGTCACAATTGATTGAGAATGATTTAGCTTCACGATCTTGTTCGTCGGTCGTATTTGAATACTTTAGCCAGTTGATGTTGTAAATATTAAAGTCGCCCAGGATGGCAATTTCAGTGTTTGGATAATTAATCTGTATATGATTGATGGTGTCTGCAAGAGAAGCGGAAAAATGTTCTAAAGTTAGTATCACTTGGTGGTCGATAGAGACAGCAGATAAACCGTGTGGTTTGTTGTATTGTTATTTTTAACCATATAACACTATATATATATATATATATATATATATATATATATATATATATATATATATATATATATGTATATATATATATATATATATGTATATATATATATATATATATATATATATATATATATATATATATATATATATATGTATATATATATATATATATATATATATATATATATATATATATATATATATATATATATATATATATATATGTATATATATATATATATATATATATATATATATATAATATATATATATATATATATATATATATATATATATATATATATATATATATATATATATATTATATATATATATATATATAATATATATATATATATATATATATATATATATATATATATATACATATACATATATATATATATATATATATATATATATATATATATATATATATATATACATATATATATATATATATATATATATAAATTATTTATAGTTTGGCTACATGGACGAAACTGAACTAATCTGAACTAGACAACTTCCTGACCTATTTAAATAGAATCCACCACCGGATACAGTTCACTCTGGAAGTAGAAGAAGAGAAAAGCCTCCCTTTCCCTTCAATATTCAGTCTACCGAAAGCCCACCCACACCAACAGATATTTAAACGCTGGCTCACACCACCATCTATCCCAAATCCAGTCGGTCGCCAACACCCTCGTATCGAGATCATACTGAATCACCGAACCAAACACGAGACAGCAACAAGAAATTACACAAATCACTAGGCCCCTTAAGCAAAACGGATATAAAGATCAGTCCATACGGAGAGCATTAGAAAGGCAGCGCCATCCACAGACAAGGACAGAAGAACGAGACCTTGACCAAAGTAGAGTCCTATTACCGTATGTGAAAGGAGTAGGATTGGAAGAGTCCTAAGAAAACACAACATAGACAGAGTATAGAAACCACAAAACACTCTGGCAGACATTCTGGATAACCCCAAGGACAAGAAAAAACTGGAAAACCATTGGGTTTACAGCATCCCATGCGGAGACTGCCACAAATTGTACATAGGGCAAACAAATAGAAGAATTTCCACCCGGATCTAAAAACTTAAAATAAGTGTCAAGAACAAAGAAACAACTTTAGCTCTTTTTCAGCACCATCATAATACTGGTCACAACATTAGTTTTGAGGGATTTAAACAAATAGCCTCGATCTCACATTATAAAATACGCATAGTCAGAAAAGCCTTGGAAATCGAAAAGAATGGACAGCTAAATAAGCGGGATGATGCACTGAATGGAAGGGTCTACTAGCTAAACCAAGGAATAACCAAAACATCGGGAAGACAACAGTCAGCATAGTGCCAGAATCCGTAATTACCACTGATACGGGCACCCAGCCGGCAAACACTGATGCCCGGACGAACACTCCCGATCCCCCCACCTACAATCTGTGTAGACGCCGACCTATAAAAGACGGAGACCGCATTTCGGTTTCTCAGTTAACTTCGAGCAGCAGCAGCAAGAGCACTTGAAAATGCTAAATGAGATTTTGACGAAACGTCGTGCAAGTTCATTTTTAGACGAACGGATTGAAACTCGGAATTTTAATGTATTATATTCCACCATCCACCTCTATTGTATTTAGATTAGGCAACCCATTATATGCTGAACTACAGTGTTGACTTCTCCTAAAATTTCTACCCAGCGCATCCACTAAAACTAGTGTCCTCCGATTGAATCCTTATTCGGCATAAGTTCTCGATCTTTTTGTGTTTTAGTAAATTTGGTTATATTAAAATTAATAGAATATATATAAAATAATAAAAGTCAATCACAATGCGATAGTCTGTACACATACATACACTTGGTCAACTCTATTTATGTGTAAAATTCAACGTTACTATAAGTAATACAAATTAAATTCAAAAATGATCCAATTTCACCCCAAGTGTCACGCCGATTTGTTTTGGCCAGGGTGAATTAGTTAATATTAAATCTTACCCTCTGAATTGTTACAGTTATTATGCACGTGTGCAGAAGTTAATATTTCTATAACAAGGGGATCATCCCTTGCTGTCATAACATATGCTTTTAAGTTATTGTTTTGGTTCATTTAGATTATATTAGAAATAAAATTTAAGATCTTTAGGGCCATTCGAGTTTAACTTGTCGTCATTGCATCAGAAGATGAGTTAAAAATCATTGTTATTTGTAAAAAAACCCAAACTTCGAAAAATCAATTTTTTGCTGTCTCGTGTTTGGTTCGGTGATTCAGTATGATCTCGATACGAGGGTGTTGGCGACCGACTGGATTTGGGATAGATGGTGGTGTGAGCCAGCGTTTAAATATCTGTTGGTGTGGGTGGGCTTTCGGTAGACTGAATATTGAAGGGAAAGGGAGGCTTTTCTCTTCTTCTACTTCCAGAGTGAACTGTATCCGGTGGTGGATTCTATTTAAATAGGTCAGGAAGTTGTCTAGTTCAGATTAGTTCAGTTTCGTCCATGTAGCCAAATTATAAATAATTTATATATATATATATATATATATATATATATATATATATATATATATATATGTATATGTATATATATATATATATATATATATATATATATATATATATATATATATATATGTATATGTATATATATATATATATATATATATATATATATATATATATATATATTATATATATATGTATATGTATATGTATATATATATATATATATATATATATATAATATATATATATATATATATATATATATATATGTATATATACATATATATATATATATATATATATATATATATATATATATATATATATATATATATATACAGAGAAGATGAGTTAAAAATCATTGTTATTTGTAAAAAAAACCCAAACTTCGAAAAATCAATTTTTTGGTTTTTCTTAGATTACAAAACCTTTAAGAGGAAAGACAACAAAATCACTTTTACAATTACTAATCAGGAAAACCAAATGATTTATGGACATTTTCCAAATTACAAATTCTTAAAGGGTATTATTTAAATGCAGTGAAATTGGTTATTATTATTTTATTATTGTTATTATGTTATGAACACAGCACACACGCTGTAGGGAATTTTTAAACCGCTATAGAAATTATACGTGTAGAGAAGCAGCCATTTACGTTTATCTTGAATTAATTCCATAATAAATAAAGCTGAATCTGTGGTTGATTTTTATTTTTATTTCAAACAAAAATGAAATTTTCCAAAAAAAAGATTATACACACACCTATTTAGTGCCGAATAATCTTGAAAAAAAACACCATCTTAGACAGATAAAGAACTTTAGTTTAATGAGGAACAAGTTTTATTTAATCCTAAAATCTTTTAATAAGTTTGGTTTATTGGATAGGGCATCTAGAACAGGAAAAGTTCAAACTTATATACATTGAGTCCATATTTATTGCTGATTCTATTTATTTCTAGAAGAAGGGTCTGAAAGCCCTCTACACTCTCTGCCACAACTAAGGTATCGTTGGCTTATCGGATGTTGTTATTTAATTTTCTATTAATTTTAATGCCTGCCTCTTGGCCGGACAGAGCTTTTTAGAATATAGCATCCGAATACTAGTTGAACATAAGTGGAGACAGGACACATCCTTGTCTTACGCCTCTCATTATTTTTATGTCTTCCAATGTTTTCTCTTTAGTACTTAGTACCGCAGTTTGGTTCCAATACAGATTTTTAATAATTCTTATATCCTTGCTGTCTAGTTGCCTGATGTCTAAAAGATCAAATAGTTTATCATGTCAAACGCCTTTTCATAATCTATAAATCCTAGGCAAATCTTTTTATTCATGTCTTAGCATTTTTGAATTAGAACATTTACTGGGAACAGAGCTTCTTTAGTTCCCAATTCATTACGGAATCCAAATTGATTTTCACTCTTATCAGCCTCCAGTTTGTAATGAATATGGTTATGAATTACCTTAAGAAAGACCTTCAAAGGGTGAGACATCAACTTATAGTTCTATGATCTGAGTTCTCTTTCGAATTAGTTTTCTTTGGAGCATGATGAAAGTTGATTGAAGCCATTCTGATGGTATTATTCCTGTATTATAAATGGTGCTATACAAATCTGTAAGACTATGTAGTTGTTCATATGCTATTAGTTTTAGCAATTCAGCAGAAATACCATCAGGTCCCGGTGCTCTTCCATCTTTTGTACATTTAATGACCTAGACTGCTTCGCTTTTATTTATTCATTCATCCACGATTTCTCACTCCAAGGACAAGAAGATGCGCTATATAAAACACCACGCTATCCAAAAGCGGGTTGGCGCGTGTTAGTTCAGCCGCTTCTAACATGGAGGCAGACGCTGGTTGCAGCTATTCACTCTGAGTTAGACTCTGCCGTGCTAGTTTTAGTCTACACGAATATTTCATTTCTCCAGTATCACGCATATCTGGAGGCATTCCCCTATCCACCACCTGGGGAGGAGCTCGAGGAGGAATAGCAACCCCCAATGGGGACTTTGTTATCCCACGAGTCGATATTTTGAACGATAAATACTCTATGGTAGAATATTAATCAAAAAAATAGAGCCGATTATTTCCCTTAATATTTTTTTTTCTGTTAAGATTGAAAGTAATTGAAAAATAAAACAGTAGGTGATAATTATTTCACGCATATAATACTTCTCTTCAGCAAGGGAAGAAAAGCACTAAACTATATTAAAATGCGAGATGAAAACAACTCAAACGTAGCAATTAACGAAACCAAACAAAATTTCAAAAACAGAAAGTTAAGAGAACCATTTGAAAATTAAAAGAGAACTGGCATTGACTCCCGAGAAAGTAAACAACAAAAAAAACTAAACGTATTCACCCAGAATTTACACCTTAAGGAAAACGAAAATACTACCTATATCATGGTGAGTATCTAAAGAGATACGAGCTAGAAGAATTATTTTCTGATTTTATGAATGAAAACACAAATATTCTATTTAATCTTTGGATAAAAAATATATTCTACACTATGTTATTTTAACTATGTTGGGGATGTGGAATCTACACACTAAACCAAACACCCTATTTTTGCACTCGACGCGCGTTTCGCTAACCATGTTAGTTTCATCAGGATCGATGATTGACTAGAGCGGAATTACAACTCTACCGTATTGATACTTAGCCTGACACCTGAATTATTCAGGCGTAACTAACGGCATACGCGAGGCCATCAGTTCCGGTCAAGTAATCAGTAAAGGTGACTATAAGGAATAGGCCCTCTGTCTTTATTTAAACTACTTTTACATTTTATAATTTCCATTTTTTCGTATATGTTCAACAATTCCCTATCAAATAAATTTTTAATTAATCTTAGATTATCTAATATTACATGATCAGCTTACATGTTGCCATTAGACTTTTCTATTTCCAATGTATTTTAAATGTGCTAAATGTTCTTTAAATCGCATTTTATTTGACCTTTTAGTTTGTCCAACATACTTTTTGTCGCAATCATTACAACTCATTTCATAAATTCCACTTTTCTCACAATTGGGAATCTTATCTTTGGGATTTCCTAAGATATTCCTCAGATTGTCTGATGACTGGTGTGACCTTATTAAATACCTTATTGAGTCTTCTGCTGTATTTCGGATTATATGGTATGGAGACATACTTGGTCTTATTTTCTTCGCGTGTAAAAAAGGTGGAATTTTGAATATTTAACCTGAACTTATGTCTACTTATTATTAACTTGTTTACTAAGTCATCGACATAACCAAACAAGAACTAAAAAATGTAACGCGGCTAATTTTTGTTGTTTGCAGCGAAATGAATCATTAGGAATATATCTATCTGTTACTGTGTCAAATTCTAACCTATTATGTGTGTGTATGTTCCAACAAACAACAAAACTACACAACAAAATTATTTTCAATATAACAGTCAATTTTATGTTCAGAAAGAAGGAACAGCTAGGGGTAATTGCTTATCACCTTTCATAGCCAATTTATCCACGAGTAAGTTTGAAATCCGAAGAATTCAGTTCCCAAAAATATTGAGATATTTTCGCGATTTTTTACAAAGAGAAGCCAGTCAAAAATTTGAGTGTTTCCCAAGGGTGTGGTGTAGGTATGTGGATGATATTTTTGCGATTTTTGATATAAAAAAATTAAATAGCTGAAATGATTCCATTAAATTCACTTACAAAACTGAGAACAAAGGACAACTGCCTTTTCGAGATATTTTAATTATTAAAAATAATAATAGATTAGAAGTTGATATCTCTAGAAAAGACACAATAACAGACAGATGTATTCCGAATGATTCATTTCATTGCAAGCGACACAAATTAGCCGCATTACATTTTTTAGTTCATGGTTTAGTCACTTTTCCTCTGAATAGAGTAACTTCAATAATGAAAGAAATCGCATTGGAAATATAACTAGAGTTAATGGTTATGACGATGACTTAGTAAACAAGTTAATAAATAGGCATAAGTTCAGATTAACTATTCAGAATTCCACCTTTTTTACACGCGAAGGAAATAATACCAAGTATGTCTCCATACCATATAATCCAAAATATAGCAGGGGACTCAATAAGGTATTTAATAAGGTCTCACCTTAGTCTATAAGTCATCAGACAATCTAAGGAATATCTTAGGATATCCCAAAGATAAGATTCCTAATTGTGAGAAAAAGCGGAATTTATAAAATTAGTTGTAATGATTGCGACAAAAAGTATGTTGGGCAAACTCAAAAAACACGATTTAAAGAACATTTAGCACACTTAAAATACATTAGAACAGAAAAGTCTAGCATTGCCGAACATGCCCTTGAAGCTGATCATACTGTAACATTAGATAATCTAAGGTTAATAAAAAATGTATCTGATAGGAAATTGTTGAACGCATACGAAAGTATGGAAATTATAAAATGTAAAAGTAGTTTAAATAAAGACAGAGGGCCTATTCCTTATAGTACCATTTACTGGTTACTTGACCGGAACTGATGGCCTCGCCTATGCCATTAGTTCTTCCTGAGTAATTCAGGTGTTAGGCTAAGTATAAATAGGGTAGATTTGTAGTTCAGCTTTAGTTAATCACCGCTCCTGATGAAGCTAACATGGTTAGCGAAACGCGCGTCTAGTGCAAAAATAGGATGTTTGGTGTAGTGATGATATATTCTAAGTTATGTTATTTTACAAGAAAATGCAAAAATTTTAAAAAAAAATTATTCAAATTTGATTTAAAATAATAAAGATTATTATAATAAGGGAACATTAAATGCACTATTACCACCACAAACAGACCAATAAAATCTACAAGCCTCCTGAACAAAGTCTCTTCTCGGACGACATCCAAATAAGGTTAACCGAGTAAATGTCAAAAAAGCAAAGTCGCACTACTGACAGACGTCAAGGTGGATGCTTCTAGAGACCAAGGACTTCTTAGTAGATATACAGGACCAGATCATTCTATAGACCCGAAATTTTGACCTATCGACTAACTGACAGCTTTAGAGCCCAAAAAACGTCAATCCAAAAATAGACTGTCATTTAACCATTAAAATCAATAAATTTAGTTAATGTAATGAAATACTAATATTGTCAAATTTCTGCTTTATTTAGTTACACTGAAACTGTATGACGCGTTTCGCTATACTATAGCTTCTTCTGATACAAAATGATATTTGAGTATTAGTGTTGTTACATTTATATAAATACCCTAAGGTAGATAGGTAATAAAATTAATACTATGTGCTAATGAATATTGCTGGGAAATCCATTCTGAATATTAATTGTATAAATTGAGTAAAGGGGAGTTACCACGGGCCAGACAGGTATCTTTTTAGTGTTCCGTACGGAACACTTATAAGATCACTTCTGTCTGTCTGTGTCTGTCTGTCTGTCTGTCACACCCGATTTTCTCCGAAACTATTTGACATAGAAAGATGAAATTTGGTAATAATATATGAATTGATGGCCTCATCAGAGCCATGTAGTTTTGAGAATTAAATTTTGACTTAAGGAGTTAGTTTTGGGGGGTGAAGTCGGAAGTAAAAAAAAAAAAAATTTTTTACTAGGTCATTGAGTGTGGTGTCAAATGAAAGCTTGTGAGAACACGAGTAAAAAATATATATATAATATTATACTTGCGCGCACTTTTCTTTGTATTATTTTTAAAAATTAGCGAAAAATCGCTGTCCCGGGCCTTATCTCGAAAAGTACTTATCAAAAAATTTCGAAAAAATTCTGGAATATTCTCCACGGGGTGTAGATTGAACGAAAATTATCACGAGTGCATTACCTTTAATAATTTATATGGTATATAAAAAAAAAAAAATTTCAAGGTCATCAGATTTCAGTAAAGATTGGAAACAAACTTTGTTGAAAATTCATTTGGGGTGTGTTTTGTGAAGTCACTGATCATTTTATACCACCGTAACATAAATTTTGACTTAAGGGGTTCGTTTTGAGGGGTGAAATCGGAAGTGAAAAAAATTTTTTTTTTACTAGGTCATCGAGTGTGAAAACACGAGTAAAAAATATATATGTAATGTAATACTTGCGCACACTTTTCTTCGTATTACTTTTAAAAAATCGCTGTCCCCTACCTTATCTCGAAAAGTACTGATCAAAAAATTTTGAAAAAATTCTGGAATATTCTCCACGGGGTATAGATTGAACGAAAATTATCACGAGTGCATTACCTTTAATAATTTATTTGGTATATAAAAAAAAAAAAAAATTTCAAGGTCACCAGTTTTCAGTAAAGATTGGAAACAAACTTTGTTGAAAACTCATTTGGGGTGTGCTTTGTGAAGTCACTGATCATTTTATACCACCCTTAAAAACAATCAACGTACGGAACACTAATTGTGCAAGTTCAACTTGCACTTGACCGGTTTTTCATTATGGTTCGTTTAAGATGATGTCTGAATTTTTAATTCTATTTATTTCTAAATTTTCTAATAGGTTTAATTTTACGCCTTTGTTTTGTATGTGTAGAATTTTAAATTTATCGTCAAAAAGATCATTTGATTCTGTTATTTGATTACTGTACGCTGAGTCAGTTTTGTTTTTTAAATAGCTTCTTTTATGTTCTAAAATCCGAGTTTCGAATGAGCGACCTGTCTGACCTATGTAACTTTTATGACAAGAACCACAATTTAACTGATACACTCCAGATTTTTTTGATCTATTTTGTTTTCCTTTTGCGTTTTTAATGAATTTTCCTAACGAGTTATTTGTTCTAAAAGCTATGTTGATATTATATTTGTTTAAATTGTTTTTAATTTTCTCTGACGTATTACCCAAATAGGTTAAAACATTAAATTTTTTCCCTGTGTTTTCTTTCTTGGGGTATACTAAAGAAATGGCTTTATTTTTTAATTTTTTGTTTAGAATTGAGTCTATGGTGTCAGGAGAATATCCGTTGTTAACAGCAATTTGTTTTATTAAATTTAATTCTTTATTAAAATCATCTCCGCATAAGAGGACACTTACAAGTCTATGAAACATACTGTGGTAAGCTGCCAATTTATGTTATTTTTGTAGGGGGTGAGCTGATTTTATGTTTATTGTAGTATCTGTATGTTAGGGTTTGTGAAAAATAGAGAATTTATGTTTGTTGTAATGTCTGGTTATCGTTAAGTTAAGAAAATTAATTTTATTGTCGACTTCTAGTTCCATAGTGAATTTAATATTTTTATGTATTGAGTTTATATAGTTAAAAACATTGTCAAGTTGACGCTCTGTACCATTAAAACAAGCAAAGATGTCGCCTACATATCGGTACCAATACAAAAATGATTTGCTAAATTCTTGTCGATGTATTTGTTTTTCTAGGTTATCCATAAATATTTCTGCTAAAAGCAGGCTAAGTGGACTACCCATTATGAAACCCTCAGAACTATTATAAAACGTATTATTAAAGTAAAAATAATTTTGATTGAGGCTCGTGTTTAATAAATTTAGTATGTCTAATTAATTTTCTTGACTTAACGATAACCAGACATTACAACAAACACAAATTCTCTATTTTTGACAAACCCTCACATACAGATACTACAATAAACATAAAATCAGCTCACCCCCACAACACAAATTGGCAGCTTACCACAGTATGTTGCATAGACTTGTAAGTGTCCCCTTATCTGTAGATAATTTTAATAAAGAATTAAATCTAATAAAACAAATTGCTGTTAACAACGGATATTCTCCTGACACCATAGACTCAATTCTAAACAAAAAATTAAAAAATAAAGCTATTTCTTTAGTATACCCCAAGAAAGAAAACACAGGGAAAAAATTTATGTTTTAATCTATTTTGGGTAATACGTCAGAGAAAATTAAAAACAACTTAAACAAATATAATATCAACATAGCTTTTAGAACAAATAACTCGTTAGGAAAATTCATTAAAAACGCAAAGGGAAAACAAAATAGATCAAAAAAATCTGGAGTGTATCAGTTAAATTGTGGTTCTTGTCATAAAAGTTACATAGGTCAGACAGGTCGCTCATTCAAAACTCGGATTTTAGAACATAAAAGAAGCTATTTAAAAAACAAAACTGACTCAGCGTACAGTAATCATTTACCAGAATCAAATCATCTTTTTGACGATAAATTTAAAATTCTACACATACAAAACAAAGGCGTAAAATTAAACCTATTAGAAAATTAAGAAATAAATAGAATTAAAAATTCAGACATCATCTTAAACGAACAAAAAGATACCTGTCTGGCCCGTGGTAACTCCCCTTTACTCAATTTATACAATTAATATTCAGAATGGATTTCCCAGCAATATTCATTAGCACATAGTATTAATTTTATGACCTATCTACCTTAGGGTATTTATATAAATGTAACAACACTAATACTCAAATATCATTTTGTATCAGAAGGAGCTATAGTATAGCGAAACGCGTCATACAGTTTCAGTGAAACTAAATAAAGTGGAAATTTGACAATATTAGTCGTTCATTACATTCGTTATGAATTTCCATCAAGTAACAGCCACAACAATTCAAAGTATAAATTTAATTTATTTTTGATAAAATAAGAGGGAACTTGCAAATGGCAGACGCCGTCAATACTGGAAGACGAAGCTGGACTCGCTTTTTGGCGCCCTACCTTATCCCTTTCACCCAATATATATTTTACTATAAAATAATTATTCGAATTCAAGTAACAGCCACAACAATTCAAAACAATTATTCAATATCTGAATCAAGAACCAGGAAAGATTCTCATAATACCATGAAAAAATCTAATGTTTCGATTCTTTGACTAAAAAAAACCCGAAAAAGACTTACAACAAGATAAATACGAAGTCACTCTTCTACCTCTCTTCTCCACAGTTTGGACTCTTATATGTTTTCTTATAAATAAATACGCATAAAATTTACCCATTTTGCCATTTGAAATATCTGGAAAATTGTTCATAATTATATTGAAACTATACGCCCATCTTTTTAATGCGCTTCCCCTATTAAAATTGAACTACCCTATTTAACTTGAGAACGGTGTTTGGTGTTCTTTATACCTTTATCGGATTCGTTTTCCCCTGTGTACGTTACGTGAGAGTACCGTAGGTTAAAATGAACCCAACAAAGGTTTTATAATAATCGATATTATATTTATGGTAAGAATCAAACATCCAATATAGCTTACTCATTTTTGCATTTTTTCATTTTAACATGCTTTAAAGTTATTTTTTTGATATAAGGGCATTTACAGAAAAAATCAAATATTTTACAGGTATCAGTATTAATTTTTCAAGTATATTAACATGCTTGGAAACTTCCTCTTAAAAATCTAACTTTAATTTGAGATATAAAAACAAAAATGGACTCTACTTTCGAGTTTGTCGTAGTCGGGACTAAATAATCATTGTGATTTACAAAAATAGTCCGAAAATCCTTACAAATTCGAAGTTTCTTAAAAAATAAATAAAATTAAGCAGTGAAAACTGACAGCTTAATAATTGCGTCCCCCGTTTAATTTATTACAAAGTGACATATTGATGAAAATCCTGACAAAAATGAGGAAACACGTGGTCCTCTAAATAAACCGATTACGTAAAAAGGGACAAAAAGGGCATTATCCATGGCGGGGGTGAATACGGATATGCCATATTAAGGGCGTTATACCGTGTAATAGGATTAAAACTGAATTTAATTATTTAGTTGACTTGTGAGCTGTTTACAATAACAAGTTTATTGAAAGGAGGGAGATATTCCTATGTGAGGCCTGATTATCTTATATGTTGCTACAAAAAATATCTTTTTCGTATTTTCTCAGAAAATAATCAATTTCTTAAATTATTAATAGGTTTTCTCGCATTAATATGATTAATTTAAAATTACTTGGGAATGCCGGCGGTGAAGATGTTGAATAAATGGGAAGACAGGACGGAGCCTTAGGGGACTCCGGCTCGTATGAGCTTGACGTTGGAGGTGGTCTGGTCAACTCGAACTTGGAATGTACGGTCTGAGAGGAAGGCGAAGACCAGTCGCGTGATGTTTGTGGGATAGCCGTGAAGGATAAACTTAAGGATAAGACTTTCGTGCCAAACTCGGTCGAAGGCCTTGAAAATGTCAAAAAGGGAGCTCCAATCTGATGTTTTCGATTGAAGCTGTTGACGATTTCTTGGGAGAGAGAGTATGATGCATGGTGCTGTGGGAGGGTCGAAATCCAGACTGTTCGTTTGGGATGACTCTGAGCTCTAAAGTTTTGGCTCGGACGATTTCGAGGATAACTTTCTCACCCACTTTGTCCAAGCACAGAAGTAGGCTAATTGGCCGATAGCTGCTAGCGTCGTGAGATAGGGTGCCGGGTTTCCTGACTAGGATGATCTCAGCTCTCTTCCAGAAGGGTGGGAAGTAGCTGCGTCTCAGGATACCGTTTATAATGTTAGTCAAACCTGCTTTTTGGGGAGTTTTTTAGGGCTCTGACCATGATTTTGCCATGCTTTGGGGCTTTACGGACTGAACATAAGTTGACGAAGGTTTCGGTGGCCGAAGAGATTACGAAATAAGTGTTTATTGGGGGCTGGATCTGTTTGAAGATCTAAATAGTGGAGGTCACCCTCTGATCTCGAGCAAGGTTGAGGCGGGCTGGGCGATTGGGATGAAACTGGTTCTCTAGCATTTTCTTGAGAAGTGAAAGCAGTGGTTCCAGCGTCGGAAATTATAGAGATTGAACAGGACTCTGTCTATTTTGCAAAAGGAGTTGTCTTGGATATTTAAACTTAGAACTTGGAAAAGGGTTTTCCTAATTTATTCAGTGGCACAGTTTGCGAGCGTTTTTAGGTAGGAATCGCCAGTGCAGACGGCTCTCCTCAGCAAACGGTTGTTCTCCTGTATCTGCTCTTTGATGTAGGGGGGAAGTTTGTCTAGGATTGTGGTGGAGTAGGAGCTGGCATATTCGCAGAAGAGCGTGAGTGGAGTTTTAGCATTCTACTAGGGACAAATGCAACAATATCCTAGGCATAAATTCACGTGACACAACATGTGCTTACGAGAATATTGGACTACCGCAATCAAGAAATAGATATTCTCTCAGATAGTCAAGCTGCTTTAAAGTCTTTAGACTCTCATCAGGCCAACTTCAAAATTCGGATGGAGCGTGAATGTGATTTGTTAGAACTGCCATCCAGGAATCACAGGGTTTAACTGCTGTTGGTTCTAGGATATTCGAGGATAAGAGATAATAAAAAAGCGGACGAATTAGCAAGATTCGGAGCTACAAAAGACTATAGGGGTCGAGAACCAACATTTGGTATGCTAATACAGGTAGTAAAAAATAACAATCAACAGATGGTCCTTTCAGCAGCATCTAGATCGTTGGCTCGCAACATCTGAGCAAAGACATATAAGGGACGTAATTGGAGACCCCTCATAGAAACTAACAACTGACGTCTTTGTTTAACAAGGACCCAAATCAAACTAGTGGTGGGACTGATCACCTGCCACTGTCACTTGAGAAACCATTTACAGAAAATGGTTATCCACAATGGTCCCATGACATGCAGACTATGTGATGAAGAGGAAGAAACCTCTATATATTTCTTATATTAATGTGTGGTTTTAACTCGGAACAGACATAAACTGTTCCAAAATCTACATCTAATCTCTCTCTCAATCCTTTCACTCCGATAGAAGTATCGGTGACATTATGCAGTTGCTTCATCAACCGTCATTCTCTAGGCATCTCGATCCTGCGCGACCTGACTTGACTCGTGCATACCCATACTAAGGAGAGAACTTACTTCGTCGGGCGATCTTGTTAGAGACCGTCCCCTTGATCTTCTAGCTTCTACGTTCCTCGTTACTACAAGCTTTTCCATTGCATCCACTTTCTTCATAATGTGACCAAAATATTTCAGGTACTGTCTATTAATTCTATCTGAAAGTCGGTCATTTATACTAAGCTCTTCAAGAATGAATACATTAGTACGGTGTTCGATATATGACACATTGAGGAATCTTCGATATGCCCATATCTCAAACGCATTGATTCGTTTTTTGTTAGCTTGTTGAATGATCCATGTTTTCAATGCGTAAGTTTCTATGGGGAATATAAGGCTGAAAAGTAATCTTAACTTTAGGCTCTTTGTGACAGCTGGATCTTTCCAGACCTTAGTGATCATCGAGTTTCTAACCATAGCCAAACGTCTTCTTACTTCCGCTTCACAGACACCATTGTTAGTTATGAAGGGATCCATAGTTTTTGCTAGTGATTTAAAGGCTAAGTCTTGTATTGAAGTTGCAAGTATAACATTATCATCTGCATATCTAAGGTTAATTACCTCTTTTCCATTGATTGTCACACCTCCACTCCAGCCATCCAAAACAGATTTCATTGTATGTTCACTATATATATTAAGAAGTAAGAGTGACAGAATACAGCCCTGCCTGACACCTGGTTCTACGTTAAAAGAATCGAACAAAAAAATATTCAGTTCAATTCTGGCATTTGGGTCTCATACAGTGATCGGATAAGGTTTACAAGATGTATAGGTGTTTCCATGCTAATTAGAATCGAACAGAATTTGTTCCATTATATGCAGTCGAAAGCTTTAGAGTAGTCTATAAAATAAATATAGGTTGTTATTTGGAATTCCCTGACTTTTTCTATTATCTGGCGTATGTTGAGAATTAGTTATAGTCCCTCTTCCTGGAATGAAGCCTGTTTTTGTACAAAAAGTTCTTTACAGTAATTCTTTCAAACCTTAATGATTCCAGGAACGTCGGTGACTGTTCTGCCTTCCTTATCTCTGGGGAAGGAAGTAAGCTAATAAACCTTCTTAAAGGGACGTCGCTCATGTAACCCAGAGAGAGGAGCTTAATAAGCCAAGGGGCTGCAGTGCACAAACAGGCACCATCGCCTACCCTGCCTAGAATCAACCAAATATATGTGAATTAAGAGTGCTCCACGACAAGTTTGTCCAATTCTTCGATATCCAGGAGAACTATGTTTTTGAATCAGTCGATTATTTCAAAAAACCTAGAAATAAGGAAAAAACCCGGTCGCATCGATGAAATATGGTGGTCTGCTTCCAGAATTGCTTGAACCAATCTTCAAATAACTCTGCTATATGGAAAAGCTCATTCTTTTAGAAAGAATTACCCAGTTCTTTTTCATCTAGTACTGCCAACGACGATTTAAGACCAACGTGAATAGCTACTTCCGCGCACGTGCCCCGCTTTTTTAGTGAGTTAGATATTACCCTACAGGAAATAAAAAAATTAGTCTTTTGTAAACACTTTCCATAACGATCATGGCCAAAAAAAAACATAAAATAACACTTCTAATTGTCATGTCTACATGGAACCGCGTTTATAAAAGGTGCTAATAAAAAAATAAATTAAATCTTTCAAAATTAGTATTCCAGTTAGGTATCTCGACGCAAATCCGGACAGTAAGATAATTACAATAATAAAATATAAAATAAGTAAAAATTAAAATATCGCTCACGCTTGTGGTATACCAATATGACGTTAAGCACTTACCCACGAGGTCCGTAACGAGAGTAGACTGAAATAATTGAATTATAGTCCTGTCTTATCCATTTATTTAAATGTCTATCTATATCTATCTATCTAAAAAAACTGTTTTTGATGTAGGGAGATTTATCATAGGAAAGAAGGAAGAAAGAGCAAAGGCCGGAGTTGGAATATTAGTAGACAAGAAGTGGAAAAAGAAAATAACATCTTGGGAACCCATCAATGAAAGAATCATAAAACTAAATATAACAATGCTAGGAAAAGACATGGTAATATTAGGGGTATACGGCACAACAGAAGACAGCACTATAAGAGAAAAAGATAACTTCATGGAAACACTAGAAATAGAAACATAAAAAGTAAAGAAAAACCAAGAATTAATAATAATGGGAGATCTGAATGGGAGAACAAGAAGAAAAACAAAGGACAATACCGTAGGACCATTCGGAGAAGACATTACTAACGACAACGGAGAGAGACTAATAGAGCTGTGTGAACTAAACGGCCTCAAAATAACAAACGGATTCTACAAACACAAAGACATCCACAAATATACTTGGATGCAAGAAACACGAAACTTAAAATCAATAATAGACTACATTATAATTAAAAACGAGACCACTATCAAAATAAAAGACGTAAGAGTAAAGGAGGGGCAGAATGTGGAACAGACCATAGACTATTACTAGCAAATATAAAAGTACCATGGTACAAGACAATAAAGCAAAAAGGAACAATAGATAAAGAAAACAGAAATACTAATGAGATAACAGAAAAAACAGACAAAGAAATAAAATACAAAATACACTTACTGCAAGACGAAACCATAAGAGACCTATACAGACGACGATTAGATCAAAAATTAAATGAATTTAACTACGACAACCTTCAACAGATGTATGACCACATAAAAGAATGCATCAAACTGGAAGCCCTAGAAGCATTAGGTAAAGAAGACAACGAGAATAAGAAACATAAAATTAGAATCTGTGAAAAACCAAAGAATCTATAAAGGAGAAAAAAAGACTATACGAAAAATGGCTGAATAAAAAATCAAAAGAAGATCTACAGAAATATAAAGAGAAAAATGCAGAAACGAGGAGGATGATAAACAAAGAAAAGAACGAGAGATGGGAAAAATCGTGCGAACATGTAGAACAGTATATAGGAGGAACTAGAAGCACAGAGTCATGGGGAATAATTGAAGCATTAAGGACCAAGAATAGAGAGAAGATGTATATAGGGTATATCCCAGAAAGCGAGTGGGAAGAATATTATAAGAAGCTGCTAACAGAAGACAGACAAGAATTCCAGGAAGAGAACCCTGAAAAAGAACAGAATAAGGAAAAAAAAAGATAGAACTAAGCTATAAAGAAGTAAAGAAGACAATAAAAACATTCAAAAATAATAAATGTGCAGGACCTGGGGGTGTGGTAAACGAAATGATTAAGTATGGGTCTAACAAATTACACGAATGCTGAGAAACATGTTCCACAGAGCGAGAGAAAAAATACCAGAGGAATGGTCAAAAGCCTATATAGAATCTATATTTAAAAAGGGAGACCGCAGAAAATGCACAAACTATAGAGGCCTAAGCATAATATCGAGTATGGAACGTTTGTATAGAAAAATTATTAAAAATATCATAGAGGAAAATATAAAATTAAAAATTGGAGAAGACCAAGCAGGCTTTACGGCCGGAAAATCATGTATAGACCACATATACCCTATGAAATAAACAATGGAAAAAAAACCGGCAAAAAATAGAGAAGTTCATCTAGCCTTCATAGACATAAGAAATGCCTATGACTCAGTACCAAGACAAAGATTATGGAACGCAATGAAAGAAATAGGCATTCACAAAGAACTAATATACGCAGTAAAAGCTCTCTACGAAAACAATACAGTGAACATAAAAATAGGACATAAAATAGGGAAGAGACTCCAAACATCAAAAGGCCTATTACAAGGATGCTCTGCATCCCTCACACTATTCAAAATATACCTCGAACAAACATTAAAAAAATGGAAGCAAAAATGTAGTGGAATGGGAGTCCCAATACGAGAAAATTACTTATATACTCTAAGTTTCGCAGACGACCAAGTAATCATAGCGCAAGATAAGGAAGACCTCAGTTATATGGTAAGAAAACTGAAAGAAGAATACACTAAAGCAGGATTAGCAATAAACTTTGATAAAACGGAATATCTAACAACAAAGGAGGGAAACGATAATCAAAGGCACCGATAGATTTAAATATTTAGGTACCATCATTTCAAAAAACGCAACATCAGAAGAAGAGATTAAAGCTAGATTAGGACAAACGCCTACATGCATAAGACAATTAAATTCGATCCTGTGGGACAAGCACATTACAAAGAGAAACAAAACACGCATATACAAATCAATAATATAAAGCATAATGACATACGGGTCAGAAACAAGGACGATCAACAAAAGAAATAAATCTAAAATTAACGCGGTAGAGATGGAGTATTGGAGAAGATGTTGTAGAGTGACACGTATGGAGAGAATAACACCGCACTATACCTGATTGTATGATTGCTGGGTTTAAAATTTTATTGTGATAAAGTTGATGAAGTGATAAGAGTTGAATTTTAATGTTTTATGTTCTGAACATTACACAATATAGTAATTACACAAAAATATTAAAACAGTGCACAGTGTCCTCGCGTACATTTGTTAAAATTTTGGTTATTAATTAATATCTAGTTCAATTTCGCTATCGCTACTATCTTGCAAATCAATAATAAGTTTTTACATGTTCTAAACTATTTATATTTATGTACATACATATATATGAGTGTTCAATTTTTTGACGTTTTGAATACAGTTTCTCCAGTTTTTAACGGTTACATTTTTGACTTCTGTCTTTATCAACTTAATCACACTACTGTTTAAAGTGGGTGTATTACTGTGAGTACGTATATTAGACTTTATTTTATGCCATATCAACTCGATCGTATTAAAGATACGATAATATGGTGGAAGCCGAATTATTTCATGTCCTGCTTCCTTTGCAATTTTATCACAAATATATTCCTTTGAAAAATTCTAACTTTTTAAAACTTCTACTAATTGTCTAACACAAAAAGACTTGTATTTCCCTTTTTCTACTGGTGGAACTTGGTACCTTATTCATTTGGCGACTATGATAGGATGCATTATCCATCACAATCCAATCACATTCGGTGGTATATTCGGCATTAATTTGTTTTGAAGCCAATCTTCAAAAACTTCAGCGGTTTTATCACAATAATAATACAAGCTGGAATCTGAAATATTCTTGGCTGTTAGAAATAGACATTCTGGTATCCAGCCTTCTTCTGACCCCGCATGTAAAATAGTTATTCATTTACCATTATTTGATGGAGCTTTGGTGTGGCATTTTTTGGATTTATCAATCCATTCTTTACTGGGTGTGTCGTGGGTGTCATATCAAGTCTAATCTAGGCGGATTATCGTTCGATTTTCCGATCTAGCTGTATTTTTTTTTTAAGATATTCCATTCTGAGTTGTTGTAAGCGCCGTGATTCCATTATAACTTGCCTTTTGTCTATTTTTTTGAACAAAAACCCCAAACGACGTAGAATACGCCATAAAGTTGTAGTGGCACATTTTATGTCACAACTATTCTCGGACAGCCTCCGTGAAAGCGACAATAACGTAGGAACTTTTTGTTCTGCATACATTTCATAAATTTTGCGGCGGATTAAGTCTTCTTGACAGAAATCAATACATTTCGACACACCTTTGTCTTTTCGTGTTTTTTTAGGCGCTATCGAATTATTTACAATTTTCCAAACTGTGCTCTCAGGGATGCTTGCTAAAGCTGATGTCTCCATCAATGAAAAGTACTTTTCAGGGCCTCGCTCCACTAACTTTAAATAAACACTTTTAACTATCAGTTTTGTCTCAACGGGCAAACATTTGTGGCTTCTGATGGAAAGGGTTTCGGACATTTTAAGACAGTATTGGACTTTATAATACACACTATTTCGGTATAATACTGTCGATAAAATGAAGAATATTCTTTATATTTATAAACACGAAGTAGCCAATAAAATGTTCGTTTAAAAGAGAGGGTATATATATATATATATATATATATATATATATATATATATATATATATATATATATATATATATCAATTACGACTCTGTTACGGCCAGGTACTTGTGAAGATCCTAACGGTCGTTTAATGTTTTTATTGCATCAATTTGCCAAATCAGTTTCTTAGATCTTGAAAAATACCATAATATTACAATACCAGGATATGACTTACACTCAACCGAACTTTTAATAGAAAATAAAGCACAGGCCAATTATTATTCTTGAAAGCATTTTTTTTTATTGGATATATTCTCCCTCAACATCAATATATCCATTTTAGCCCAGTCGCCAGGGGTTTTGAGGTCTCATTAAATTTTAACAGGTTGCATTTTGGCATACGGGTAGTTTTTTGGACGTAGAATACGATAAAAAAAAGTTTGGTAAAATTTGATGTACGCCAAGCCCTCAAAATCCAAAACGAAATCAACATTTCGGTTTTTCTGTAATATCTCGAAAAATAAAAAAGATATCGAAAAACTAACAGCACGACGTGAAAGAGCGAAAAAATTTTACAAAAATGGTGTATAGATTTTTTTCTCAGATTTGTTTTATTAGCGTGAGAATTTATTAAAGTTTCGAAATTGTAGCACTTCAAACAGATTAATTTGAAAGTCTACGCGCACCGCTTAAAGCGTAATCGATATTACTTGTTTTCAGAGTGTAAAAAAAAAACTGGAAGAGAAGACTTTCAGCTTTCCGATGATACTAATAGTTTTTATTTTTGTTGCTTTGTAATTGGTAAAACTTAAAACGAAATTTTTGTTTGCATGATTTTAACGGGCATACAGTAAATTACAAATATTTAATAAAATGTAGTATTCAAAAAAAAAATCCTTGTGCATATAACATTATTATAACTTAACTTTAAAATATGAAAACTTGCTTGCTATAGTGCGCCGCCGGCAATTTTACGTTCAAAGCAGTGCAAAAATAGTAAAAAAGTCGAACAATTATTTTTATTTTAGTTACAGATAAAAGTATACTTGATATTAGAAAATCATTAAAAACTTAAAAAAACCTTCTCTTTTTTGTAAATTTGTTCTTAAAAAAATATTCACGATTAGAGACCGGATTATAAGCAACATAAAAATCTTGAAATATGCATGAAAAATGCTTAAAATATGCACGAAAAGAGTCAAAATATGCAATATTAAATAATAATAAAAGTAGTAATTTTTAGTTTTTTATTTCCAAATCAGCATAAAATTAACAAGTTATCGACGATGTTTAAATTTAATTAACAATTATTTAACATTTGTTTAAAATTATTTAACATTTGTATTCTTGTACACGTAAACAATAAGATATTGTTCCAAATGATGGGTAGTAAGATTGTGTCTTCGATCACTTAAAATATTTTTATAAGTGGAAAAAGACCGTTCTACATCCACTGAGGTAACTGGGCAGTATTTGAATTTGGGTGCTATGTTAGCACTTATTGTTTCTGGCAAAAGTCCACCCGTCCCATTAATAAAACTATCAATTTGACACAAAGGTTCAAAGCCTGGGTTATTGCACAAAATGTTTTCAAACTTTTCTTTAACTCTACGCGAGAATACATCTGGCAATGTGGAGTTTATTTGACGGATTTTATTCATTAACTGAATTGATTCGGTCAACGCCAAATTTCGAGTTTCAAGCTTTTTAATACCCGCAGGTATGTGGGAAAAGTGAGTGATAATCAAAGCTATGTTTTTTTAAATAGCAGAATCGTTAAATGCTTCCTTGGATTAACGAACTGCCATAACCTCTGCACTATCGAAGTCATTTACTATACCTTTGATGGCCTCGAAATGTTCATTGTAAAATAGTACAGCTTCAATCCATGTTCCCCATCAAGTTACCACTGGTTCGGGAGGTAAAGGCACATTTGGCAGTTTTTCTTTATAGGCGTTATTGCGAGCAGGTGCCTTAAGAAACACTTCCTTTGCTGATGAAATCAGTTTATTTACATTTCCAAACGTGGATCGTACTTCTTCCGTGAGCAAAGCACGTCACATGAATTAAATTTGGATAAAATACTTGGAGGACTTTGGCTGCCTTGATCATATAGGGAGCAGCATCTGAGAGAAATATAAACACTCTTCATCTGCAAAAGATTCAGGAAATATTTTTTTAATACCCTCATTCACAAATCTGGCGATCGTAGAATGATTTGTCTTGTCAAGTTCTTTGCAGGCCACCAAATAGGAAGAAGAATGCTCTAATCTTAATGCACCCACAATTAAATTCGCAATATAGCGACCACAACTGTTGGTAGTTTCATCAGCTGAAATCTAAATAATGTCATCCTTAAGTTCATGACGTATTTCTTCCAGAACATGTAGGTAATTTGTCAGAATCATCAACACGTTGTGGTTTTTGGTCCATTATGAGCAAACACGGTACCCGTTTAGAACAGACCTTCCTGATGCCCAAATATTCTTGCAAAATATGACCAACACGTTCTATTGATATCTTTAGGGTGTCAATTATCTCACGCAATTTCACTTTACGGTCATCCAAAACAATTTTGTGGATTTTTTTGATGTTTGTGTAACCACCTCATTTAGGGGTTTAGAGCGTTCAGCAGCATTTGTGTCTGTATGACCACGTTTAAATTCAGCATACCCGTAAATGATGAGTGATTTTTCAGGGGCAGAGTCCCCGTAACACTTATCAAGCTATTGCTTTGCTTGAACGATATTCCTCGAATGCTTTTGGTCTGGAGGCAGTAAATGCGGCACTCACTGCACACTTAACTTTTTCAGTTTTAGAACTTCATACGGGATATTATGTACCCGTTCGTAGGAGATGCCTACTATCTCAGTAATCTTACGAAGCGTAATATGACGATCTTCCATCACAATACTATGAATTTTATACACCTTTGCTTTAGAGGAAACCACAATAACACGTTCCGTCTTGAATATAGTGCATCTGCAATGCTTATACGACCACGTTTAAATTTATCTATTTGGACTGCAGTCTACTTTTTAGTGTTCCGTACGGAACACTTATAAGATGACTTTGGTGTCTGTCTGTCCGTCTGTCTGTCTTTCACACCCTATTTTCTCCGAAATTATTTCTCATAGAAAGTTGAAATTTGGTAATAATATAGGAATTGATGGCCTCATCAAAGCCGTGTAGTTTTGAAAGTCAAATTTTGACTTAAGGGGTTAGTTTTGGGGGTGAAATCGGAAGTGAAAAAAAAATTTTTTAGTAGGTCATCGAGTGTGGTGTCAAATGAAAGCTTGTGAAAACACGAGTAAAAATATATATATATATATATATATATATATATATATATATATATATATATATATATATATATATATATATATATATATATATAGGGTGGCGCATAAGTAACGTTATGATTTAATAAGTGAATACATTTTTTGTTAATGTCTTTTTTTTATTTTTTTTTCAGAATTAACTTTGAAAATCTTGGGAAATTTATGATGGAAAGACTCAGCACAGAACAAAGAACCAAAGTTGTTCGATTTTATTATGAAAGTCAGCATTCGATTATTCAGGTACAAAGATCATATTGAAATTTCTTTCATGTTCGAAATGCACCTAGCGCTCCAACAATTTACCGATTGGTTCAGCGTTTTCGGCAACAAGGGGCTGTCTGTGATCTTCCGCGTGCTGGAAGACCTCGTGCAGTTCGAAATGATGTGAACATTGCTCGGGTGCAAGCAAGTATTGAGAAAAACCCCGAAACTTCCACCAGGCGACGTTCTCAGCAGTTGATGATGTCTAGGCGGTCTTTGCAAAGAATTTTACATAATTTACACCTTTTCCCATATAAGATTCAATTGGTTCATGAGTTAAAACCAAATGATGCACAAAGACGCATTCAATATAGTCGCCGTTTGCAAGAATTTTGTCTAGAAAACAACGAGTTTATTCACAAACTCATAATGAGCGATGAGGCCCATTTCCACCTCAATGGTCACGTGAATAAACAAAATTGCAGAATATGGGGCACCCAAAATCCAAGAATAATTGTTGAACATCAAATGCACCCACTTAAATGCGCAGTATGGTGTGGAATAACTTCAGAAAAGATCATTAGACCATATTTTTTCGAAAACGACGAACAAGTTGCGGTTAATGTGAATGGCATTCAATACCGGGCAATGATTGAAAATTTTTTAAGGCCCGAGGTAGAGAACAATCCAGAATTGTGGTTCCAACAAGATGGAGCCACAGCTCACACAGCTCGTCCAACTATGGCTCTCCTGCGCGAAATTTTTGCCGATCGAATAATATCGCGTTTTTCTGGCCACCGCGTTCGCCCGATTTAACGGCTCCCGATTTTTTTCTTTGGGGTTACCTAAAGAGTAAGGTATATGCCAATAAGCCAAGAACCATCCAACAGCTTAAGGTGAATATCCGAGAAGAAGTGAGGGCTGGGACCTGAAATTCTAAGAAAAGTTATAGGAAATGCTCTGAAAAGAGCACGTCAGGTCGAAGCAAACAATGGGCACCATTTGAAAGATATTATCTTCAAAACATAATGTGAACATATTTCCAAACTATATTCTAAATTTTAATAAGCGCCAACGTTAAATAAAATCAGAAAGAAAAAAGTTATTCATTAAATAAATCATAGCGTTACTTATGCGCCACCCGATATAATGTAATACTTGCGCACACTTTCCTTTGTATTATTTTTAAAAAATCACCAAAAATCGCTGTCCCCTCACCTTATCTCAAAAAGTACTGATCAAAAAACTTTGAAAAAATTCTGGAATATTCTCCAGGGGGTATAGATGTGTGGTCAAAAGTCGAAAGTATTGATATTTTGGTCTGAAAATTTTCATATGGGAGTTTTTATGGTCGCTGATAACAAATTCGGTCGAAAAATCAAAAACAAAATGTCGGCTCCAATATGGCGGAGTTGTGTATAACAAATGCACTTTTTTAGCGACTTTAGGTTTTTTCGTAGCACACGATAATTATTAGCTCAATTTTCTATAAAAACAAAATGGTGGCCTCGAAATGACGGGCTCAACTGTGAAAAAAATAATCCAATACGTCGTAAATGGAGTTTTTTGTGTCTTAGTAATGATCAATTTGGATTTTTCATGTATTGAAGGATAACAAATAATAACGCATCATATTATTCAAAAACACGTTTATTGACTTCAATCATTGACTGTTATTATCAACTTAAATACTTTCCTACAACTATTATTTACTAAAATTATCGACTAAAATCTAATCACTATCGGACGAATTATCGGCATTAGTATCGCTATCTTCGTCCGCGCACTGCATTGTCGAAGTTTTCACATGTTCTAACTTTATTGCTGGTAGCTGGAGCAGTTCTGTTGCATTACGCAAGAACGTCTTCGGGTTTTTCAAAGGCAATTTACGTAAACCGGAAATCACAGGATCAGACGTTATTAAAAGTCTATGAAAAACATCTTCCCTAGTTTTTGCCCTACTGCACTTTCGTGAATATTCTTCGCGGAATTTTTTGATCAATTCGTTGCAGGATTCTTGAGCTTCCTCCGACATTTGCCTTATCGGTAGCAGCGACGATTCAATAATTTTCGAGCCGTGAATTAAAATTTTGTGGACCGTGGTGGGCATAAAATACCACGGATACAATTCCACGAACCTGCGCGCTGTTTCCAGACTGTATTCTTCGAATCGGGATTCATTTATGTCAAAGCCGGAAGAAATAACTTGCAAAATGATGTGAAAACGATCTACAATATGATGGTCGATTCCCGTTACCGAAGCTGAGACGATTAAATTTTGAAAAAAGGGTCGAGCAGTGTTTCCATCGTTGGTACAGCCATAATCTTGTTTAGGCGCGTCTACTAATAATCCTAGTCGTAGACGGAAACCTTGCTGTATTCGATTTTATTTTTTTCATCTTTCCTAGCTTGCCATTTTTTGATTTCTTATTTATAGGATAAATGCAAAAGACATTAAAAACATGCATGCAGAGAAGAGAGACCAAATTGTAAATTGTCATTGTTCAACTTTTTCTTCAATCATCAATCATCAATGTCATTAATTTCTTTGGAACTGCATGAACAAATGTGGCATCGTTGAGCTAAGAAATAGTTGTTAACGATTTACAAACTTTTCCATCAATCATTGTCAAAACTATTGTATAATTTATGTTGATCTCTCTCCCATGTACAACTATTTGGAAAAGTTTCAGGTTTTTTTCTTGTTCTTTAACGTAAGGTACTACGTTTCTCGTAGATTCAACAGTTTCGCGCATAAATTCAATTTTGATTGATGTGTAATATCTAGAGGAGGAGGGTTGCGGATTTTTCCACACAATTACATTAGTGTCTGATACGAGTTACAACGGTACCAAGGAAGTAAAAAATATGTTAGCGTCTGTTTTATTTCCGTCGTCATTACCAAAAATTTGTTTAAAAGTGCTTGGCCCCGAATTTCCGTCGCACCCTCATTTACATATCAGTTTTAAGGAACGAACTTCATTTGACGAAAGGCTTTTAATAACGTCTGATTGTGTTAATAAAACACGATCTGCTGTGTGATCAAGTAATGCCTTAATTTGACTTCAGCGCGACATTCCGTTACTGTGATTTCCAATTTGATTGGTTTACATTTTTGTTTCGCTTCTTGAACTTTTTTATACGATGGATACATTTTACAATTATTATCAAGGCTCACAGAATGAGCTACTGACTCCTAGATAATTTATATTCAATCAATAAAGAGAGAGCGGCATCACTTGAAAGCGTTGTTTTGGATTGATTCATTAAAGATGTTCTGTACCTTCTGGTCAAAACGTCCTGCAGCTGCACCGGTAAAAGAAATAAAGTGAAAAATGTGTCTTTGGGTAAAAGACAAAGATTTTTACTTCGTGAAAAAATCACCCTCCGAGATTTTTCATGCGTTCGCAATTTAGGATCCCTAAATGAAAAAAAAACATTTCCGTAAATGTATATGTCGGTTTGTTGGCTTGATAACTCTCGAGCGAAAAGAGATATCGATTTCAAATTTGATACACATATAATACTTGAAGTAGGAAAGGAACATACAGCTTTAGAGCGATATCGCTTCAAAGAGAGTGGGTTAAGGAGTGGGAGTCATTAAATAAGAATGACTTCAGCACTGGTCATACGAAAATGCGCTTACGAAGCGGATATTCCAGACTGATCTGAATACTATATTTGTGATGGATGTAAGATACCTTCGAAGTTGCATTTGTGCAGCGAAACCCAACACATCATATCCGAGCTCCTGAGAAATTTTAGATGTACCTGCTAATGAATTTTAGCCTGGAAAGACACCATGACGTTCAGCCAATCTGCATACTTTTCAAAGAATATTTTTTCCATTCTATGTACTTGCTTCCACTTTTCTCGGAATTTTGGTATCAATTTTCCGAGGTTCGTTTTGGTAGTTTCGGGTAGCTTATAATGCCTGTGAAATTTTTTCACAGATAGATTTTTTCGACAGTTTCATAGCACTCATTGTTGTTGGCTAGTTGTCCTTTTATCAAAATGAATAAGTCTTTTCTCGACAGAATAACTTCTCCACCATCTTGCTTGGTTCTTGAAACGTTACCTCAACGAAAACATCAGAAACAATTTATAAAAAACTTGTAACATATTTTTTTAAACGTGTCAAATATTTTCAATGGTCCTTATGGTTTTCGTTTAATTTTAATTATTCAGATTATCCTTTATCAAATTTATTTATATCCAGATTCCTAGATGTTTTCCCAAAATTTAAATTTTTTATAATTCTTCATATTTCAGAATTATTTTTAAACCGCCTCCTCTCGAAATTTTTTGCGTCCATCCCTATAAAAACAAGTAACCACACGCACACAAAAAAACGAGAAGTTTCTGTTTCCATTAACTATAAATTTTAACGTTTTATTATGGACGAATGCATTATGCGCGCGATTTGAAGCAAATTTTTATAATTTTCTACAAAACCTTGTACATTAGCCACATATGCAGCTATCTGTAGCTAGTTTTTTAATATATTTTAGAAAAATGTATTCCGAATATTAGGGTAGAAGTTTTTTGTTGGAGTCTTGCGGAGGTTTTTATGTTACTTATTGCATTATTATAGCGTCCATTCCATAATTTGTTACACATTGAGCAATGAGGGATATTTTATTTCATGATTAAAAATTGCTACGGATATAAAAATAATACTTACGATCAGGAGGACAGTCCATTTTTCAGAATCACAATCGGTTGAAAATAGAGAAAAATTTGCACTTTCTAGCACGAGTCTTTTTTTCAACGTAATACGACTGTCCTAAAATATAAGATCCTGATTTTTGCCGTTTTAAGTGGGCAATATAAAATTCTGACCTTTTGTTTATGATAGGTTGCAGAGATGGACTTAAGAATTTTATTCATTAACGCAAATAAATAAAATTACAAGTGTTTTTGGAGATATTTATTTATAGATGCATGTAAAAACAAATGGATAAGAAGTTTTATTTTTTACAGTTTGAATGAATGGAGTTTACAAGAGGGCATATATTGTATAAATAAAAATATATTTTAACTTAAGCCTAATTCGGTTTTACTATCACTGTCATCAGCTGAGATAATTATCAGTGGTTTTATATTATTTACATAAATATATGAATCTTCAACTTTAACAACGTGCTGAATGGAATTCTTTCTGCTTTCATAACTTTTTTTACTAATTCAACCAGCTTAAACTAGGATTTCGTGCCCTTATTTTTGATTTAACTTGATGCCAAATATGTTCAATTGCATTAAACACACAATAATACGGAGGAAGCCGCAAAAAAAAGTGTGTTCCATTTTCTCAGCCATACTATCACAAACATATTTCTTTTTCAATTTATAGTCTTTCAAAACTTCCAAAAGATCACTTTTTTATAACTAAAGTCAAAATAAATGCCATTTTCTAACAAACCCAGCCCTTTTCAGATCCAGCATGCAAAATGATTATTCGTTTACCTTTATTTGAAGGTGTGTTAGTCTGACATTTTGTACTGTTGTCAACTCACTCACTCATTCGTAATCTTTGTGACTTCATCACTACTTGCCTTTTATTGATTTTTCGGAACGTGAATATCATTCTTAAGAGAATTCTGTGAAGGGTTGATCGGCGACAATGTATATTGGTCCCGTCCTGCATTAGTCTTAATTTTATTTTCACCAACTGCTCTTCATACATAGAATATATTTTTCTCCTGATGACGTCTTTTTCACAATCGTCTACACGATGCATTTGAAAATCTTTCCGTTTTTTCCTGTTCCCGAGTGATGGTTTTCTTATAATACCCTTAATCGTAGAAATTGGGGTTTTTGTTAGTTCACTGGTTTCTTGCAAGGCACTTTGTTTATTCAAATTTCTTTTTACCAAACTGTCGTAAACATTTTTCACTATTTGTTTAGTGTCAAGTGATAATTTTTTTTTCTTGCGATAGCCACTATTGCAATTTTCCCAGGGACGCCACATAATTAAAATAGAAACTTTACGTTGTAAGTTGTAAGTAAAACTAAAAATAATAAAAAGTTTCTTTCGAATCTTAATGGAGACCTGTGGTCATTAGGCCTATATTATGAAATACTTAAAGGGGTCCAAACCGGGTTGCCAGGTAGTAAATATATAGGTAAAAATAGATCCAATATGATTGCAGGTGCAAGTGAGGGCGGTATACAAAGCAGGTAAAATAAAAATACCTTTATTGTAATGCCTGGCAACTATGCACAAAACAAATAGGGTCATTTATTGCCCCCATTGAAAAAGCAAAAAGGTAGGATCTTATATCTTGGGATTTACTATATGACGTTGCAACCGAGACGTTCAGTATGAAAATGATCTGCCGATATATGTGCAAATACCTGCGCTTCGTCGTGGGTGGCATACAATGCTAGACACCTCATTAGAACTATTCTGACCATTAAAGGTCATATATCACAATTTGGTTAATCGACTTTTGACCAGGATTTTGCGCTTTGGTCCCAATGTGTGTTTGTAGTAAATTTTCCCTAAAAGTGAAAAAAAGCCAATTTCCCCGTTGCTTAAAAAATGTTATGAAGTTTATTTTAAGACCGCAATTGAAAATCAAGATAAATCGTGGATGCTCCGAGTGTGTTGTTTGAAATGTTATAAATATTTGACTGGTTAGTACAATGGTACTAGAAAAGAAATGCCTTTTGGCGTGAACCCAAGAACCACACTGACGATTGTTACTTCTGTTTAACAAGTGTGACGTGTTTTTCTAAAAAAACAAAAAGTTCCGTGAAATGTCTTAATGTACTATCAGTGTCAATGCCGCTACTTCATTCTCCTATAATTTCTGTACCGAAACGACCTTTGATCTCATCAAGTTCATCGAGTTCTAGAGAAGAAAAATGCGAACCCATTTCTTCTAGTCGAGAGCTCTTTCAAGAATTAACTATTCCATCAGAACCACATTTAGTTACTCAATCAGAACAAAACGACGTTGTTAGAGTTTTAGATTTGACCAAAGAAAAATCTGAAATATTAGGATCGAGATTAAAACAGTGGAATCTTTTACATACTGACATTAAAATTACAGCTTATCGAAATCGTCACAGCTCGGTAACTACATTTTATTCAAAAGAGGATAATTTAGTTTTTTTTAATAATATTGATGGTTTAATGTCGGCACTAGGCCACCATCATTCGCCAGAAGAGTGGAGACTATTTATTGACGGATCAAAACAAAGTCTAAAGGCAGTTTTACTCCATAACGTAACATATTTCCATCTTTGCATGTAGCGTACGTGCTCATTTAAAAGAAACCTATGGCCTTCTAAAACTTATTTTAGAAAAAAACCAAACACACGACTTTCAAGTGGCAAATATATGCAGATTCAAAAGTAGTGGCTTCGATTTTAAGATTGCAAACCGGCTATACGAAATATTGTTGTTTCTTGTGTCAATGGGATAGCAGAGCATGTTCAGAACATTACGTAAAACAAAATTGGCCTTTAAGAAGTGGGTACGTTCTTGGTCAGAAAAATATTAAAAATCAACCATTAGTACCACCTGAGAAAATCATTTTACCACCATTGCACATCAAACTTGGTTTAATCAAGAATTTTTTCAAAGCGTTACGTAAGGATGGACCTGGATTTCAGTTTCTCAAAAATAAATTTCGTGTGTGTTCAGTGATGCTAATATAAAAGAAGGAATTTTTATAGGGCTGATATAAGAAAATTAATTGATGATCTCTCTTTACTCTCTAGTCTTAGTTCCATAGAAAAAAGGCTTGATTGGCTTTTATTAATGTCACGAAAAAATAAAATTAATGCTGGATGCCTATCATAAACTAGGATGCAATATGTGATTAAAAATTAATTTTATACACTCCCATTTGAGTTTCTTTCCGAAAAACATGGGCTCAGTTAGCGATGAACATGGAGAACGCTTTCACCGAGAAATAACCGAGTTTGCGACGTGTTATCAAGGTAAATGGGAACCAGCCATGTTTGCAGACGTCTATTCGTGTCTTCACAAGGATACTGCGAGGATTGGCTACAAGAAAAAAGCCAATCGATCATAAAAATATAATTTTTTAATAAAAAATAAAAATTTTTTGTCATTAATTTAGCGTATTTTCGAATACACCAATAATTCTTTATGAAACCTGACCTGATATGACTATTTTGTTAATCAATTTTAATTGAGATGGCGGTAAGGAATTAGTATTTCATACTACAAACTCAGTGAAAATTTTTTTTTTTGTTGCATAGTGTTGTTATTACTTTTCCACTATTGTTTAATTATAATTTTTGTCCTATTCGTAAATAATTTCATAGAGACGAAATTCAAGTTCTTTTGTCAGGTAAAGTTCAGTTAAAAGGATACTGTTTGAATTTTAGTAATTATGTATACCCAGGAATGTTATAAGACTGTTGACATCCATGTATAATATCATCACACACACATAACGCTTTTAATGGAAGTTCTTTGTCTATACATATATCAGAGTGGCTTAAATGTTACATGGACTCTAATAACTAGTTGGATTTAGAAGCTTAAGATACCAATATATTTAAGTAGCAAGATGTGCTTTCAGAGTAGGGCCAAAGATAAATAAAAGAATGCAGCCCGATTATTTTTTAATTTGGTTATTCTCAAATGAGAAATAAATATTAGTATTTTATATATTTTTTATTGTATTTGTTTTATAGGGTATTATTTGAACATATTTTTAGTGTTCCGTACATATTTTTAGTGATGTTGGCAAAAAACCTATAATGTGTAACTAGGTTAAATAAAAAATATGTATTCCTATCTTAATTTCGGTGATATTGATCATTATTTAAAGAGAAAATTCTGTAACTGAATGTATAGCATAAAATTTTGTAGGAGCCACTTAGACTCGCGAAAATGGCACGATAAATGGATAGTCTTAAATTCTTTCCAAAGTGAGATAAAACGAACAAAAAATAATTGCTAGTATATCCGCCATAGTCTAAGAGTTTAAATCAGTTTTTGCCGATCAACTGTCAAACAAATGTCAACTTGTGGTACATCGTTGGAAAGAGCATTTCAAAATAAATTGAAATTGATAAAAAAATATACAGAGTAGTTAAAAATATTTCTTAAGTGATAAAAAAGACTAATAATGTCCCATTCTGGTATCTAAAAATGCAAATATGTAACTTTCAAAATAAAAAAATTACAGGGTGTTACATGTTGGCTGTGTCACCCGGTATATATTTCAAGTTAAGGTAAAATTTTTGGAGGGACAGATTCTTACTACGTCAATATACAAATAAAATTTAATTTTGTCAGTCTGCGTTATTATATCAAAACTATTATGGTATTAAAAAATGCTTTACAACCGTTTAAATTCAAAAAATAGACATTGCGAAACTGTAGATTATGTAGTGTGTAGTGAATAAAAAGTCATTCTCCGTCTTCGCTTATCTTATATTGGGAAGGTTGCCTCTCAACGTTTTCGAGTTCTGCTCATGCGTCTCCTTACTACAGGTCTCTTGCAATTTGAACTATGCTTTCTTCTGCCATTCTATCTATATATTTGTTCCACACCATCTTCCTCTTCAATACTTGGTCATTTATATCATCTGTTTTGTACGTTTGTCTAATGTTGTCACTTCTTTCTCTAACTTTTCTATTACTATTCTCGTTTCTGTTTTACCAAGTATTTGTTTTGTTGGTGATACTCTGATTCGTTTCCCTTATCTACGTTAGTAGAAGCCTAATTGTGGTTTTCGGTGAATTCTGAATTTCGTGTTAATTTCTAGTCTTTGTTTCGCCATATTGCATCGTTTAAGCATGTCGCTACTTCCGTATCCTTTACGAGTTGACCTCTTAATTCTGTGTTGATATCACCAAAACTCGATATATGTATGCCGAGATATTTAATCTTCATTTCTTATTGCATAATTTGTCTCGTCAGCAACAAGCTTATATCTTAATGGTGTTCTTGCTGTTGATGCTGTCATTCCAAATTTGTTTGCTCTTTTGTTAATTTGGTAAAGAATCTTCTGAAAACCGCATTCATTCTCTGTTATTAGCACTGTATCGTCAGCATATTCCGATATTTTTATCTCTTTAACCCCAATTCTATAACGCCACAGCTTACGACCTTGTCTAATTATCTCATCCATAGGAAAAATATGTATGTTTGAAAAAGTAGACAAATTTAATTATCCATTATGTTAAATAATGGTAGATTGAAGGAGATTCCTTGTTATATTTCTCTTTCTACCGGTATTGGCTTCGTAAGTTCATGATTTATTTTAGCTATGTTGTCGTTTTTTAAATAAATATTTTCTGTGGTTTTGATGTTGGACGTATCTTTCATGAATGAGATATACTTGTTTTACTTGATTAAAGGCGTTCTCTAAGTCGACCAAACATAAGAACGCGCCTATATTATTTCAAAGATTTTTCGGTAATTTGCGTTAAGTTGAAAACGTCATCCAGGCGAACATATTCTGCATTTCTTAAATCTCTACTTCCGTCTACGGATCGCTTATGTAGTAATTTGAAGATTTCTATACAGAGTGTGTTCTGGACCCACGTAAAAAGGGCATCAACAAAACTGATATATACAACACAATATTCTTCGGAAACACGTTTTTTATTTATTTATTGTCTGCTCTTTCAAATAAACTGGTAAGCAAAAAAATTGACTCAAACTATTTGGCTTCATTTAACAGGGATCCTAGAATTTAGTCTTTATATATTTTTAAGGATTTTAGCACCATTTGAAAGCTAATTCTATTCTCTTTCTAATGATATCAAATTCTGTAGCATATGTCATGCTTTTTATTGATTAAAATGACTGAAAGGGGAAACAAGGAGAACAAGCATTGAAAATTAATTTTATTGATAAAAGCTAAAATCCCTCCTAGCCCTTATTACTGCTTCCAGCCGGTTTTTGATGGAGCGGGTGAGATTCTTCACCACTGTGGGATTCTTCCCCACTCTTCCGCCATCGCAACCTTTAAGCTCCTCGGCGATGCAGGGGCTGGATTTCTGGCTTGAACCCTTCTTTTGAGCTCATCCCACATGTGCCCCATTGAATTGAGGTCAGGACTCCGCGCAGACCAGTCTAATGTGGGTGTTCTTCCGCCAGGTATTGCCGTACCGATGCAGCAGCATGCGGCCTCACATTATCATGCATTAGCACGAAGCTATCGCCAACAAACCCAGCGTAAGGAACGACGTGTCCTGTAGGATCTCCTCAATGTACCGGTGAGCAGTTAATTCACTGCTACGAGTCTCATCAGTCACTAAAATCACTCCATGACAGAATCTGCTCCGTAAGCGAACGCTTCAGTAATGCAGCACTGCGGATAGCGCTACCCAGGCCTCCTATAGACTCGTCATCTTCCATGATTGCTATGTAGGTACATTCATGACTCATTGGAGAATAAAACGGAGCGACATTGCCTTAAGGTCCAGTCGACGTGTTCTCGGACAAATCCGAGTCGCGCTTGTCGATGGACTGCTGTGAATTTGGGTCCGTTAGCTGGTCTCTTCGGTAAGGTTAGCTTTTTTAAGCCTTCTTCTGACTCTCCAGTGACTAACAGCCCGACCACGCAGCTCCTGCTGAACCACAACGCCGGTCAAGTGACGATTTCTTAGAATTGTGTTGACAATGAAACGGTCGTCTCGCTTCAAGCTACACTTTCTTTTTCCTGATCCTGGTCTCCGTATAAAGGCGCCAGTCTGCAGACTCTGCAGACAGCTGACTGGCTCAGGTGCAGGTGTGCACCAACTACCCGTTGGCTTCGCCTTTTTTACAATAGAGCAACTACTTGTGCCTTTTTTTTTCGGAGTGGTATCCATCTTCTGATAACGTAATTAGTCAGCAGGCATAGTAGGAATGTTGACGGTTCAAGTTCGGATAAAGAAATGATAGGAAACTGCAGTTGCATCTATTTCTATAGAGATGAATAGCGCGCAACGGGTACGTTGCTGAGCGAGCAAAAACGGTTATATTGAGTACAACCGTTTTAACCAGTAAAACTTTCTGGAATTCCAAATGTTTTTGGTATTATTGGAAAGAGTAGAAAATCAGCAATTTAATGATACCAAAAATAATGCCACGATTTGAAAATTAAGTTCAAAGATTGGTGTTAAATGAAGCAAAATCGTTTGAGTCGATTTTTTTGTTCACCAGTGTTGTAGGTTCAAAATAAGACCAATTAGCGCTGGACAGCCGATTATATTTTAAATGTTATTTGAATATCTTACTCATCAGAACGTCAGTTTTATTTTCTTATCGTTGATAAACTCAAGTTTCTTCTCAATAAGACGAACAGCCATGTATTAAGAAAAATTTTAATTGACATACTCTTACTATACAAACTTGTCGCCCGTTAGTTAGTAGACTCATCCCCCACTTGCATCCGAACTTAAGTCGAATGAAAATCGGTAAAATGATTTGGTAATTGTAATGGACGTTATTTAGTTCTTAAAAGGTTTTAGTTTCTTTTAGTGGTAGTAGTAGATTTAGTTTTCTGTCAATGCTGAA
>CM032448.1:76939092-77044092 GCA_019049505.1 Pachyrhynchus sulphureomaculatus | reverse complement strand
TTACGACAGTTTGGTGAAAAGAAATTTGAATAAACAAATTGCTTTGCAAGAAACCAGTGAACTATCAACAACCCCAATTTCTACGATTAAGGGTATTGTAGGAACACCATCACTCAGGAACAGGAAAAAATGGAAAGATTTTCAAATGCATCATGTAGACGATTGTGAAAAAGACGTCATCGGTAGAAAAATATGTTCTATGTATGAAGAGCAGTTGGTGCCGATACTAGACAAAATAAAATTAAAAGGTGCAGGACGGGACCAATATACATTGTGGCCGATCAACCCTTTACACGATTCTCTTAAGAATGGGATTCACGTTCCGAAAAATCAACAAAAGGCAAGTAGTGATGGAGTCACAAAGTTTACGAATCTTGCGACATACTTATTTCCAACAAATTACAAAGCAGCGATCAGAGAATTGGCCAATAATTTACCTTGACGAAACATGGTTCGATACCCATGACACTGTGCAAAAAAGGTGGGTTGACAGCAGTACAAAATGTCAGACTAACACACTTTCAAATAAAGGTAAACGAATAACCATTTTGCATGATGAATCTGAAAAGGGCTGGGTTTCAAATTCTCTACTATTATCTGCAAAAAACATAAAAGATTCTAGTTTGGACTATCACGAAGACACGACCGCAGAAGTTTTTGAAATAAGGGCACAAAATGTTTCTCCTACTTTAAGCGTGTCAGTGGTTGAATTAGTAAAAAAAAAAAATTGTAAATGATATACCTTGTGAAACCTGGAAGAATTCCATTCAACACCTTGTTAAAGTTGAAGATTGATAATTACCTCAGCTGATGACCGTGATAGTGAAACCGAATTAGGCTTAAGTTAAAATATATTTTTATTTATACAGTTTGTCCCCTCTTGTAAACCCCATTCATTCAAACTGTATATTTGTACTTCTTATCCATTTGTTTTTACATACATCTATAAATAAACATCTCCAAACACACTTATAATTTTATTTATTTGCATTAATGAATAAAATTCTTAAGTCCATCTCTGCTTCCTATCATAAACTTTTATATTGCCACTTAAAACGGCAAAAATCAGATCTTATATTTTGGGACAGGCTATACAGTATTTTATTTATCTAAGCGACATTCCAATAATATCTATAATTGTTACTAAGATACATTTATTTTGATCAATATTTTGTAATTGAATACTATTAATATCAGCAAATAAAACATTACAATTAATTATTTTTTATTCATTCCTTGAAAGTTATTTAAGTTTTTAGAATGCCAATGCCTACATTAATATTCTTGGAATAAGAGTATTTAGCGATGTTGATTACATACCTAACGTTAGGTATAACTTTTAGTGCACCAATTTATTATTATTTTTTTTTTTTTAAAAAAAGGGCGAACCCCTTTTATGGCATTGGAACTAAGCCAACTAGCCAGCATCTCTCTTTATTGAATATATACACATATTTACTTAAACCTTAATTAAACCTAAAGACACACACAAACACCCAGTAGTATAAGGGGGAATCGAACCGCGGACCCTTCGATTCATAGTAGGATTCACTACCTACTCCTCTAAAGGTACTATATAAAAACTTAGCAGTATGAAATTCAAAGATCCGGTAAGAGACGGAGACGCTAAAATTAAGGCAGATTTTGATCAGTTGTATGAAGATATGTAACACGCATTAGAAACTTAGAAGACTAAGTATTAAAAGGAGGTCGCGCGTTGTATTGTTGTATTCATTTAAAAAAAAAGCTTTCAGATACACGTATCCTCACTGATTAGTTTGGTAATTGTAAATTTATTATTGGTCGTACTAATACTGTTGAGTGACAGCCTCCTTAATTTGGAAAGCCTCGAAGGTAGGCAACGTCGCAAATGAGTTTGTAAGTGGTGATCTTATAAGATCACTTAGGTGTCTGTCCGTATGTTTACACCCGAATTTCTCCGAAACTATTTGACATAGAAAGTTGAAATTTGGCACTAATATAGGAACTGATGCCCTCATCCATCCGTGTAGTTTTGAAAGTTAAATTTTTACTTAATGGGTTAGTTTTGGGGGTCAAAATCGGAAATAAAAAAAAAAATTACCAGGTCATAGAGTAGGGTGTCAAATGAAAATTCAAAAATATATATAAAATGTAATACTTGCGCACACTTTTCTTTGTATTATTTTTAAAAAATTTCGAAAAATCACTGTCCCCTCCTTATCTCGAAAAGTACTTATCAAAAAATTTTGAGAAAACTCTGGAATATTTTTCACAGGGTGTAGATTGAACAAAAATTATCACGAGTGCATTACCTTTAATAATTTATCTCATATACACTCCTGGACAAAATTAACGCAACAATATATTAAATCATACAAATCTCTATAATGAATTAATTTTAACAATTTTTTATGAACATTGGTTACACTAAAAGTTAGAAAAAACTTATTCGGATACTTTAAAAGTGAATTAGCTACCAAATTTCTCTATAAGATTCGAATTAAAATTATTCTTAAGACCTAATAACAAAATCGTTGAAATTATGTAATAATGAAAAAAATAAACTGGGAAACTAGTAGCAAAATTAATGGTGTAACTGGGACACTAGTAGCGTGTGTTGCCTCCTCTACTTCGGATGACAGCGTTTATGCGCCTAGGCATGCTTCTAATTAAATTTTGGGTAAAATCTTGAGGAATTTGCTCCCATTCTGTGATAACTGCATTTTCAAGTTCCCTCAGGTTTCTAGGTGCAGGTATATGACGTTTCACATTTTTCTTAAGGTGATCCCATACATGTTCTATCGGATTCAGATCCGGGCTTTTGGTGGCCATTGCATAATCGGTATATCACCTTGATAAAGATAATCGAGTATGTCCCTAGCCACGTGAGGTCGAGCGTTGTCTTGCATAAATAGGAAATTGGGCCCCACAAAATGACCGAAAGGCATCACATGTTCTATTACAATATTCTCAAGATAGTAGTCAGCATTCATGGATCTCGTACGGACAGGAACTAACTCTGTGCGAGCATCAAAGCAGATGCCACCCCAGAACATAACAGAGCCACCGCCGAATGGAATCCTTGCAGAGATATTGCAAGGAGCAAACCTCTCTCCTGGTCTTCGCCATATTCGCTCACGACCATCTGGATGTTTTAGACTAACCCTAGTTTCATCTGTGAAGAAAACTTGTTTCCAATCATCCACAGACCAGTTCTCGTGATTTCGATCAAAACGTAACCTGGCATCTCTGTTCTCTCTAGTAAGCAAGGGCGCAGTGGCTGGTCTCCTACTGTTTAATCCAGCTTCATTTAACCGTCTTCTAACTGTTTTAGAAGAAATTCTGACATTGCGAACAGCTTCGAGTTCGTTTCTTATTATAGAACTAGTGAGTTCGTTTATCTTATGAAAAATTCTTTAAAACTGTAAATCTAAACAAATTGTTTTGATTTCTGTCATGAACAACGAAACAAAATATGCATAACCTACTATTCAAATACTCGTTAAACTTTAAAACTGACATAAGAAAAAGATAAATTAATTTTCAGATTGTTGCGTTAATTTTGTCCAGGAGTGTATAAAAAATAAAAATTTCAAGGTTACCAGTTTTCAGTAAAGATTGGAAAAAAACTTTTATTTTAAAAGCAATCAACGTACGGTACACTAATTGTGCAAGTCCGATTAGCACTTGGCCGGTTTATTTTAAATTGACTTTCAGGCTTTGTAGAGATACTACCTAAGTGGTAAAGATTGTAATTATCTTTATCCAGTAGAATTATATACATATCGTTATTGAAATCGAAAATTTATATATCACTTTAGGGAAGTGAAAGCAGTTGAGAGACGATAAATCTTCTAAAATTTTAATAGTATTATGACAACACTTCTGGGCATTCGATTGACATAATGGACAAATTTTAAGTGTTACACTCAAACATATAAAGGGTTAAAAAAGTATAGAAGGGGATTTTTCAGAGTTGTCGAACTCTAGCAATCAATATTAGTTTTTCATTATGTGGCACCTTAGCTCCATGATGTAGTTTTGGCTTATGGTACCAAAGGTTCCAGATTCTACTGCGGGCCAGTATACTGACATAGTCTGTAGAAAAAAATTTCAGGTTTTAGTTGTAAAAATCTATGAAGTTCTCCTTTTGCTCAACTTATCTTTTAATTTATGTTTCATCATAAAGTACATATCATTTGAAATACCAAGTTGTAACATTTGGATAACATTCTTTATTGTAAGACAATCATATTGAATATTTATATTAGAACTGCTAATTTGTAAAGGAAGTACTGAATAAGTTAGTTTATTTTTTTTTTATCGAACGGTTCATTTCAACGTATTCTCCAACCAACCTGCAATAATTACTGAACAATTTCACAAATTAGGACATCATGAAATGTAATTTACAGTGAAAGATATTGATTTTTCCATTTTTTTTATGAGATAATATTAAAAATAATAATTTAACCAAAACGAGGAAGTTTAAAACTTCGTTACGTATCATTATATCAGATTTGGTTTATATTTATTAGTGGGTTGATTTTTGGATAACAATAAGTTGGAATAAAATAATCGGAGATAATGTGTGATATAAAACAAGAAATTATTAATTTCTTGAAGTATCGGCATTGCAGTATACAGTTTTTGTTAAAAATTGTACACCGCAATGCATATAATACCGGAAGTTGAAAAAGTAGGATGTCAAACTTTTTTTTTTCAAAATGAGCATGGCAGTATATTGAAATAAGATGTGTATTTTAAATTATGTGTATATTGTGGCGTGTTAAAAAATTGCCTCTCGTTTGGGCGCAGTTTTTTACCGTCAAAAAAACGCCCGCACGTTGAAGCACAATTTTGAAACGTCTTAACTTCGTTGCTTTTAATAAATATATTATTTATTAAATAGAAGTGGTTATTTGCCCCTTACGTATATCTTAATTTTTGAGAATGGATTGAGTGAAAGAAATAAAGAAATTAGACTAAACTAGCTCAGTTTTTTGGTAGAGAAATATGGATAAGAGATAATTTTTGTACGTCTTTTGAAAATAGTCTCTATAGTTGTTTAAAATTTTGGTTGTACAGATTTTGGACACCATTCATTTTAAAATAAAAAGAATCTAACTTCAGCTCAAAAAAATGAAAAAATACTGAAGGGTTATGTAGCTGTTAAAAAAATTTAATATGGTACAAATCGTTGTGTCTTGAAAGATAAAACGGGTGATTCAGTGAAACGCTAGATTTAAATAAAGAAAAGGGTTTATTAATGACAAAATTAAAAGTTCGCTACACTTTAAAATTACTACTAAATAAAATCCATCAGTCTGGTAGATGTAAACGCACTTGTCAGCAAGAAACTAGGTCTATGGATAGAAATACTAATGACTTACGGTTTTTCTATGAGTTTTTTGGCCTGTCCTGGTGAGATATTCGTAACACTGATGTCTCCACCTTAGCTACCCCAGTTCCCTTTGTTCTGCTAAACATTTCTTGACCCCTAAAGGTCTGCGAATAACCAGGATATTTCAAGGAAAAGGCCTTGAACTTGAAAACTAAAACCGTTTCTGCACTACTACTTCACTAATAAAAACGAGTACGGCAACGTGATAAAAAAGCCTGCTGGGCGGCTTAAAAAAGCCCTCTCTGGCTACATGATCAAAAGGAGAGCTCACTGCGGCTCTATGATGGAAAAAGCCCTTTACTACATCTCGGCTGGAAAAAGCCGTTACTGTATCTCGGCTGAAAAAAGCCGTGATCCGCATGCTTAAATATTTTTCTCCCTTCCTTAAAGTAACGTCTTTAAAATGGCTTCCTTCCCGGATACAAATCTATAGCCAATCAGACACATTCGATGCAAATTAAGGAGTCCAGTAGTCAACCCGCAATGCACCCTGTAAAGTTTAAATTGAGCTGCTCAAAAATTTAAAACAATGTTTTAAGCTACACAGCCCATGAATTGAAATCACTGCAATAAATATAAAAATGGAAAAAAAATATAAATTATAGGGAGAAAAACAGTGTCGTAACATGATCTTAAAATCTAGGAAAAAAAGAATGTTACAATATAAATACTTAATTCAGTAGTTATCGATATACAGAGCATTCAAGTTATTGAACTGAATTTTAACTTTTAAGTGGCTCACTCAATATACTTTTTTCCTGTCAAAAAAAAACCTCTAAGGCTAAACTTATTTTTTGGGAGGAAGCTAAATATGATAATTTGTCAAATTTGATAGATTTCAAAGCGAATTAGAATTTTTTTATATGGCATCTTCACATCATTAAATAGCATTTACAAATATATATAACTCTTAATATTTATTTTCGTTACCGATATACAGGCCATTTAAGTTGCTGACCGGAATTTTAAACATTAAAAGGCTGACTTGGTTTATTTCAATTTGCTATGATCTTCTTCTCTGGCACAACAAAAATTCGTTTACTAGCAAACCTAGTTTTTTATGAAGAATCCACATATGGTGGCAAAAATTTTGTCATTTTTCAAATTATATTTGGAGGATGCCATTTTAAAAAATCTAATTCATTTTGTAATCTGTCAAATTTAATAAGTGACAAATTTTTTGTTATCATGTTTGGCTTCCTCACAAAAAACTAAGTTTAGCAGTGAGAGAAATTTTTTGACAGGCTAAATAGGCAGGAAAATTGTAAATCGGGTGACATACTTAAAAGTTGAAGCTCGGTTCAATAAATTGAATGCCTTGTATATCGGTAATTACTCAAAATAAATATCAATCATATATATGTATATATATATATATATATATATATATATATATATATATATATATATATATATATATATATATATATATATTTATAAAGATGTATGTACAGATTGCCATTTAAAAAAAATTCTACTGGACTTTATTAACTCTCACATTTTAGAAATGACGAATTTTGTGTTATATTTAGTTTCCTCAAATGTCACTCCGTCAATAGTATTCAAAAATAAAATTTTTTAAGAAAGGTTTTTGATTAAAAAAATTTTCGAAATAATAAATTTGTAAAAAATATTTTTGAAAAACGGTTTTTTTCCTTGTTACTTGCTAAAGAAAGTATTCTGTTCGTGAAAAAAATATGTTCTGAGTATTTTGTATTTCTTTAAAGTTCAGGGTCTCTATATCATGGGAAACATAGTCTTCAATTTTCGGCGATCTATCGATCTGTGTGTTGTCTGTCCGTCTATGTATACAGCCGTCAGTCTGTATGTCTTTTTTAAGGGCGTAGTACAAGTGCTGCAAGTAAATCCTTAAAGCGCTATAGAAGCGACATGTGTGCAGAAAAAGCGATTCACGTTCGTTCTGAATCGCTGTAAGTTCCATTCGGTGTGAAACATGGTTCTGAGCAAATCATTGCAAAGGGATGATGTTCTCCATATAAAAGTCTGTTTAAAAAGTATTGTACGAGGAGTAACAAGTTGAACCTCACACGAATGTGATGTATTGGTGATATAGCATGTACCGCTCTGAAAGGTAGTATTTCATTGTTAGTTGAATTTGAGCTTTGTACAGAATTAACAATTGTTGTAGAGTGTAAAGCAAAATTATATTTCCAGCTTTTGAGATGCTCTCTTTGCTATGCTATGCATGCGACGTACGCATACCAAGACATATTTGCTTCTAAGTTAACGCTCAGCAGCTTGAGTGACGATTCTAGAGGGATGAATTTTCTTGATACAATTATGCCGGACCTGGGTTTTTTGTAGCGTTAAATTCTACTTGGTTACTGTTACCCCAAGATCGGATTTCTTCCAGGTCTTTGTTAAGTTGAATGACTTCCTGCTGTCTGCGGATATTTGTATGAGTAGCTTATGTTCCAACTTTCAGAGTAAATGGAGACATAAGCGTCCTATCATCTACAAAGCTGCCACTCGTAAAGAACACTCTCTGGGGAAACCGGAGAGCCATATAAGAGCGTAACTTAGACAACAAACCCTTAAGCCAAACACGGTTAAATGCCTTGAATATATCAAGTTTGACCGCTCGCCAAAATGTCAAAAAAGACAATACCGGATATCCAAGATTGTTTTTTTTTTTTTTTTTTTATTGGTCTAGCACGCGTGCTGCAGGGAAGTCCCTAAAACGCTCCAGGAGCGGCACGAGTGCGGAAAAAGCGATTCACGTTGTTCTTGAATCGCTGTAAATTGTACTCGGTGGGAAACACAGCGCTGGGCAAATTATTCCAAAGGGATGACGTTCTCCATATAAAAGATTGCTTGAAAAGCGTCGTACGCGGAGTAACAAGCTGAACCTCATACGGATGCGAAGCACCAGCGCGACGTGTATTTCTAACATGCACCGCTTTGGGAGGAATTAAGCGGGCTACATCCTTCGAACACTTTCCATGAAAATACTTGTAGAACAGACTCAAGTCGCCAACCGTTCTTCGATGTTCCAGCGAATCAAGGCCGCCGGTCAATTCCGGGTCCCCAACCAGACGGACCGCTCTTCTCTGAACAGAATCCAACAAATGCAGTGTATGCTTGGGAGCGGAGCCCCAAACGTGGGAGCAGTATTCCATAGTTGGTCGAATTTGGGCTTTGTAAAGAATTAACAGTTGCTGTGGGGTGTAAAGCTTTCTGGTTCTAAATAATATTCCCAATTTTTGAGAAGCTCTCCTTGCTATGCCTGCAACATGTTCATGCCAAGACATATTTGCTCCCAAACTAACGCCCAACAAATTGAGCGACGATGCTAGGGGAATGGAGTGCCCCGACATAACTATGTCGGGTTCAGCAACGTTAACTTTTTTAGAAAAAACTGCCGCTTGGGTTTTTGTAGCGTTAAATTCCACTTGGTTACTGTCACCCCAAGATAGAATTTCTTCCAGGTCTTTGTTAAGTTGGACGACCTCCTGCTGTCTGCGGATATTCGCCTGAGCAGCCGATGTCCGAGCGTTCAAGGCGAATGAAGAGACAAGCGTACTGTCATCTGCAAAGCTATAGATTGGATTCCCGGTCTTTTCCAGCAGATCGTTAATGAAATGAGAAAGAGAGTAGGAGACAGTATGGAGCCCTGGGGCACACCGGCGTTGATAGTGAGGGTGTTAGAAAGAAATCCGTCGACCGCCACTTGTAAAGAACGCTCTCTGAGGAAACATGAGAGCCACAAACAGAACCTTTCAGACATACCATAAGAGCGCAACTTAGCCAACAGTCCATCGTGCCAAACACGGTCGAATGCCTTGGATATGTCAAGAGCAACCGCTCGAGATTCTCCAAAGTGTTCAATTGCGTTGTTCCAAACATGTGTTACATAAGTCAGAAGATCTCCTGTTGATCTATGTTTACGAAAACCATATTGGTGATCGCTAATAATATTGAATCGTTCAAGATATTTTAGAAGATGCTCATTGATAACCTTTTCCATGACTTTCGATATTATTGAAAGCAGTGCAACTGGTCGGTAGTTATTTGGCAAGGTCTTCTTACCTCTTTTAGGTATCGGCTGAACCGTGGCACATTTCCAGCAGGACGGAAATATTCCCTTTCTGTAGGATAGGTTAAAAAGTCTACAGAAAACTGGTGTTGGTTCCCTTGCACAGTTTTTGAGAACTATGGCAGGTATTCCGTCAGCGCCAGAAGCCTTCTTGGTGTCTAGCTTCATTAAAATACGCTTTATGATGCGCTGTCTGAAGACAACATCGGGCATCCTTGACTGCAATATGGGAATAGTAGGTGGTGTTTTTCCTTGGAAATCGACAGTAGAATGTGAGGCAAAGTATTATGGGAATAGTGGGTGGTGTTCTTCCTTGAAAATCGACAGTAGAATGTGAAGTAAATAGTTCACCCAACAAGTTGGCTTTCTCAACAGGTGTTATTGCAATAGTATTATCTGGCTGTGTGACTAGTGTGGACTTGAAATATTAACAAATGGTTTTACCAAATGATCAAAAAGACCTGGAATTATTGGGGCAGGCAAGAAGTTTGCTTTTAAATCGTTAACTGCTTTGCATCTGTTGGGGGCATAAACAAAGATATTACGATATAAAACGTTAGGATTTTCACGCCATTATCGGTATGCAAGACGTTTGGAAGCAACAGCATCTTTCTAGTTCAGTGTCAAACCAAAGCTTGCCGTTGGCAAGACATTTCTTTAAACAAGCAATGTAAGCTTCCACACCAACCAAAATAACATCAGAAACCTTCTTAGCGCAGTCAGATGGGTCGTCGGATCTAACACATATTCCATGAGTTTTTCCCATTTAACAGATTTGTAGTGCCAAATCTTGCACAGTTTAGGCGCCTTTCTGCCACTAATCGGTAGGATCTGTCTAACACCTTCACAATCAACGCCGGTGTGCCCCAAGGCTCCATACTGTCTCCTATTCTCTCTCTCATTTACATTAACGATCTGCTGGAAAAGATCGGGAATCCAATCTACAGCTTTGCAGACGAGAGTACGCTTGTATCTTCATTCACTTTGAACGCTCGGACATCGGCTGCTCAGGCGAATATCCGCAGACAGCAGGAGGTCGTTCAACTTAACAAATACCTGGAAGAAATTCTATCTTGGGGTGACAGTAACCAAGTGGAATTTAACGCTACAAAAACCCAGGCGGCAGTTTTTTCTAAAAAAGTTAACGTTGCTGAACCCGACATACCTATGTCGGGGCACTCCATTCCCCTAGCATCGTCGCTCAATTTGTTGGGCGTTAGTCTGGGAGCAAATATGTCCTGGTATGAGCATGTTGCAGACATAGCAAGGAGAGCTTCTCAAAAGTTGGGAATATTATTTCGAACCAGAAAGCTTTACACTCCACAACAACTGTTAATTTTTTACAAAGCTCAACTTCGACCAACTATGGAATACTGCTCCCATGTTTGGGGCTCTGCTCCCAAACATACACTGCATTTGTTAGATACTGTTTAGAGAAGAGCTGTTCGTCTGATTGGAGACCCGGAACTGACCGGCGGCCTTGATTCGCTGGAACATCGAAGAACGGTTGGCGACTTGGGCCTGTTCTACAAGTTATAGCCCGCTTAATTCCTCCTAAAGCGGTGCATGTTAGAAATACACGTCGCGCTGGTGCTTCACATCCATATGAGGTTCAGCTTGTTACTCCGCGTACAACGCTTTTGAAGCAGTCTTTTATATGGAGAACATCATCCCTTTGGAATAATTTGCCCAGCGCTGTGTTTCCCACCGAGTACAATTTACAGCGATTCAAGAACAACGTGAATCGCTTTTTCCGCACACGTGCCGCTCCTGGAGCGCTTTAAGGACTTCCCTGCGGCACGTGTGCTAGACCCATAAAAAAAAGAAGGATACTCGATGTCGAAAGCAGTTTATCATCGGAAGAAGCAAACGGCGGATTTAAGATGACTGTGTAAATCTCTGGATTGGTGGTTAAAAACGGATCAAGAAAACTGACGAATTCTCTGTCTCGATCACGGATCCGTGTTGGCTCATCAATAAGCTGCGGAGAATCACAACTAATTGAAAATGATTCAGCTTTACGACCTTGTTCGTCTGTCATATTTGAATACTTAAGCCAGTTGATATTGTGGAGATTAAAATCGCCCATTTCGGCACTTGAATAATTAATCTCTAAATGATCGCTGGTGCCTGCAAGAAAAGCGAAAAGTGTTCTAAAGTTAGTATCACTTGGTGGTCGATAGAGGCAGCAAATAAACCTTGTTATTTGTTGAGTCGTTATTTTTAACCTCATAACATCAAAGTTTCGGAGCCCAGAGTCTCCTCTTATTGGCAAAAGAGATCTCTATTGGCAAAAGGACAGATTCCAAAGTTACGCGTAAAACGGGAATATATAAAAGGCGTTCCCAGCATAGAGAAAGTTGACTGTGGTGGTCGATGAGCTGTCCTAGTTTTCGCAGAGAGCGAGCGGCTTATTTGATTGCAGGAATTAGTGCACTGAATTTATGTTAGGGTTTAAACCTCGTATGTTACAAGAATCCACATGTTTACGCCCCTGAATTAGCCCTCCGGAGATCCGAACGGAGGGCTATTTTACCTTCCTGAATTTTGTGATCCTGGCCGCTTCATCATGTTATTTTTCCTATCTGTTGATAATTACTCTCAAACAAAATGACAAATCGATTAAAAACTTGGTACATGTATAATATTTGAACTGAGAATTGAGTCTATAATTTTTGAGCGATATCGCTTCAGGAGAAAGGGGTAAATAGGGTAGGGGTCAACAATTTTTTGTAGTTTCAGTATTATGAGAATTTTTATTGATTTTTGGTTGGGATAATGAACAAACTATAGGCAATATTTTTTATAGTTAAACATGTTGAAGGGATAGGAGAATAGGTTGGGGAACTTTCTTCGAATATATCGTGTTGTATGTTCTTTTCATGCTTCTTGGAGTTGAGAAAACTGAAAATTTTCTTATTTTTTTATTATTTTCAATTACAATGAAAATATTATGTAATCGCATGTGATTACAAAGTGGTAATATATTGCCTTTATAATATGGACTAAGTAAATAACTTTAACAACTTTTTAGCATAGGTAGTTGGATCTTGAATGTCTTGGATCGAGCTTAGCTCAGGTTCGTTCTGATAATAAAATAATTAAATTGTGGTATAATTTAGGATTATCTAAACTAGTATCTACTAAGATTTACTTAACCTAACTTGTCATCAACAGAGCGGTTAGTTCGGGTCAGTTTAAGCACATTAAAATTAAACTACAATTGAGTTCAAAACTTAGTTAAATTTACGCTAACCTGAACTAACTAAGGATTTTTTTTGTTTAAATTTAGCTTACGTTACCACAGATAAATCTCATTTTAACTGATTAATTATTAAATTAGCAATTACCTTTATTATAGTTTATTTTAGATTTAACTGAACTAACCTTGAACTAAAGCTGATTTTCTAGTATGGTTAAGTAGATCTTGGCTTGTCGCAGATTGATGTTAGACCAGATTAGTTTAGGTAATTTCAAATTAATTAAATCAAAACACAATTTGGAATTTTCCGAACTAACCTGAGCTAATCACACTCGTGTACAAGATTTGCCTCACCAAAATAACCAAGATGGAAGTTTAGTATATATTTTGATACATCTAAATTATCCCCCTCGCCCGACGTGACAAGAAGATTGTCAATCTAGGTTAAGTTTAAATTAGTACTGTTTCGACCTAGTTTAAGTTAGCGTAAGTCTTCGACTAAGGTAGTTTTAGTCTTAGTTTTAAGTCCTAGCATTAAGAAACTCATGTACTCGTATATATAAACACATTTCCTAGTTTAAGTTAATATAGGAACACTAGTATAAGAGCTTGGGTTAAGATAGAATAAGTATACATTCAGTATTAGAAATTATTTTTTATACTTTCAAAACTGTAAGAAAGATGCTTTGCCTATCTTGGTATTCAATAAAGACAATGAGACATCTAAATTAAAACACGATTGATTTCAGTAATTAATTCACTTAGTACTTACCGGAATTAACCTCTATCTACATTATTTAAAAGTTGAGTTTCAAGAATATCATGCTTCATTGTTTTTTTTTTGTTAAATTGTCTTTTAAAACTATGTTTTATGGATTTTGGGAAATTTTAGAATTAGATTAGAAGAAATTAGAAAATGCTGTTTTTCAAAAATTTAGCTAAAATATTTTTCTCCATATAGTGCAGCAAAAAAGGTTAAAACAATGATGAGATAGGCATAGTTTAGATACAGCAATATTGTTATTTTATCCTCTCTGGGGTATCACCAGGAGTATTTTCCTGAGTTTCGGGCCTCAAAAAACCCTTTTGTTTATAAACAATTGAAGTTTATGAAGCTTAAAATGTGAATAACTCCGGTTTTATCAGTCGGATCGAGACAAACAAAAACTAAACCCTTCGTAAAGAAATTTCCAACAAATCCTCGTTGGTTTTAAATCGCTCAGATGTGTAAATAACTCACAAAATTGAAAAAAACAGGCAAAAACCTGTTTTTTTTTTTAAATTTTGTTGTACAAGTCGACTAAATTTTTTTTTATGGGTCTAGCACACGTTCTGCAGAGAAATCCCTAAAGCGCTACAGGAGCGACACGTGTGCGAAGAAAGCGATTCACGTTGATATGGAATCGCTGTAAATTGCACTCGGTGGGAAACACAATCCTGGGTAAATTATTCCAAAGGGATGATGTTCTCCATATAAAAGACTGCTTGAAAAGCGTTGTACGAGGAGTAACAAGCTGAACCTCATACGGATGTGAACTATTAGCGCGACGTGTATTTTTAACATGCACTGCTCTGGGAGGAATTAAGCGGGCCACATCCTTCGAACACTTTCCTTGAAAATACTTGTAGAATAAGCTCAAGTCGCCAACCGTTCTTCGATGTTCCAGCGAATCGAGCCTGCCGGTCAGTTCCGGGTCTCCAATCAGACGAACAGCTCTTCTCTGAATAGAATCCAACAAATGCAGTGTATGTTTGGGAGCGGAGCCCCAAACATGGGAACAGTATTCCATAGTTGGTAAAGAATTAACAGTTATTGTGGAGTGTAAAGCTTTCTGGTTCGAAATAATAGTCCCAACTTTTGAGAAGCTTTCCTGGCTATTCCTGCAACATGTTCATGCCAGGACATATTTGCTACTAAATTAACGCCCAACAAATTGAGTGACGATGTTAGAGGAATGGAGTGCCCCGACATAACTATGTCGGGTTCAGCAACGATAACTTTTTTAAAAAAAAACTGCCGCTTGGGTTTTTGTAGCCTTAAATTCCACTTGGTTACTGTCACCCCAAGATAGAATGCGGATATTCGTCTGAGAAGCCGATGTCCGAGCGTTCAAAGTGAATGAAGAGATAAGCGTACTGTCATCTGCAAAGCTGTAGATTGGATTCTCGGTCTTTTCCAGCAGATCGTTAATGTAAATGAGAAAGAGAGTAGGAGACAGTATGGAGCCTTGAGGTACACCGGCGTTGATAGTGAAGGTGTTAGAAAGAAATCCGTCGACTGCCACTTGTAAAGAACGCTCTCTGAGGAAACATGAGAGCCACAAACAGAACTTTTCAGACATACGATAAGAGCATAGTTTAGCCAACAGCCCATCGTGACACACAGGGTCGAATGCCTTGGATATGTCAAGAGCAACCGCTCGAGATTCTCCAAAGTGTTCAATTGCGTTGTTCTAAACGTGTGTTATATAAGTCGGAAGATCTCCTGTTGGTCTATTTTTACGGAAGCCATATTGGTGATCGCTAATAATGTTGAATCCTTTAATATATTTTGCGATTGGTCGGTAGTTATTGGCAAGGTCTTCTTGCTTTTTTTAGGTATCGGCTGAACTGTGACACATTTCCATCAGGAAGCAAATATTTCTGTAGGATAGGTTGAAAAGTCTAAGAAAACTGGAGTTAGTTCCCTCGCACAGTTTTTGGAAACTATGGCAGGTATTCCGTCAGCGCCAGAAGCTTTTTTGGTGTCCAGCTTCATTAAAATACGCTTTATGATACGCTGTCTGAAGACAATATCGGGCATCCTTGACTGCACTATGCAAATAGTAGGTGGTGTTTTTCCTTAGAAATAGACAGTAGAATGAGAAGCAAAGAGTTCAGCCAACAAGTTCGCTTTCTCAACAGGTGTCGTTGCAATAGAATTATCTGGCCGTGCGAGCGGTGGTATGGTGGATTTAGTGAAATTTTAACTAACTGCTTTAACGGCTGACCAAAAGGACCTGGAATTGTTGGGACAAGCGAGAAGTTTGTTTCTAATTCGTTGATTGCGTGTCTCCTTGGTTTCGTCGATAATTTCTTTGCATCTGTTCCTGGCACGAACAAAGGTGCTACGGTTTATGGTGTTAGGATTTTCACGCCATTGTCGGTACGGAAGATGTTTAGAAGCAACAGCTTCTTTACATTTTCGGCCAAACCGAGGCTTGGCGTTCGAAAGGCATTTCTTCGAAAAAGGGATGTAAGCCTCTATATCGGCCAAAATAACATCGGAAGCCTCCCTGGCGCAGTCAGATGGGTCGTCGGATCGAAAACAAATGTCTAACCAAGGGAATGTTCGAAAATATTTCGTGAGATCTTCCCATTTAGCAGATTTGTAGTGCCAAATCTTTCGCGGTTTAGGCGCCTCTCTGTCACTGATTGGTAGGATACTCGATGTCGAAAGTAGTTTATGGTCAGAAGAACCTAACGGCGGATTTACGCTGACCGTGTAAATCTCCGGATTGGTGGTTAAAAATAGATCAAGAAGACTGGCGAACTCTCCGTCTCGATCGAGTTAAGCGACGCGGTAGTAGTTGAATATTTAAGCCAGTTGATGTTGTGGACATTAAAGTCACCCAGGATGGCAATTTCGGCATTTGGATAGTTAATTTGTAAATGATCGATGGTGCCTGCAAGGGAAGCGAAAAGTATTCTAAAGTTAGTACCACTTGGTGGTCGATAGAGTATACAGATGAACCTTGTGGTTGGTTGAGTCGTTAATTTTAACCACATAACATCAAAGTTTGGGGGTTCTAGAGCCTCTTCTCGTTGGCAAGAGAGGTCGCTTCTGACAAAAAGACAGATTCCAAAGTTACACCTAAATCGGGAGTAGAAGTCGTACCCAGGATAAAGATAGTTGACTGCGCTGGTCGATGAATTGACCTTGGTTTCACAGAGAGCGAGTACATGAGGTTTATTTGATTGCAGATGTTGGTGCACTGAATTTATGTTCGACTTTAAACCTCGTGTGTTGCAAAAATCCATTTTAAAATTTTAATCTCTGCATGTCGACACACCTGAACCAGCCCCCACCCGGAGATCTAAACGGGGGGCTATTTTACCTCCGGAATTTTTTGTATCCATGTGCCTCATCATGCTATTTGGTCCCACAGCCCGGGACATCGGCACAGCCACGAAACGTTAGCAACTTCACGCAGCCTAAACCGATGCTATGGTATAACACTGGGCGATGCTGGTGGGGTCTGGGCATCTACCATCTAGGTTGTTCTTTAACTCGCCTCCTACGACAGCCAGAACGTACCGGGGGAGATATTCTATCCCGCTACCCCACGGGGGGAGCTGAAGTGAACTGATCGGCTTGAAACGCTGAAAAAATATTTCTCTTTTTATAGCAAAAATACCCTAAAATTTTGGTACAGAAATATTGAACCCAGTGGACATAATTGAATTTGTTATTTAAAATTGGGTTTGCCCGTCACGACGTCAGCTTTCCGATGCCATTAAAAAAACATTTTTTGGAGTCATTTTAACTTTTTTTTTAAATTTTAATTCATTATGAAGAGCTTGTTTTTTTCTTTATCGAGATCCGACATATATAACTGGAGTTATTCGCATTTTAAGCTAAAAAACGCGTTTTAAAAACTTCAATTGTTTATAAACAAAAGAGCACAAGTTTTTCGAGGTTCAAAACTCAGTACAACACAGGTGATACCCCAGAGAGAATAAAATCATAATATTGCTGTATCTAAACTGTACAATTTTTTTACTACACTATATACATCGCTGAGCGGGCAGGTGCGCCCTTTGCCCCGAAAATGTCAGGGTCTACGTAGTTAGTATGATGCAGTTGCATAATTTTAAAATTTACTTGACTTCATGTTGAATATAAATGCATCTATTGTATTTTTCCAATAATTCCTCAAATGAATTTAAATAAAATTACGTGGATGTGCTGCATTATTGAATAATTTGAAATATAACTGTAATTAAATTTTTCTTGCTTACTTCCTTGTTAATTAAAAAATATTTTTTCATGGTTTAATTGCATTTTAGTCCACATTTTTGTTGAACAATTGAAAATATAATTCAAGTTATGGTAATAAGATATTCCACAAAAAATATTACGTTTTAGAGAAGGTTGTAGAATTTATAGAATAATGATGTATGTTGAAGGAGTGGTAATTATACGTTAGATAATCATAAGGTTCTAAGTATTGCGATTATTTGACGATTTATACAGTGACTAGCCGTGCCCGCGGCTCCGCTCGCGTGGACTCGATTCACTACTATCGTCACTGCTTATTCCTTATGTTACCTAACGTAATTAAAGTTCTGCCATTATTTCCCCTTATCTCCCATTATTTTCCTTGTCTCCCTTATTTCCCTATTATCTCTGCTCTCTCCCATTATCTCCCATTATCTCCTCACCTTATCTCCCATTATCTAGGCTTATCTAGGCTTATCTCGACTTATCTCGCAATATTTCTCCTTATCTCCCATTATTTCACTTTATCTCCTATTATCTCACCATAACTCTCATTACCTAGACTTATCTCTGCTTATCTTCCATTATTTCTCCTTATCTCCCAGTTTGTTGGGCGTTAGTTTAGGAGCAAATATGTCTTGGCATGAACATGTTGCAGGCATAGCAAGGAGAGCTTCTCAAAAATTGGGAATATTATTTAGAACCAGAAAGCTTTACACTCCACAGCAACTGTTAATTCTTTACAAAGCCCAAATTCGACCAACTATGGAATACTGCTCCCACGTTTGGGGCTCCGCTCCCAAACATACACTGCATTTGTTGGATTCTGTTCAGAGAAGGGCGGTCCGTCTGATTGGGGACCCGGAATTGACCGGCGGCCTTGATTCGCTGGAATATCGAAGAACGGTTGGCGACTTGAGTCTGTTCTACAGGTATTTTCATGGAAAGTGTTCGAAGGATGTAGCCCGCTTAATTCCTCCCAAAGCGGTGCATGTTAGAAATACACGTCGCGCTGGTGCTTCGCATCCGTATGAGGTTCAGCTTGTTACTCCGCGTACGACGCTTTTCAAGCAATCTTTTATATGGAGAACGTCATCCCTTTGGAATAATTTGCCCAGCGCTGTGTTTCCCACCGAGTACAATTTACAGCGCTTCAAGAACAACGTGAATCGCTTTTTCCGCACTCGTGCCGCTCCTGGAGCGCTTTAGGGACTTCCCTGCAGCACGTGTGCTAGACCAATAAAAAAAAAATCTCCCATTATCTCACCATAATTCCCATTACTTAGACTTATCTCTGCTTATCTCTCATTATTTCTTCTTATCTCCCATTATTTATACTTATCTCCCATTATCTCACCTTATCTCTTATTATCTAGACTTATATCGAATTATATAGAACATATGTATAAATTTATAGAAACACGTAAATCGGATAAGTGGTTCTTAAGTGATAAGCGCACTAACGGACAGACAGACAGACAGACAGAGAGACGTTGCATTTTATTTATATAATATTCTTTGCAACATGATATTGTTCCATATTTAATGGTTTAGCCAATGTATTGCAAGAGAACGCGTTAACGGTAACCTTTTTTCCGACTTGATTCACTATTATCGTCACTGCTTATTCTTTATGTTACCTAACGTAATAAAATGTATCCTATAACTTGGCAAGAGAACACATGTATGTTTTTAAAAAAAAGTACGTAAATCGGATAAGTGGTTCTCCAGTGATTAGCGCACTAACGGACAGACAGACAGACAGACAGAGAGACGTTGTATTTTATATGTATTATAGATAGATAACCTGGCCAGAGAACATATGTATGTTTAAAAAAAAAACACGTAAATCGGATAAGTGGTTCTCCAGTGATAAGCGGACTAACGGACAGACAGACTGACAGAGAGACGCTGCATTTTATATATATTATAGATATACGTTATTATTATTATATAACCTGGCCAAAGAATATATGTATGAATTTAAAAAAAGACACGTAAATCAGATAAGTGGTTCTCGCGTAATAAACGCACTAATGGACAGACAGACAGATAGAGAGACATTGCATTTTATATATATATTATAAATTATAGATTATAGATATTCTCTGCTACATAATATTGTTCCATATTTAATGGTTTAGGCAAGGGAACGCTCTAGCTGCAAACTTTTTTCCGACTTCATTCCCTATTATCGTCACTGCTCATTCCTTATGCTACCTATCGTAATAAAATATAGCCTATAACCTGGCCAGTGAACATATGTATGTTTAAAAAAAAAAGTACGTAAATCGGATAAGTGGTTCTCCAGTCATAAGCTCACTAACGGACAGACAGACAGACAGAGAGACGTTGCATTTTATATATATTATAGATTATTGTGTACGTACAAAAAAAATTACTACTTACTGTCAGGTGAGTCAATAGATTTTGAAAGCGACATTTATGGAGCATCACTTGAACCAAATATTGAACACCATTTTGAAACTTCATTTGTCACATGAACCTACCCTAAATTTCAAGGCGATCTGTCAGGTCATTCATTATTTATCAGCTGGTTAAAATAGACTTGTTTGAGTATTTTTTAAAAATGGAAAAAATCGAATATCTTGCAGTGATAAAATTTTTTGTTTTGGAAGGTTTATCAGCAACTGAAATCCATGCAAAGTTGTTAAAAGTGTTAAAGGAGTCTACTCCTTCATTTCCAAATATTCATAGATGGACTCTAGAACTTTAAAATGGCCGTACAAGCGTCAATGACGATCCACGTTCAGGATGTCCAAAAACTGCAACAACTGAAGAAACTGTTGTGCAAGTACGAGATATGGTAATGGAAAACCGCCGATTAACCGTGGATTATTTAGCTGAGGTTATAGGCATCTCAAATAGATCAGTACATAAGATCTCAACTAATGTTTTGGGTATGAGAAAGCTATTCACAAGATGGCTCGTTTCACAAAGAATAAAACTGATTTTTGTGCGTCGATTTGTAACTATGGATGCGACTTGGGTTTACTAGTATGATCCTAAACTGCAACAATAAACCGTACATTGGATTGAGTCCTGTGGTTCAGCTTTAAAGCTGCCAAAGTGGTCAAAGTCGTCCAAAAAAATTATGGCATCAGTTTTCTGGGATGCAGAAGAAATTCTGTTAATTGGTTATTTTCAAACCGGTAAAATAATCACAAGAGAGTATTACTGCAACCTTTTGGATCAACTTGATGAGAAAATTCGTGAGAAAAAAACCGGTTTGTAGAAGAAAAAAATCATTTTTCATCATGATAATGCTCCGTCTGACTTCCATCTGTTCCCAAACCTCAAAAGATTTCTACGTAGGAAGCGTTTTTCAACAAATAATGAGGTGATGGCATCCGTAGATGGGTATTTTGAAGGTCTTCCGGAAAACCAATTCAAAGATGGGGTAAATGAATTGGAAAATCGCGGGAAGAAATGTAGCGATCTTAACGGACATTATACTGAAGAATATAGGTATTTCGACTCATTAATTTATCTTGTTTCATTTCCGCTTTCCAAACTTATTGTCTGACTGACTGATATGTGAGTTTTTATTTACAGAAACTGAACATTCAAATTCTGAATATATAACACGTACGCTGAAAAGTTTTTGGTCTAGCTACTTAAAACACATTTTTTTGCAAAATTTGACTTTATTTATCAACATAGTCTCCTTCAAGAGCGATATAATCAGTCAAATGCTTTGCTAACATTGGAGCTAAATTTCTTTCCGGGGGCATATTTTGAGGTTTACGAATAGATAATAGTCACTGTGGGCCAAATCTAGAGAATACAGTGGGTAAGAAAGCAATTCGAACTTCAATTTATGCAATTTTGTCATCGTAACCACTGACTTGTGACACGGTGCATTGTCTTGATGAAAGAGCACTTTTTTCTTGTTTATTGGGGCCATTTCTTTACGATTTCTGCCTTTAAACGCACCAATAACTTTGTATAATATTCGCTACTGATGGGTTTTCCCTTCTCAGCATAGTCGATGAAAATTATTCCATGCGTATCCCAAAATATAGAGGCCAAAACCTTCCCAGCCGACTGTTGTGTTGTTGGTTGCTTCGGGTGGTTTTCACCGGCTGCTGTCCACTCAGCTGACTGTCGATTAGTTTCGGTGTGTAGTGGTCGAACCATTATCATATATCGCATGAAAAAATCCTTTTTATTGCGCTTAAACAGGTCCAAACAGTTGTTTTTGGTCCACTGTGAGCAAACGTGATACCCATTTTGAACAGAGCTTTCTCATGCTCCAATGTTCATACAAAATATGACCAACACGTTTTTTTGATATCTCTAGGGTGTCAGCTATCTCACGCAATTTCACTTTACTGTCTTCTAAAACAATTTTGTGGATTTTTTTGGTGTTTTCCGGTGTAACCACCTCATTTCGGCGTCTAGAGCGTTCAGCATCATTTGTGTCTGTACGGCCGCGTTTAAATTCAGCATACCAGTAAATGATCAGCAATTTTCCAGGCGTAGAGTTTCCGTAACACTTATTAAGCCATTGCTTTCCTTGAACGGTATTTTTTCCCATCAAAAAATAGTGTTTAATCAACACATGAAATTCGATTTTTTCCATTGTTTTGAAAATATCAAAAGTAGCGTCACTAAAACCACTGTAACTTGTAAACTAATCGTCGAAATATTATGAAATTTTGACACGTATCGTTTGAAGGTTGGTACTTCCTAAAAATCATATAGATTTTTTGAAAAGGCAACATCTATGTATCCTACCAAAAACTTTTCGACCTACGTGTTATTTGAAATATCGACCTGTAATGTTTGCATTAAGATATTTTTTGGCATGAAAAAGTTAAATTAACTACTTCTTTTAGAATTATTTGTCTATAGGAAATCAATTTAGTCCTCCCGTTTTTCTTTTCTACTTTTCCCTAGACGATTTTCTGCTACTGTTTCGGAAAGGGTCAAAACTTTAAAAATTCTTCTAAGAATTTTTCGAAAGGAACCTGCATGCTGCAGTCTAATTTCCACGAAAATTGCCGCCTTCTACCCATGCCTGAGTCTCCTATTCAAGGCTCGGTGTGTGTACAACTTGAAGACAAATAATTGAATTTTTATGTTTTGTCTCCTTTTACGTATTGATATATAATCTGACCAGGATTTCCACTACATTTGATAAAAATGGTTTTAAAAGCAATGAGCATAACAGAAAAAGAATAGAGAAAATTATATTTTTAAAATAATTAAAATCTCTTACGTAATTAGTCAGATGTGATACAGATGGTGAAACAAAATTTATTTTATATCAGAACAGAAAATTTATCAATATCTGGTGAATCGGGAATTTCATTCTTAATTAGAATTCATATTTGTAGAAATGATCTTGGATAGCAAATTAAATGATTTTATAATTATTATCACTAAAAGTTCTGGCGCTCTCTCTCTCTCTCTCTCTCTATCTCCATTCGTTTCCTCAATTTTAAGAATGGTGATGTCTTTGGAAGGACTACACTGTTCTATACACCGTTTCCCTCCATTTCTCTCGATTTTCTGCCAAGTGTATCGATACATGGAGTGGTTCATCTATAACTTGTTTTATTTATGCCAATCATCTTGCTGGCGAACAGCCTCTACTCCTTTTATCCTGGACATTTCCCATCATTATAACCCGGCCTACATTATCGCTTGGTCTTTGTGCGACATGGCCAAAATACTGAAGAATTCTTTTTAGACACATGATGATAATCTTACGGTTGTGTTTAGTCCTTTTAATATTGCTATTCTCGGGGTTCAGGAAATTATCAACATCCTCCTCTAGCACCACATTTCAAGGAAATCAATGGATTTACCTCCCCTTGCTCTAAATGTCCAGAATCCTACAACATATGAAAATATTCGAAGGACTAAGGTCTGGACGAGATTTAGTTTTGTTCTTTTAGTTATATACGAACTTTTCCATATCTTAGTAAACCTCGTCATAGCATTTCTTCCTAGGGATATTCTCCTCTTTATTTTATCCTCACATCCTCCCACACTACTTACGGATGATCCTAGATATACAAAGCTTATTACTCTCTCGATATCATTGAGTAAGACAGATCTTACTATTTGGTTAGCCTTATCGACTATCATCAACTTGTTTTGTTCCTATTTATGCTACTCAGTATATATCACCACTACACCAAACACATTATTTTTGCACTCGACGCGCGTTGCGCTAACCATGTTAGCTTCATCAGAAGCGATGATTGACTCAATCAGGCAAGGTCATCAATTCCGGTCAAGTAACCAGTAGAGGGGACTATAAGGAATAGGCCCTCTGTCTTTATTTAAACTACTTTTATATTTTATGATTTCCATACTTTCGTATGCGTTTAACAATCTCCTATCAGATACATTTTTTATCAATCTTAGATTATCTAATGTTACAGTATGATCAGCTTCAAGGGCATGTTCGGCAATGCTAGACTTTTCTGTTCTATTGTATTTTAAGTGTGCTAAATGTTCTTTAAATCGTGTTTTAATTGACCTTTTAGTTTGCCCAACATACTTTTTGTCACAATCATTACAACTAATTTCATAAATTCCACTTTTCTCACAATTAGGAATCTTATCTTTGGGATTTCCTAAGATATTCCTCAGATTGTCTGATGACTTATAGACTAAGGTGAGGCCTACCTTATTAAATACCTTATTGAGTCCCTTGCTATATTTCGGATTATATGGTATGGAGACATACTTGGTGTTATTTTCTTCGCGTGTAAAAAAGGTGGATTTCTGAATATTAAACCTAAACTTATGTCTATTTATTAGCTTATTTACTAAGTCGTCGTCATAACCATTAACTCTAGTTATATTTCTAATACGATTCCTTTCTTTATTAAAGTTTACTCTATTCAGAGGGAAAGTGATTAAACGATGAACTAAAAAATGTAATGAGGCTAATTTATGTTGTTTGCAATGAAATGAATCATTAGGAATATATCTATCTGTTACTGTCTCCTTCCTATAGATATCAAATTCTAATCTATTATTATTTTTAATAATTAAAATATCTAGAAAAGGCAATTGTCCTTTGTTCTCAACTTCGTAAGTGAATTTAATGGAATCATACCGGCTATTTAATTTAGAAACAAAATCATGGTTAGCGAAGCAAAAATAAAGTGTTTGGTGTAGTGGAGTAGTATCATGCGCCAAAGATCCACATACTTAGTTCCTATTTATGGTACCCTATCATTGTTTAACGCATTCCTCACTACAAAATCACCATAAACATGAAATAATGTAGGAGACAGTCTTGACTGTCTTACACCTCGCAAGGATGAAATTGGTCGAATGTTGTACTGTCTATTCTCATCACTTTAGTGATATCCAAGTAAACGCTTTCAATCAGTTTAATCAGATACTAAGGAATACCCACTTGCTCTAGTACCTCCTAAAGCTTTTTTCAGCTGACAAAATCAAAGGCCTTATTATAGTCTATGAAACAAATTACCATAGACACACTGTATTCTCTACTTGTCTCTATCAATTGCCTGATGTTAAAAATGTGATTTCTTGTGTCTCTACCTCTTACGGACCTGGCTTGTTCTATATAGATTTTTTTGATCAACATAGTATCTTAAACGACTATTTATAATGTGTAACTTTACCTTACTTGGATGTGATAACAGAGATAATGTACGATAATTACTACATTTACTGGTGGACCTTTTCTTATGTAGACGTATTATTATAGACGTCGTCCAATCCTTCGGCCATATTCCAGTTTTCTAGGTGTTATTACATATTTTACGGATTAATTTGATAGTCTCATTATCTAGTTCTTTTAAAATATCCCCTGTGATATCATCATAGACAGATGCCTTATTATTTTTCAGTTTTTTTTATAGTTTCTTCTACCTCACTCCTCATTATTTCAGATTCTTGTTGCGTTCTATTGATCTGTTTGGGTATGTCTTGTTCTCGTTCATTATAATAAAAGTCTTCAGAGTATTCTCTTCATATGTCTGTTATTTTTCTTTCTCCGTCAGCAGTGTTCCATTTTTAGCCTAACTGATTTAAAAAAAAAAAAGATTTTTAATTGATTTTTCTCCGCTTCTTTACATTGGCTATTGAGATGTGTATTCTTATCTTTTCTACAGTCGGTTTAGATCTTGATACTCTTTTATCTACTGATCATCGTTTAGTCCAGTTTTCTTCACATTTTTCCTATGTTCTATAAATTGCCATGTTTCTGTCCAAGGTTTTTAATACATTTTTTACTTTTCGGGATGTTATTTCTTCATGAGCATCTTTTATGTTCTCACTTTGTTTCATATCTCTTGATTATTTCCAGGATCTTCATTCTCTTGGATGTTTATGTTTACTAGTTCTGTAATGTGTTTTTCTGAAAGATATATCTTTATTCTTTGCGCCTTTATATTTTTTTTTTGGAGCTTGAGTTTAATATGAAGATCTGCAAATAGAAGTTCACGCTCTTTCGACGTAAATATAAAAATAGTAGTTTATTAAAAGCGGATTCTTTACCTCAAAATATTATGTATTTTAGGATAAATAATTATAAAATTATTGAGGGAAAATGCCAACTAACAATTTTTTTCTGAAAAAGTATCAGGCGTTGACTATTTATATTAATGTTCATCCGTCAAATTGTCCTTGACCTAGTTTATTCTTCCTCCTAATTTTCCTTTGTTGGTTTTTCCGGATTTCGTCGATAGAATATCTATAAAAAAAACTGGAATTTTAATTTTACCAGCAGGTTTGATGTGAGGAAGAAGAGTGGTAGGAGACAGTATGAAGCGGGGGAATCTATTGGTAACTATAGACATTGATAATGAGAAAAATCTGTTATTTGTCACTTGTGGGGAACGATCGATCTCTAAGAAAATGCATTCAAGAGAATGAGAACCAAAGATAAAATCTGTCAGACTTTCCATATGAACAAACTTTAGCTAATAGAACGCCATGCCAGATACGGCCGGATGCTTTGGATATTACAAATGCAACCGTTTGCATATTATATATTATATATTGTTCAACTAGAGAACACAGAAGATGCAGAGAGACACCACAGATAAGATGGACGGACGACATATAAAAAGATTAGCGCGGTACGATTGGATGCAAAAAGCAAACAACAGAGCTCATTGCAGACAACTTGGGGAGGCTAGCATCCGACTATGGATTGAATAAATTAATGAAGATGATGATTGTTCTACTGCCTTGTTACAAAAATATTAAATGTGTCGAGCTGATATCAGTCAACAATATTAAAGCCTGTCAGATATTTTCGAAGATGTGGATTAATAGCATTCTCCATAACATAAGATGCAACTGGTTTCTAGAAATAGTATTTTTGCTTCACTTGAGTGCATTTGCAGAATGAAGAAAATAATCCAGATTGGCAGTTTTCTTAGAATGAAAGAAATTCCGTACTCATTGATCCTAAAATAAAATTTGAATGCACTATTAACTGCATAGAGTTATTTATTATGTAAAGTTGATAAACCCATTATAATGAAGGTCAGTCTTAGTTATTTATTCTGTCTAGGCAACAAAATTAAATAGCATTATTGTCATAATGGATAATTAATAATTTTATTGCTTCCTTGACTAAAATTTATGTTTCTAAAACTTATCCAACCATACTAAAAAATCAACTTAATATTCAGTGTTTCTAAAACTTATCTTTTGAAACTGATTTCTCTATAATTTACTTATTTAAATATTTTGTCATGGAAAATTTAGTTTTTCGAAAATATATCTATTTGAAAATTTTACTTTCGAATAGATTGTTTTCGAAAATCTGATTTTTTAAACTATTTCTTTTTAGTTAGTTTCATTGCTTTAAAAATTTAGCTTTCCAAAAGTTATAAAATTAGTTGAAGCGAATATCGAATTTTGTCAGTCTTATTTCTTATTAGTTCAAAAATACAGATATATATATATATATATATATATATATATATATATATATATATATATATATATATATATATAGCGATCACCAATATGGCTTTCGTAAAAAATTGATCAACAGGAGATCTTCTGACTTATGTAACACATGTTTGGAACAATGCAATTGAACACTTTGGAGAATCTCGAGCGGTTGCTCTGGACATATCCAAGGCATTCGACCGTGTTTGGCACGATGGGCTGTTGGCTAAGCTACGTTCTTATGGTATGTCGGAAAAGTTCTGTTTGTGGCTCTCATGTTTCCTCAGAGAGCGTTCTTTACGAGTGGCAGTCGCCGGATTTCTTTCTAACACCTTCACTATCAACGCCGGTGTACCTCAAGGCTCCATACTGTCTCCTACTCTTTTTCTCATTTACATTAACGATCTGCTGGAAAAGACCGAGAATCCAATCTACAGCTTTGCAGATGACAGTACACTTATCTCTTCATTCACTTTGAACGCTCGGACATCGGCTACTCAGACGAATATCCGCAGTCAGCAGGAAGTCGTTCAACTTAACAAAGACCTGGAAGAAATTCCATCTTGGGGTGACAGTAACCAAGTGGAATTTAACGCTACAAAAACCCAGGCGGCAGTTTTTTCTAAAAAAGTTAACGTTGCTGAACCCGACATAGGCACTCCATTCCTCTAACATCGTCACTCAATTTGTTGGGCGTTAATTTGGGACCAAATATGTCCTGGCATGAACATGTTGCAGGCATAGCAAGGAGAGCTTGTAAAAAGTTGGGAATATTATTTCGAACCAGAAAGCTTTACACTCCACAACAACTGTTAATTCTTTACAAAGCTCAAATTCGACCAACTATGGAATACTGCTCCCATGTTTGGAGCTCCGCTCCCAAACATACACTGCATTTGTTGGATTCTATTCAGAGAAGAGCTGTTCGTCTGTTTGGAGACCCGGAACTGACCGTCGGCCTTGATTCGCTGGAACATCGAAGAACGGTTGGCGACTTGAGCCTATTCTACAAGTACTTTCATGGAAAGTGTTCGAAGGATATGGCCCGCTTAATTCCTCCCAGAGCGGTGCATGTTAGAAGTACACGTCGCGCTAATTCTTCACATCCGTATGAGGTTGAGCTTGTTACTCCCCGTACAACACTTTTCAAGCAGTCTTTTATATGGAGAACATCATCCCTTTGGAATAATTTGCCCAGGACTATGTTTCCCACCGAGTACAATCTACAGCGATTCAAGAACAACGTGAATCGCCTTCTCCGCATACGTGTCGCTCCTGTAGAGCTTTAGGGACTTCCCTGTAGCACGTGTGCTAGACCCATAAAAATATATAAAAATATATATATATATATATATATATATATATATATATATATATATATATATATATATATATATATATATATATAAATATATATATATATATATATATATATATATATATATATATATATATATATAGTGTGTCCCGAAACCAACGTATTCCCTTCGAGGGCTGATAGGCCAGCTCATAACTCACCAGAATATGACCTTAGTGAAAAGTCGTAAAATTTCGGGATAGTGACACTCTTATGGATTGCATGAAAATCTACATTCTAAGATTCTAATTATTGTTACGTAATCCTGATTGATGTGTTGCTGTTTATCACAGTACAAAATAAAACTGATACCTGTGCTAAGCCTGTAAAGAAACAAAAATATTATCGCAAGTATCATGAGTAAAAACATTCAAATTCAGTCAAAATTAGCTGTTCTTACTCATCATACTTGCAATTTTTTTTTTCCTCACAGTCTTGACACAATTAGTTTTATTTCAAACTGTGTTCAACAGCAGGGTTATTCAGGATTACGTAACAATAATTAGAGTCTTACAATATAGAAATTTGTAAAAATAAACTGATCTAAGGTGTAGATTTTTACGAAATTCAGAAATCTAACGATTTTTCACTAAGGTCATATTTTCACATTTTAGTGAGTTGAAAGCTGGTCTATCAGTCCTTGAATTATATATATATATATATATATATATATATATATATATATATATATATATATACTGAAGGACAGTAAAAGAGCTACTGGTAACCAACTAAGTAGCAACTGGGATCGCTCTTATGGGTTAAGAGTGCAAATGAAAGTTAGTAATGCATTTTTTTAAAACTGAATTTTATTCTTAATATTCTCAAGCTTTCGTTTGTGTTTACAAACTTCTTCTGGAGATCTGTAATAGAGAGAATCACTAATTATGTAAAATAAAATAGTTAATTAAATTTCGTTATATATATATATATATATATATATATATATATATATATATATATATATATATATATATATATATATATATATATATATATAGCATACTGGCCAGTAACTTGTATATATAATTTAAAATCTGGAACGTCATATTATCCAACTGCTAACGTCGAAATTGAATTAGCGACCTTCAGGTCACAGGACCGGTAAAAAAATACAAAATTTGTATAATTTAGAGAAATTGAGGTATGTCAGTTATATTCATTAGCAGTTGCGTATATAGCTTCTGGTAACCTATTTAATTGGGTTTTTGAATAAAAAATCATTATCGATTTTTTTCACTTTATTTTAAAACTTTATCATAAATAATATTAATAATCGAGGTGAAGAACTTTTTAAAAATTATTTACATTTAATTTTAATTAAATTAAAATTTAAAAAAGCGCCACGATTGACTGTCATGTTTACGACGTCATTATGTTAAAGTGTTTTCACGTAAGTACTGTCAACAGCTCCTACCTGTGTCTATACTGTCAAAATTATTGAAATATGCTATACTTGGTTATACTTGTTAAAAATGTAAATTATGTTGGGAATGTGGAATTTTTGGCACAATGATACTACTCAGTATATATCACCACTACACCAAATACTTTATTTTTGCACTCGACGCGCCTTTCGCTAACCATGTTAGCTTCATCAGGAGCGATGATTGACTCAATCAGTCAATCATCGCTCCTGATGAAGCTAACATGGTTAGCGAAACGCGCTTCGAGTGCAAAAATAAAGTGTTTGGTGTAGTGGTGATATATATTGAGTAGAAAAATGTAAATATAAATAAGAAGCAAAATACTTTTATTAAATATAATTAAGTTATTTGTAGGGTGTCACGCGGAAGTTGCAGTGACAAGGCTATAGATTATGTTCAACTTAAAGGTAAAAATGACATGACATTTTCAATAAATTTATCAATACACTGACGATAATAACAAAAATAAATTAATTGAAAACTAAAACACTCGTAACAGCTGTCTATGATGTTGGGGAAAAATAAACATCGTGACTTCACACGAGCCCGGATTTTTTCTGCGCGTCATCGGTAATAAATTTAAAATTTGTTTTTCAATTTGATATAACTTGTTAATTAATAACTTATATATGATCTTTTCATTTATGACAAAAAAAAAAATTTACAACACCCCAATTATCTAACGTAATGAAGACAGTGTCTGTTACTGAGAGTCGTGTAAAGTGGTAACTCCCATTATCCCTTTGTATTGACGCTAAAACATAAATTCGGGAACTTTGTTATGCACATTTGTCTAAATTGCTATTTTCACTACTACGGTTTTTTCGTTTCTATTGCTATGTTGCTCTGTTGGCACAATAACACTTGAACGAAATGAGATATCGATTTTAAATTTGATACACATATAATAACTAGAATACTGTGGAACCTAAGGTTTTTGAAAGATATCGGTGGGGGGTTGTTAAATTTTATTTAGTTATAATAGCGTTATGAGAATTTTTATTAAATGGGATAATGTACAAAATTTAAGCATGATTATTTATAGTCAAACATAAGGGGTTAAAGCGCTGGAAGAGTTAGTGAGAGGGATTGCTTAAAATATATTGTATTATATGTCCTTTTCAGAGTTTTAGTGGCATTATATTAGATTAGATATTCTCAATAAATTTATCAATACACTGGCGATAATAACAAAAATAAATTGATTGAAAACTAAAACACTCCTAACAGCTGTCTGTGATGTTGGGGAAAAATAAACATCGTGACGTCACACGCGCCCGGTTTTTTTCGGCGCGTCATCGGTAATAAATTTAAAATTTGTTTTTCAATTTGATATAACATTTTAATTATAACGAAAAAAAAAAATAGTTTTGTTATAAAACTCGTATATGATCTTTCCATTTACGACAAAAAAATGTTTTCCAACACCCCAATTATCTAATGTAATGAAGACAGTGACTGTCGATGAGAGTCGTGTGAAGTGGTAACTCCCATTATCCCTTTGTATTGACGCTAAAACATAAATTCGGGAACTTTGTAATACACATTTGTCTTAATTGCTACTTTCACTACTACGGTTTTTGCATTTCTATCGGTGTGTTGTTCTGTTGCCAGAATAACACTTGAACGAAATGAGATATCGATTTTAAATTTGATACACATATAATAACTAGAATACTGTGGAACCTAAGGTTTTTTGAACGATATCGGTGGGGGGTCGTTAAATTTTATTTAGTTTTAATAGTGTTATGAGAATTTTTATTGGTTGGGATAATGTACAAAATTTAAGCATGATTATTTATAGTCAAACATAAGGGGTTAAAGGGCTGGGAGAGTTGGTAAGAGGGATTGCTTAAAATATATTATATTATATGTCCTTTTCAGAGCCTTAGTGGCAATTTTATCAGCTGATTTTTATTAAAATTTCACAGCAACTCATTTTAAGTATCGAGCTAGAAAGCTTAAATTAAGTTATTCCTTAGTGTAACGAAGTCAAAGTCGGTGTTCATTTCATAACCGCATGTTTGTAAGGAAAATACTCAAAATTACGATTTTTTTTTCTTCTATTTACTGACTTCCACTGGGTAGTGTCCAAATAATAAAAAATATTTTTTATATTTCTCTAGATATTCCTTGCATATTTTTGAACATTTATTATGTCTTAAGAATTAATCATTAGATAAGTTAAACTATATTAAAATTGTTATTAACTATTTGTTTATGTTTTCACAATAGCTTATATTTATCAAAAATTGGGTCATAAATACAATGCCTTCATTCGTAATTATTAGTGTATTAAAAACAAGGGTAAAAATTCAAAATAAATTGAAAACTATTAGAAATAGGTATATGACATACTTAATAAAAGTTAAAAGGTTTTGTAAAATTTGTCAGAAAAAATAATAATGTACAGGGTGTGCCGTTTAAAAAATTTGAGAATTTTCAATTTAAAATAATCGAAATGCATAAATTTATTTTGAACGTCCTTTATCATCTAACTCAAATTTCTTTACGTATGTTATCTTTTTTCATCTCTATAGAACGCTCGTACCAATTATGAAACCTTCAGAAACAATGGCACTACTGGCAATTTTTTACAAAACTGAAAACTAGTATTTTTTAAAAAAATTGAAATATATTGGGTTTAGGTATATATCATTACGAGGCTGGTTTGAAAAGTCCGTGCAAAAATAAAAACTGCTTATGTGTTTGGGGTAAACCTTTTTTATTTTTCGACATAGTCGCCTTTTAGGCTTATACACTTCGTCCAACGAGGTTCTAGTTTGTTGATCCTTCCGAATAATAGGATTTGTCCAAGTCTGCAAAATATCCATTAGTGTCTGCAATTACCTCCTCGTTTGAATAAAATCTTTGTCCCGCCAGCCTTTTCTTCAAATTGGGGAACAAATAGTAGTCCGAGGGAGCCAAGTCTGGAGAATAGGGGGGATGTGAGACGAGTTGGAATCCTATTTCCATTAATTTTGCGACCACAACTGCTGAGGTGTGTGCTGGTGCGTTGTCGTGATGGAAAAGGACTTTTTCTTGTGGGCCAATCGCGGGCGTTTTTCTTGCAGCTCGGTTTTCAAACGGTCCAATAACGATGAATAATATTCACCTGTAATAGTTTTACCCTTTTCCAGATAGTCGATGAGGATTATCCCTTGCGAATCCCAAAAGACAGTCGCCATAACCTTTCCGGCCGAAGGAACGGTCTTCGCCTTTTTTGGTGCAGATTCCCCCTTGGTAACCCATTGTTTAGATTGTTGTTTTGGTCTCAGGAGTATAGTAATGTATCCATGTTTCATCCACAGTGACGAAACGACGCTTAAAGTCCTCCGGATTCTTCTGGAACAGCTGCAAACCATCCTTGCAACACTTCACACGATTCCGTTTTTGGTCAAGCGTGAGCAATCGCGGCACCCATCTTGCGGATAGCTTTCTCATGTCCAAATGTTTATGCAAAATATTATGTACCCGTTCAGTCGAGATGTCCACAGCACTAGCAATCTCACGTACCTTAACTCTTCTGTCATCCATCACCATATCATGGATTTGATCAATGATTTCTGGAGTCGTAACCTCCACAGGCCGTCCAGAACGTTCAGCGTCACATATGGCCAGTCCGAAAATTTTGAAACCACTTATAAACTGTTCTAATCGAAGGTGCAGAGTCACCATAATGTTTATCAAGCTTCTCTTTAGTCTCCTGAGGCGTTTTGCCTTTCATAAAGTAATGTTTAATCACCACACGAAATTCTTTTTCGTCCATTTCTTGAAAATCACTCGACTTCCTTGATTCACACGAATGCCAAACACAAAGAAATAGACCAAAATCTCGAAGGTAGGAAAGACTTTTTCGCTACTTTCACTTTCGCAAGGGAAATAAAAAATGAAAATAAGTCTTAAAAAAATTACTTTCTTGCATACACAAAGAGGGTAATATTTTTTACCACTGTTGTTGGGTCTTACTCTACTTGATATATTTTAATAAACGAACGCTAAAAAGACTCGTTATAATTTCATGTTCAACACTGGCATCTTACTTTGCAAGAGAAAATGTACGAGGCATACAGAAAAGTATAGCAAATATAAAATATGATTTATGATTTCTCAGGAGCTTTAAAACTAATAGATGGATTTTGTTGGGTAAAATCTCAATTTGTTTTGAGACCCCGATAGGTACTCGTCGATGGTTATACCAACAGTCAAACATAACAGACATCAGATGCGATTCTGACCAACGTAAAAATTAAATAAGTCTATATCAAATTACAAGAATTTAGAATATAAGTCTGAATGCATAGGTATCAGATAAAAATAACTAAAAACTACGTAGTTTATTCAACTTCAGGGTTAAGCGCAGCAATCGAAACCATTTTGAATTTTAAACATAATGAAATACCTACAAATTCTAACGAAATAAAACAAAGATATGCAGTACACTTATGTTATATGGACAACTACCGTTTTATTCTCTTTAGTTCACCGATGCAAATCTAAATGTGTATGTGGTTATTTGTGGGTTTGTTACTCAACCATGTTTAATAAATGGCTTAACGAATATTTTTCTAGAATCCCTCAGTCAAGACATAAGCCCTTCACAAAAGCGATTTGTCTGACTCTTTTGCGCTAGTTGTTTGATTTCTGTCCAGTTTTTTTGCATGTTTCGGGCCTCCTCGGTTATAGTCCTGCCCCAAGGGTTTCTCGGTTTTCCTCAACCACGTTGGCTCTGCAAATACTAGTCCAGAGCGATTTTGGCGATGTTCTTATTCAGCTTGCTTAATTTATGGCGAAGAAGGCCTCATTTTCTATTCCAAATTTCTGCTTCTGTGGGTTTCTGGTATATTTTTTGCCGTAGTTCCTCGTTTGTTACAATATTAGGTCAGTAAATGAGAAGTATTTTACTCAGGCACTTATTTATGAAAGTTTGTAGCTTACTAGTGTTTGATTTTGTGACCTACCATGATTCGAAGATGCCTAACAAAACTGATTTTACATTGCTGTTAAAGAATTGCAGTTTGGCTTTCTAATTGTATGGATTAGAGGTTCATATGAGATTTAGTTCTATAAGAGCTTGTTGGGTTTTAAGGATTCTGCTATTTACGTCACGTTCTGTCTCTCCAGATTCAATATATGTACTCCTCAGGTACGTGACCTCTCACTATCCCGTACGAACGGTGCCTTCCAATAACTGCTTTTAAGAGTTTGTGGGGGAGGTGTCTACTGGCTAACAGCATGATGGTAAATGTGACCTAGTGTGACACAGTTAAAATTAAGCGATACTGAGTTACCGAGGATCAAACCTGAGACTCTATACCGAAATTATATCATAAAGCCAACGCTGCCATTTTTACTCTTGAATTTTCTTACTTTTATTTTTATAATTCGTTATTTTCTTATCTATTTTAAGCTTCATTGAAGGGACACACTAAGAATGTACAACATTTTTCAGAAAATTTCTGTAGAGTTTTATTTAAAAAAAATTCAAGACATTTTCGTTTTATTAATTATTATAAATAATTATTATTTATATGAAATGAGGTCTGAAAATATAGGTCAATTTTAGTATTTCATTATCAAGTATCAAATAATTTGCTGACCGATGTTTAATATCTTTGTGCAATATGCAATTGTTTATAAAAACTTAACTAAGTATTTTTTTTATTTATTATTCTGTAGTTGTTTGTTTTTCTATTATTGTATTCAAGACAAGATCTTCGATGGTATTTAATTATGGGTAGATTCGAATCTTTTTTGGATGCGATTAATTATTTGGCATCATAATTAGGTGCTAACCCAACTTTGAGTGACCTTTAAGGCCTTGAGGAGCTCGACGAGGGTGATTTGTTAATGCGGAGGAGTATTGTCCGGCTAATGTAATATTGTCTAGCACTGACTAGTTTGATAAGAGACAGAGGATGAGGAAGTAATCTTTTATTAATTGTGGATTATAAAAACAGAGGAGCTAAAAAATGGAAATAACTTAAGAATGGTTGATTTTTTCTTTCTAAGATATTTCTTAAATTAAAAAGGTTGGCGCAAACAAGTTGGATGTAGATTAAGCTCATTTTTTAAATGGGGCATCATGTATAGATTCAACTCCGTTCTTGACTTTAATCGGTCCAATTATCACGATTTTTCCATATTAATCAAAAATTGTGCCATAAATACAATGCCTTTCAGTCGTAATTATTTTTACACATTTTTTTACTTTCTCTCTCTCCCTCTGATACATCTGTTAATATTTTAAAGACCATTAAAATTGAACTCAACACTTCTATATTATGATGTAATTGATATCGAATAACTGCATTACAAAAAAAATCAGGATGTATTTATTTTCTTGCGTTAACCAATCTGGCATAAAATATTTTTTCAACATTAATGAATATGAAATTAAATCTACTCCTATGGCGTTTTTCTTAAAAAATTAATCATTGGCTCAATATTTCCATTATCCCAACGTATTTATTGTTCGAGAAGTTTATTAGTCTAAAAGTTTTTACTAACGTAGATAGAATTACGGATTGTCTTCACGACGAAACGTATAAATATATTTTTTAAGTCATTTTTTCTTAGTTTTATCAACATTAACGTCTGAAATGAAATATAAAATGAAAATGTCTAGCAGTTTCTTGAAAATTATTGCTTGATCGATAGAGAGTTAGAGGTAAGTCAGAGGATTATAACGCTGGTTTGATATGTTTGTTTGTTTGAGCCTTTGATTATTAATTTTTGCACAATTAATTTAAAATACTGATCAAATGCTAGTTCAGCTTGTAACTGTTGAATGCATATTGGATGTAATTTTATAATACGACAAAAAAAAATGTTAAAAGTATATACCCAGTCCTTCCCTTGAAATTACAAGTTGTAAAATAAGTAGGCCTTTAATATTTCATACTAAAGAACATTCATTACTATCTGATATTTTACAGGAAGAAAAAATACCTTATTTATGTTGTGATCTCCATCAAAAAATTATAACCAACCTTTTCATTCTAACCAAAACCAATTAAAAAGTGGAGCAATGATGATTTTTTTAGGTTACTCGTACTGCGTCTACGTTTACATGATGGAACTTTAAACGCTCGGCGAACACTACGAAACATGGCAATGAGCAGTGGCGTAGCTAACGGGGCACCAAGATAGATCAGCAGATGGTATAATCCTTAGTTCCTCCTTTATGTATGTACATAACAGCCCCTCTTAGTTATAGGTTTTTAAACTGGCTGTAAATGTTTGGAATTCCTCTATATGAAAAGATTCTTTTTTGTGAAAAATCTTCACTTCCTAGTCATCAGTTTTTAAATTGAGCTTTTGAAATTTCTGTGTGTGAAAGGGTTCCTTTTTGTGAAAACTCTGCTTCCCGGTCATTAATATGTAAACTTTTGTAAGGAATAGGCAGTGGCAAAGCCAGGTTCGATATGCTTGATATAGGGTTAGGAATTATAAATTAAAAATAGCGTTACATTAAGGAAAAAGAAGAGAACACTAAAAAAACTTTAAAAGAGGGGCGTCAAAACGACGACCGGAAGATCAAAATTCCTCTCGTACTGGAACTTTAGAAGCTTAGGGCTTTCAAAATGCAGTAAACTCCAACTCGATGACCGGACAGGGAGAAAACTTTTCGCAATAAGGACCCCTTCAGCCTGGAGAACTGTAAAAAAAGCCCTGATTCTAAGAGAGTGCTATTTCTAAGTCTATAGAGGCGGGATCCTCTGGCTTCGTTTTGGAAATAACTTAATAACTTTAACATTTCGGTTAAAGTTTTGTTGACCAGTACTTGATGCGTTGCTCCATCACAATTGGTCAGCGAGCTTCACTGAATACCTATTGTTTAACGTCACATAACGGAGTGTTACCAACCTTAGGTTGTGAGTTACATCTAGTACTGCTTTTAGAGAAAAAATTTTCGTTTTTTTTGTGAACCTTTAGATGTCTTACTAAAACATTTTGATTATAATAGACATTTTGATTGTAATAGTCTTGGAAACGGCATTTTCTTTTCAGAAATCTTTAAATCGTCTAGAGTGGCATGTGAGCGGAAGTACCGATTTATGTTGGTCTTCAATCGCCACAAGTTGTGGTCGTATAGTCTAACATCATGTTTTTTTTCATTTCATTCGCCTTGACAGTACTAACTTTTTAGGTACAAGGAATTTCCAAATGCAGTGTGTGTATAACCTTAAATAATAGTAATGAAATGTAATCCGTTTTGGGATTCTAAGACAATTTTTGGCCACGATAATAATAATATTAGTTTAATATTATATATATATATATATATATATATATATATATATATATATATATATATATATATATATATATATATATATATATATATATATATATATATATATATACAGTAGAATCCCGGTTATCCGAGCTAACGTGGGGGGGCACCCTCTTCGGATAACTGAAAACTCGGAATTGTTTTTTATTCATTCAAAAAATAAACACCAATACTTTAAACCGATGTATTAACGTTTTTAACATATAAATAGGTACATACATTATAAAACAGTGAAATAGGTATCTATGTGCTTCTGTTTCATATTGCATCTTCTTTTTCTTGCTGCAATGTTTCTCCATCTATTAAGAAAAAGCAAATCTGTTGGGGTTGCCTCGGGTTGTTGTTCGATAGACCTCAAAGCTTTTTCCAAAGAAGCAAAACCTTCTTGATGAGAGATGTTAGTGGGAGACTGTTCATCCATCTCCGCTTCGTCATCGTCATCGTCATCTGATTTTTCGGTTTCCTGAAAGGCATTCGTTATTTCTTCAATACTCATTTCTTCTTCTAAATCATCTGCTGTAATCCATTCAACAACATCTTCTCTCGTCACATTTTCGCAACTTTTTAATTTTTGCATTAATTTAAATAAACTTTTTTCTTTTTCTTCTATCTCGCTGTCAAAATTTGAACAGGACATTTCTCTAAGGCTTCTCAATTTCAAAGCTAATTCATTTAATGGAGTATCATCTTTACTGTCATTATAGTCCTCAAAATCAATAACTTTTGACCAAGATTTTTGAATAGTGGTAGTACGCAGAGAACCCCAAGCTTGACTTACCCAGTAAATAACATTTTTCAGTGTAACCCTTCTCATCCCATTGATATTACCTTCTTTTCTGTGTATTCTAACAGATGTTCAAGATATAAACGCCTATATTTTTTTTTAATATTTTCGAGGATGCCTTGATCCATTGGTTTGCATTATGCTGGTTACATTTGGAGGAAAAAATTTTACAACAATTTCGCTCACATGAAGTCTTTTTCCAGGGTGAGAGGGGGCATTATCCATTAACAAAATTGCTTTAATAGGAAGACGGTTTCTGTTCAAAAATTTAGTCACAGATGGCACGAACTCTTCTTCAAACCAGTTAGTAAATAAGGTCTCATCCATCCATGCGCTCTTCTGACTTTTGCAATAGACTGGTACGGCTTTGGGTGAGATGTCTTTTAAAGTTCTTCGATGTGCAGACTTGCCAATCACCATCAGTGGGATTTTGTGCTTGCCAGATGCATTGGAACATACAATTATAGTTAATCTTTCCTTACTTCGTTTGTGCCCAGGAGTTGATTTTTCCTGTCGAGATGCCAATGTTTTTGATGGAAACATTTTAGAATTCAGACCAGTTTCGTCACAGTTGTAAATTTGATCACATGTGTATCCACAATCTTCGATTTGCTTTTTAAAGTTCTGCTTAAACTTCTCAATTGATGACACATCAGCAGAAAGTTTTTCACCACATACAGTCAGTGTGTACACCGTACAGTTTTTTCCAGCGGTCAAGCCATCCAGAACTGGCGGTAAACTGATCTATCTCTGGGAATTGCCTACTAATCATTATTGCTTTCTGTTGTAAAATTGGACCTGACAGAGGCACACCTTTTGATCTCTGTTGGTTAAACCACATGAATAAAGCTTCGTTGACCTTTTCATAGTCGCCGGTTTTCATTGATTTTCTTCCTGAGGACGAGGAGGCTTGATTTATACACCACTCTTCTTTTTTTGTGCGGTTTCTTTTCCAATCTCCAACTGTTACCTCACCTACTCCAATATCTCGTGCAACAACTTTAATTGTCTCTCCTGCTTCAATTCTTCTGATGGCTTTTAATTTTTCTTCAATAGGAGCGACGATTCTTTTACGCTTGTTTTGCTCCATTATAATACGACAAACAAAAATTCAAACAAAGCAGTTCGTATTAATTATACTTAACTACCAGAATTCCAACCAAATAAATTATGTGAGTATACTCGTACTTCTCCGTAGTACACGCTATAACGCACTGCATTAACGCAAATTTATATGCTGAAAGAGTCCAAAAACGTAAATAGGGGAACCCCTCACACGGGCCAGGGGGATTTCCCGAAGGCCCCGACGATTTTAAATGGAAATATGTACATACATATTTTAGAAGCTCGATTAATAAGCAGCATAGACGCGCGTACTTCGGATAATCAGGTTCTAGATTGGCTCGGTGAATCCGGAGCTCGGATAATCGCGACTCGGTTAATCAGGGTTCTACTATATATATATATATATATATATATATATATATATATATATATATATATTTATATATATAGATATATATATATATATATATATATATATATATATATATATATATATATATATATATATATATATATATATATATATATATTTATATATTTATATATATATATATATATATATATATATATATATATATATATATATATATATATATATATATATATATATATATATATATATATATATATATATATATATATATATATATATATATATATATATATATATATATATATATATATATATATATATATATATATATATATATATATATATATATATATATATATATATATATATATATATATATATATATATATATGACTTTTTTTAAACTAGACTCCCGACCAAGCCAAAATTTGGAGCCAAATAGAGCGGCTTGCACGGGCTCAAATTAAAACTTAAAGACTCTAGTTTTGAAACCCGTTGGGCGATTTTGAAAATAAATTATAGCGCATGAGCAGAAGTCCGCAAAAGAAGACTATTTCCCAAAAAAAATCATTAAAAGTGAAAAATAAAAAACAGGTAGAATGGCATTTTTTCATAACCTCACTATACTTATCTTTGTTTTCGAAAAACAAAAAAATGTTCCACCGTGCCAAAATTCGAAAAATCGTTTGAAAAAATCTAAACAAATTCACACCTTTTCCTTAGAGCAAAACAAAATTTTTTTTTGTTCTATGAACCTAGATTCTAAAATCCATTGCTTAGGAGAGAAAAATTCTGAATGCATTTTTTTCATTTTTTTTTTTTTTCAAAAGCAATGTACTCCAGGACCCAGGCTTATAGGAAAAAAAGGATTTGTTATTCAATAAGGAACTTATTTGAATTTTTTTAGAATCTTTCAAATGATTTTTCTAATTTTTTGCACAAACGAAAAAATTTAAAATTCAAAAATTGGAGCTAAACTTTTCCCATAGGAAATTTTGACAAATTAATATCGTGGATTTATTATATGCATATTAGGTCTATGGATAAATTATCATCTGTAATGATAAATGCCCCTTGGCTACAATGACAGGTTACACCGGTGGCTGTGATGAGCTACCAAAACTAGATAAAGTCATAATATTAGGAGATGTAAACGCCCAGATAGAGAAAGAGTAATATTTAAAAGATATAATAGGAATTGGAAGACGAATGATATATACAGAAACCAGTGACAACTGACATAGAATGAGTCAATTAACAGGAACGCTGAACATGTAAAATCCATCGCATTTTGACTGAACATTTGGGGCCTAAAAAGATTTGCGTCCTGTTATACCATACTGATGAATAAAAATTGCTTCGAATACAATATTGCAAAGACTTGATTAAGGTGGCAAAGAAGAACAAAAACTTCCAATATTTCATTGTAACGATAAGACGTGGTCTTTTCAATATGATCCAGAAACCATGCACCAAAGCTCTGAATGGAAGCACTTAAGTGAAGAAAATCTGAAAAAAAGTCGTTTGAAGAAGACAAAAGTAAAAACAATGTTGAGTTGTTTCTACGATTCGGAGGGTATAATGCACAAGGAATTCGTTCGACTTGACCAAACGGCTAATGCTGTTTTTTATGTAGGTATCATGAAGCGTTTATTGTCACATATTCATCGTGCACGGCCACAATATCATGAAAGTGGCGACTGGTACACAGTAATGTAAATCTGATCGTTCGACGCTTATTACTGATTTTTTTTTACCAAAAACGGCGTTTTAACCACCAACTATTCACCGTATTCACTTGGTTGAAAGGAGAGCGTTACGTGGACATTGAAGACATCCAAAAGGCGTCGACTAGGATAAAGAGGGACATCTCAAAAGATGAGCTGAGAAGTTCATTTAACATGCTCATTGACCGTGCAAAACGCTGTATCGAGTCCGAAGGGCACTATTTTGAACGTGAAGTTTTTGCTTTCATTTTGAAAATTATTGTATACCGTTATCATCTGTAGGATCAAATTGGAGCCATGGAAACTTTCCACCAACAAAATCTATAATAACATATCAAAAATGTTGAAAATCGCACCAAAATTTACTTTTTATAAGATTGTATGTGAGTTTTTGCACGTAGGCAGAACACAGAATTTTTGAGAAAAGTGATGAAGAATTTCTTATTTTCTTTCTTAATATCTCATTGTAATTCTTGAAAATTACCTTTCGTTGTGCAAAGCATATAATAATTTCCATTTCTTGTTGTCCAAATGGTATAATTTAATAAATATAAATTAAAACATTTTTAATAGATTTAACTTGCAAAAATAGCTAATCCAGTCACGACTATACAAGTTCTTACGTCATTACAAGTATTCGTTTGATTTTAGCGATGTATATGACTCTCATAATAATGAATCTGGACGTGATCAATTTTTAAAATATAATGAATCATGTCATTAATTAATATATAGGTTAAAAGGGGAATTCCAGCTCTGTCACCGGGGTAATGAGGAGCGGTAGAGAGTTGATGACGGTTAATTTCGAAACGGATAGACGAACTTAAATACCAAATTTTTATATTAATATTATTTATTGCATATCTATCTCTTGCACCATTCGTTTTTATAAAAAAGACTATTTTAGAAATCAACGATGAACTCAAGGCAATTTATCTATAACACGTTAATGTAAAATAATAGAAAACGGACAAGACCAATATTTCAGCAGTTTCCCCACTGCTCTCTTATTCGTCAAATCCATCCTGAGACGCGTTTCGCTGTATCACGGCTCGTCAGTCAAACTAGGATTGAGAAAGAAGAGAACAAAATTTACTGGTACTTATCTAAGTAGTTACGAAACACGATCGTAGGATAGAACGAATTGTACTAAGTACGGATACCCAATACTCCATGGAAAGGTAACACAGCAGCTTTCAAGCCGACATTTTGAAAATTAAAAAGTTTTAATTTTGAAAATTTTCAATATTAAAATCATCGAGCGATTAATTTCAGAAAAACACAATTTTAAGCTGATTTTTATTTCCTTTACCAAGGCAAGAGCGATACAATCAGTCCAACGCTTTTTTAACATTTCTATACCTTTCTTGTAGAACGATTTGTCCCCCCCCCCTTCAAAATAGGCCTCAGTTTCTGTGATAACTTCTTCATTGGAGCGAAATCTCTTTCCAACGAGCAATTTTTTTGAGATCTGCGAATAGATAATAATCACTGGGGGCCAAATCTGGAGAATACGATGGATGAGGAAGCAATTCGAACTTCAATTTATGCAATTTTTGCCATTGAACGTAAACCATTGATAAAAAAAAACGACAAATCACCTACACAATTATTAAGCATGTGATGGGTTTATCTCGCTGAGCAATTTGCGGTGTGTAGTGGTGAAAATTTTAATTCTATGCGTATATAATTTCTGCGGATGTTGAAGCTAAAATAAACATAAGGTGGGTTCGTATTTTCCGGTATTTATAGCCATACTAATCGGTTAAAAATGCGTAAAGTAAGTACAAAATGAAGAATCAATATAGACAATTTTTTAAACAAATACATTTACTAAACCCATTCACGTATGAAGATGTTAAAAAAATATCAAGTACATACATTTAAAATGTAGACAATGCGCTTTACTGGTGAAATCCATACAAGCTTCGAGTAGTGGCAAAAATGATGTCAATAGCCTTAGATATAATTTTTCAGAAACATCTTAGGCCTTGTGAAAACGTAAAGTATTAAAGCAGTGTTGAACGGGTCGGTCTTTAAAATATGCCAAATTTTGAGTTTGAAAACTTGTATCGCTGAAAAAATCGCTTATGGTTATGTCCATATCTCTCTCTCTCTCTCTCTCTCTCTCTCTATATATATATATATATATATATATATATATATATATATATATATATATATATATATATATATATATATAACACGTAGGCTGAAAAGTTTTTGGTATAGCTACTTAAAACAATTTTTTTTTTGCAAAATTCGCCTTATACGTTTCTTGTAGACGGATTTGTCTTTGCCTTCAAAATAGGTCTGTTTCGCCGATAACTTCTTCATTGGAGACAAATCTCTTTCCCGTGAACATTTTTTTGAGGTCTGCAAATAGATAATAGTCGCTGGGGGCCAAATCTGGAGAATACGGTAGATGAAGAAGCAACTGGAACTTCAATTCATGCCATTTTGCCATTATATCCATTGACTTCTGGCACAGTGCATTGTCTTGATGAAAGAGCACTTCTTTCTTTTTCATTTTGGGCCGTTTCTTTGTAATTTCTGCCTTTAAACGCACCAATAACTTTATATAATATTCGCTATTGACGGTTTTTCCCTTCTCAACATAGTCGATGAAAATTATTCCATGCGCATCCATTCCAGGCCAAAACCGTCCCCGTCGACTGTTGTGTCTTTGGTCGCTTAGGGCAGCTTTCACAGGCTGCTGTCCACTCAGCTGACCTCCGATTTGATGTCGGTGTGTAGTGGTGGATCCATATTTAATCCATTGTCACGTATCGCATGAAAAAATCCTTTTTATTACGCTTAAACAGGTCCAAACAGCGCTTAGAATCATCAACACGTTGTTGTTTTTAGTTCACTGTGAGCAAATGCGGTACACATTTCGAACAGAGCTTTCTCGTGCAAAATATGAGTAACATATTGGGGTGGCTTTTTTGACAAAGAATGCCATATATATATATATATATATATATATATATATATATATATATATATATATATATATATATCCTGGCCTTTAAGCAGCGCCATCTCGTAAACAACAGTAAAAGCTTGAACTCGCATTTGCAAACAACACATTTGCATTCAACGAGCCCGTTGTGATCAGTCAGTAGACGTGCGCACTGTATATGTCGTAGTCATCGTGTTACAGAAGTGTGATAGAGGAGCCAGCAGTGATCAAATTTTAATGTGAAACTGAGTAAAACAGCTACCGAAACATTTGAGCTAACAGTGTTAATTGTTGATTGTGTTCACAAATGTTTGAGTGGTTTATACGCTTTAAGAAAGGACGAGAGTCGCTCGCAGATGATGCAGGGTCAGGGCGTTTCAGTACGAGGTCGGCTAATGCAAAAGTTGTGGAAATTCGTCATCTTCTGCGAACCGACCATCATCTTTCATATGGATTGATGGCAGAAGAGCTTAATGGGCTATACTAATGTGAGCACTTGAAAAATCGAGTTTTTTTTTCATTTTTGGAAATTATGTATAGAATGGCATTCCGAAGTATTATAGTCGAACTCGAAATATTGTTGAAATGGCAGGCAAAATAATAGTGTCGCAACGTAAAACTCGAAATCCGGTCCCAGCCGGTGCTCCGGTAGCAGCTTTGCATTGTAATCCTCTGGCATCGTAGTAAATTTACTTATATAGAAATTAGAACCTGTTGATAGTATACATATATAGTAGTGAAAGGACTTTAAAATGCTCTTTGTATTTGGCAAAAGCGCTATTGCCAGCTAGAAAGTTTCAGAACGCCTTGACGTACGTGTACCTAAGAAACCCAACTAGTGTGGGCCAGGTCTGCATTGCGACCAAGAAGGCGAAGCAACTACTGGGGAAACTCTACCCCATCCTGAACCGCTCCAGTAAGTTGCTCCCCCGGACCAAGCTTCTAGTTTACAACTCCATCGTGAAGGCCGTCACGTGCCCCACCTGGTGCCAGCTCTCCAAAACAAGGAGAGCTCAGCTTCTAGCAGTGCACAACAAGGCCCTGAGGATGATCACGGGAGCCACGTGGTTCATGAGGAATCGTCAAATTCACAGGGCCCTCGGTGTGCCTACCGTAAAGGCACATATGAGGCAAACCTAATAGAAGTTCGTCGAGAAGGCGTCCCAGCATCCCAACCCGTGCATCAGGGACACCTTCCGACTCTCTCCTTAAGCTAGCCGCCAGTTCCCTCGACCGTCGGACCCGCTGCTACTCTCGGACGAAGACGATGACCCCCCTTGCCCGTCTTGACAAGAAGAATGGCATTCTAGGTTAAGGTTAAACTAGTCCTAATTTAAGTCTTGTTACTTCCTAGTTTAAGTTAGCGTTAGTCTTAGTCTAAGGTAGTTTTAGTCTTAGTTCTAAGTCCTAGCTTTAACAAACTTTATGTATATATACCAAACACACACATTTCCTAGGTTAAGTTAGTATAGGATTCCTATTGTAAGAACTTAGGTTAAGATAGAATAAGTTTACATTTAGTATTAGAAAATATATATTTATACTTTCAAAATTATAAGAATTGCTTTGCCTAGCTTAGAAATCAATAAAGACAGTGATACCTAAGAAACTCGTTTAGTTTTCTGTGAAACACTGTATGCTCAAATAGAGTTCAAAAAGTTGTTACTTTAATGCAAAGAGCTCCTATGAGAATCCAGTGCGTCGATATAAGATTTAAAAAAGGGAGTATCAGGGAAATCAACACACGGCCCAGAATAACAACGAAAACTACAACGGCTTACTGTGGTATTTCGCTCCAAAACACCTCCACAGTGGTATAAAAACCGCTGAACTGTCCAATTATTTTGCTGTTAGCATATTCAATGATGGTTTCAAATCAATAATGAGGATATTCCGTACAATGCGAGTGATGATTGGGTCCTGCGCAAGTGATTTTGCTAAAGAACGCGACATTTAGCTTGCAGAAAAACGGGCTAAGGAGGCTTTAAAAGAGGGTTGTACAGCTCGTAGAAAAGCTGCATCGGCTCTGCAGGATTTTTTTGAGGGAGAGGAAGACGAAGTGTATGCATCTGGAATGGAGGAAAAGCTGTAAGTATAATAATTTCGATTTTATAAGAGTAAAATCTGTACTTGAAACTTTAAACGAGTTTTTCTCAAAACCACGTTTTTCAAATTTGCTGCACCTGTAGCTCGAGAACAAATTAACCAATCGACTTGAAATTCAGCATGCATACTTAGAATATATTTTGTCATACCACAGACCTCAAATATTTGCAATTTTTCAAAAAAATGCAAATTTGAGATGCGAATTATGGGCCATTTTTTTGCAAAAAAAAAAAATTAAACGACACCATTTCGTTGATTTTTTTACTTTTTCAAAAATGTGAGTATGTCTGTGGTATGGAGGAACATGTTTTAATTAACTTTTTTTTAATTTTTTGATTTCAGGCTTTTTGACGTCACTTATGAGTGCAGCAGTTTAGCAACTTTTTTTCAATGAACTTTCTGAAATTGCTGATCTCTTGGATATTTATTAATATTTTGACCTAATAAAGGTTTTTGTAATTTCTTTTTAAGTTGCTTAATATAACTACAAAGATTAAAAACATTCCGTTAAATAGTTTTTATTTTATTGAGACCCGAAAATCACCCTCATTTTCAGTGTGTTCAAGAAAAAAGGGTGTGCGAAGTTTGCTTCCCACCAGTAGTTCGCCGAGACTGAAGAAAGTGCGACTGACCAAATCAAGAACAAAGACAATGCTCGTTGCATTTTTTGACGCTCAAGGAATTATTTATCAAGAATTTGTTCCCGACAGCACTACAGTGAACGCCAGACACTACGTGAGTGTTATGGGACGACTTTGCAAGAGGATTCAGCGGTTTCGATCGGAATGATGAATTTTGTTTTGCTTCGTGACAACGCGCCCACTCGTACGGCTGCGATTGTGGTGCAGTTTTTGGCGCCAAAAAACAAGTGTTCGTACTCCACCACCCTCTTTATTCGACTAATTTAGCCCCTAGTGACTTCTTTTATTTCCAAAAAGCCAGCTCCACATGAAGGATCAACACTATAGTATTAAAGCCACTGTGACTCGCGATTTAAATATGATCTCAAAAGAAGAATGTTCTCAAAATTTTGTATGGTTGTATGAACGTTCTATCTAAGTCAGAGGGGACTATGTAGAACATTTGAACTAATAAAATGTGACTATTTTCGTCACTGCTTATTCTTTATGTTACCTAACGTAATAAAATATATCCTATAACATGGCTAGAGAACATATGTATTTAAAAAAAAACACGTAAATCGGATAAGTGGTTCTTGAGTGCTAAGAGCACGAACGGACAGGGACAGAGAGAGGATGCGTTTTATATATATTACGGATTATTTTTAATAAATATTAAGTTAAGAATTAAAAAAAAGAAAAACACGTAAATCGGATAAGTGGTTCTCGAATGATAAGCACACTAACGGACAGACGGACAGACATAGAGACACGTTTTATGTATATTATATAAGTTATTATTATTATATAATCTGGCCAGAGAACATATGCATGAATTTAAAAAAAAAAACAAGTAAATCGGATAAGTGGTTCCTGAGTGATAAGCGCACTAACAGACAGACAGATAGAGAGACGTTGCATTTTATATATATTGTATTTTTTGTTACATGATATTGTTCCATATTTAACGGTTTAGGCAGCGTATTGCAAGAGAGTGCGCTAGCGACAAACTTTTTCCGACTTGATTCACTATTATCTTCACTGCTTAAGTTCTTATATTACCTAACGTAATAAAATATGTCCTATAACCTGGCCAGAGAATATAAGTATAAATCTAAAAAAAAACACTTAAATCGGATAAGTGGTTCTCGAGTGCGGACGCTAGCGCACTAACGGACAGACAGACAGAGAGACGTTGCATTTTATACATATTATAGAATATTATAGATAACCTGGCTAGAGAACAAATGTGTGAGTTAAAAAAAAACACGTAAATCCGATAAGTGCTTCTCGAATGATAAGCGCACTAACTGACAGACAGACAGAGGTCCCCAAAAAAAATCATTAAAAGTGAAAAAAAAACAGGTAGAACGGCATTTTTTTATAATTTCACTATAACGTTATCTTTGTTTTCGAAGCACAAAAAAATTTCCCTCCGTGGATTTTTCTTGGAAGTCCCGATCACGAGTTACAACAGATTTCGTTGGTGCAAAAATTCAAAATTCGAAAAATCGCTTAAAAAAATCTAAAAAAATTTATACGTATTCTTCATTACAAAACAAAATTTTCTTGTTCTATGAACCTGGATTCTATGCTTTCGAGAAAAAAATTTTGAGTGCAATTTTTCGATTTTTCTCGAAAGCAGTGTATTTCATGACCCAGATTTCTGCGGGATATATATTTGAAAACATTACAGGAGGATTTTATAAAAATTTTTAAAACTTCTATAAAATATAACACGTTTATAAATGAATCTATCGCCCAATAATTTGTATAAAATTTTACTTGAAATGAATTTATCGACCTGTTCGTACGAAATTGATGTTAATATAACCCTGTTTGTTTTTCAATGTTAGTCTTCATACAAAAATAATAAGGGATTTTCTTAAATTAAAAAACGAGTAGGAGTTTATGCAAAGTATAAAGATAAGGAATTTTAAAAATACAAGAATACTTTTCTTTACATAAACAATTATAAAATATATGCGGTTTCGTCCTAAGAGCGTTGGTGGACTCATCAGTAAGAGACAATGCTCTCCATCTTAGATCATAGAAAGATGGTAGAAGCCAAGATTTCATGTAGCTGTATATATGGTTTATTGTTTTCACTTATCCTACGACAAATTTTTTCTTACTGATGAGTTTACCAATGCTCTCCACCTCTCTTAGGACGAAACCGCATATATTTTATTATTGTTTATGTAAAGAAAAGTATTCTTCTGTTTTTACAAGTATACACGTGTAATGTGTCATTGCAGCCATGGGGCTTTTATCATTATAGATGGTAATTTATGCATAGGCGTCATCTGCATATAATACCAGGTGTACAAATATGAAATGCGGATTTCAGACAACAGATGGTGCACCAACGCAGTTTGTGCTATAAAGATTTGACACTGCGCCATTTTGTTGTATCATCAACAAGTGTCAGACGCGCACGAGTGATAAGTTGGAAAATGTGTGCATAGTGTTGTGTTCAATATGTCGAAATTTATACCGAACAAAGAGCACGGACAATACTAATTTTTTGTTTTCATTTGAAGAAAACTGCTGTTGAGTCATAACGATTACTTCGAGAAGCTTATGGTGAACATGCTCCATCGCAAGATACGTGTGAACGATGGTTTCGGCTTCTCAAAAGTGATGACTTCGATGTTGCAGACAAGGAATGTGGAAAACCGCCAAAAAATACGAAGATGTGGAATTGCAAGCATTGTTGGACGAAGATGATTCGCAAACACAAAAACAACTCGCCGAGCAATTGGGCATTAGTCAACAAGCTGTTTCCAATCGGCTACGAGAGATGGGAAAAATTCAGAAGACCGGTAGATGGGTACTACATGAGTGTTGAACGAGAAGCAAATTGAAAAGTGCAAAAACACGTGTGACATTTTGCTCGCTCGGTACAAAATGAAGTCGTTTTTGCATCGTATAGTTACAGGGGATGAAAAGTGGATTTATTTTGAGAATCCCAAGCGCAAAAAATCATGGGTAAGCTCAGGCGCACCATCTACATCGACCGCAAGACCGAATCGTTTTGGCAGAAAGACGATACTGTGTGTTTGGTGGGACCAGAGGGGCGTGGTCTATTATGAGCTGTTAAAATCTGGGGAAACGGTTAATACTAAACGTTACCAACAATAATCGACCGATTTGAACCGTTCGCTGCTTGAATAAAGGCCAGAATACCGAAAGAGGCAACACAAAGTCATTTTTCTTCACGACAGTGCTCCATCATATACGGCAAAACCAGTTCGCGACACGTTGGAAGCACTCAGCCGGGAAGTTCTATCCCATGCGGCTTACTCACCAGACTTGGCTCCTTCCGATTACCACTTGTTTGCATCGATGGGTCACGCATTTGCTGAGCAGCGCTTTGGTTCGTACGAAGATGTGAAAAAAGGGCTCGACGAATGGTTCGCAGCAAAAGGGGAAGATATTTACTGGCGTGGTATTCACAAATTGCCCGAAAGATGGGACAAATGTATAACAAGCGATGGACCATACTTTGAATAAAGCACTTTTTATCATTCTTCCGAATTTAACATGTTTTTTAGAAAAAATCCGCATTTCATACTTGTACACCTGGTAAATCCGCAATTTTGATTTGTCAAAATTTCCCATAGGATTTCGAAGTGAATTTTCCATGGAAAAGTTTAGCGCCAATTTTTCAATTTTAGATTTTTTCGTTGGTGCAAAAAATTTTGCACAAACAAATTTAAAAGTTTCTAAAAAAATTCAAATAAATTCCTTATTGAATAACAAATCCTTTTTTCCTATAAACTTGGGTCCCGGAATACGCCGCTTTCGAAAAAAAAATGAAAAAAATGCATTCAGAATTTTTCCTCGAAAGCAAGGCTCTTTAGAAGATTCATAGTACAAAAAAGTTTTGTTTTGCTACGAGGAATACGTATGAATTTCTTTAGATTTTTTCAAGCCATTTTTCGAATTTTGAATTTATGCACCAACAAAACCTGTTGTAATTCGCGATTAGGTCTTCCAAAAAAAACCACGGGGGGGGGGGGGTCATTTTTTTTGTTTTTTTTTAAAGCAAAAACAGTAGTATACTGAGGTTATAAAAAAAATGCCATTCTACCTGTTACTGATTTTTTGGGGAGCAGTTGCGTTTCGGGGACCTCTGCCCATTCGCAATATTTTAGTTTTAAAATCGTCCAATGGCTTTCAAAAGTATAGTTAAACTTTAATTTGAGCCCGACCAAGTCGCTCTACTTGTCTCCAAATTTTGGCTTGGTGGGGGGGTCCGGTTTAAAAAGAATGACCCATATATATATATATATATATATATATATATATATATATATATATATATATATATATATATATATATGTATATATATATATATATATATATATATATATATATATATATATATATATGTATGTATGTATGTATGTATGTATATATATATATATATATATATATATATATATATATATATATATATATATATATATATATATATATATATATATATATATATATATACAAAGACACGTTGAACATATTAACTGGTGACTTGATTATTGAATCATGACAGAGCACTTGCTCCTCGAGCTTTTCTCTGCTGATTTTGGATAATTAAAATAACACTTGTAAGCGAAATTCCGGGACACCCCCTTATTTGACCACGAAACCGAAAATAATAGTTTTATCAAACCTTGTTTTTTATTATTCTCAGGGTTTCGGTAAATCACAAATTTTAGAACCCTACAAGTTAGGTGTAAACTTTTAAATATTTCTAATTATATTATATTACGTTATATTTTTAGTTACTATGACTAATAATTATCCATTTATTTGTTAATATTAAAATCACACAAAACTTAATTCTTAAAATTTAGTTGCAGCAAAAACCCAAACATTCATAAATCCCACATTTATTTTATAAGATGGAATGAATCATTAAATAGCTTCCTGGTTAAAGATGTTAAAATATTTGAAAAGAAATTATTAGCTTATGCTCTGGACTTTACGATGAAATCTTTAATATCTTTCAAGGTTTATGAATTTCCTTTCCCAGAATTGTGGCCATTAGTAATCCACTAAATTAAATATTTTACGCTGTTTACTTGATTATCCTTCTCACCAGCCAACACACATAAAACTTTTTATTTTTGTTTTTTAATAAAAGCAACACCCAGATTGTATAAAAATGATAATTCAGCCTATTTAATAAACTCCTGGACAAAATTAACGTAACAATCTGAAAATTAATTTATCTTTTTCTTATGTCAGTTTTAAAGTTTATCGAGTATTTGAATAGTAGGCTATGCATATTTTGTTTCGTTGTTCATGACAGAAATCAAAACAATTCGTTTAGATTTACAGTTTTAAAGAATTTTTTAGAAGATAAACAATTTTCTGTAATTATGCGATAGATTTTCTTTAAAAGTAAGCTTATAAATTGTTCCCTTTTTCAAAGTAATACGTTTTTGTGGTGACCCCGAAGAATTAGAAAAATGAATCGAACAAGGAATTTAACTGAACACGAGGTAGTGCGAGCCTCAGTTTTATTGGACGAGCGATATTGTCAGAGTTATGTTGCCAATTTGTTAGGCAAACATCGTTCCACAATAAGTCGTATGGTAAGACGCTTGAATGAAGTAGGAACTTATTCTAGAAGACTAGGGCAAGGGCGAAAACGATGCACTAGCGACTTAGATGAATGTTTTATAAGACAATATGCTTTAAGAAACAGGACTGTCACTAGTTCTATAATAAGAAACGAACTCGAAGCTGTTCGCAATGTCACAATTTCTTCTAAAACAGTTAGAAGACGGTTAAATGAAGCTGGATTAAACAGTAGGAGACCAGCCACTGCGCCCTTGCTTACTAGAGAGAACAGAGATGCCAGGTTACGTTTTGCTCGAAATCACGAAAACTGGTCTGTGGATGATTGGAAACAAGTTTTCTTCACAGATGAAACTAGGGTTAGTCTAGAACATCCAGATGGTCGTGAGCGAGTATGGCGAAGACCAGGAGAGAGGTTTGCTCCTTGCAATATCTCTGCAAAGATTCAATTCGGCGGTGGCTCTGTTATGTTCTGGGGTGCCATCTGCTTTGATGCTCGCACAGAGTTAGTTCCTGTTCATACGAGATCCATGAATGCTGACTACTATCTTGAGAATATTGTATTAGAACATGTGATGCCGTTCGGTCATTTTGTGGGGCCCAATTTCCTGTTTATGCAAGACAACGCTCGACCTAACGTGGCTAGGGAGGTACTCGATTATCTTAATCAAGTTGATATACCGATTATGCAATGGCCACCAAAATGCCCGGATCTGAATCCGATAGAACATGTATGGGATACCTTAAAAAAAATGTGACGCATCATATACCTGCACCTAGAAACCTGAGGGAACATGAAAATGCAGTTATCACAGAATGGGAGCAAATTCCTCAAGATTTTATCCAAAATTTAATTAGAAGCATGCCTAGGCGCATAAACGCTGTTATCCGAAGTAGAGGAGGCAACACACGCTACTAGTGTCCCAGTTACACCATTAATTTTGCTACTAGTGTCTCAGTTTATTTTTTTCATTATTACATAATTTCAGTGATTTTGTTACTAGGTCTAAAGAATAATTTTAATACGAATCTTATAGAGAAATTTAGTAGCTAATTCACTTTTAAAGTATCCGAATAAGTTTTTTCTAACTTTTAGTGTAACCAATGTTCATAAAAAATTATTAAAATTAATTCATTATAGAGATTTGTATGATTTAATATACTGTCGCGTTAATTTTGTCCAGGAGTGTATATCTCACTATTATCCCTTTACTATCATACCATTTCCCACGTATTGATGATCACAGTGTAATTTCTGTTTTCCTATTATATTTTTTTCTTTTACAATCTTGCATTTTCAGACAAGTCTTATCTAACGATACTGACGGTTTTACAATTCAATGAACGGTTGAAGTATTTGATCTTCATTTAAAATCTTTGATTAAGCCTTGCTAAAACTATTATAAAAAATATCCGTGTTCCAATGCCATTAACAAATATTAGCTCTAATCAAATGCTTTAAAAATATATTGATAAAACTTATATCCCTAATACTTTCTTTGTTACAGATTGCCAAGGAACCACTTTAAGCAACCAAAATGGAAAAATCACAGATACAGGAATTTTATAAAGGAACTAATATATTAATCACAGGTGGAACAGGGTTCATGGGCAAGACGTTGGTAGAAAAACTTCTAAGAGACACTGAAGTGGAAACCATTTACATAATTGTTAGAGAAAAGAAAGGAAGAACTGCTCATATGAGGATAGACGGACTATTTGACGACATTGTAAGCATATATAAATGGTATACTAAACCTTAATATTTACCCTCTGTTTACCTCGTTACTTCTCTGTCTAAAGGGAAGTACTGTATTTGTGAAACGACCGCTCACACATATTTACATTTTTTATATTTCGTTCGAAGATCACGAGAAACATAATTTCCAATTTACATCGTTCTGTCTATAGGTGGGTTTGTAACTTTGTAGGTGCATGTGCTCGTCTGTCCATGAATCTAATGTCTCTCTATTAGTACAATAACTCTCGACCTAAATGAGATAACGATTTCAAATTTTATACACATATAATATTTTAAGAAACAAATCTATAATTTTTAAGCACTATCGCTTCAGGAGAAGAAGTTGATGGGCTGGGGGGGTCGATCAATTTGTTATAACTCTAACAGTGTTATGAGAATATGTAAAATTTTACTCAGTAGTAGTTAACATTAAGGGTTCTCTAACCTGTGTTGCGTTATACTCAGTAGAGTAGACAGGCGGGAGAGCATATGGATACAACGAACGTTTATTTATGGCGAAATGGGGGTGCTAAAGGCAGAACGGGTAGCGCTAAACGACGAATAAGAGCGAATTACCTTGATGACAAGAAAAAGCCTGTTGCACTGAAACTTTAAATCAGGGGTGCTCAAACGGTCGATCGCGAGTGCTTTTTGAGTCGATCTCGAGAAAAAATTCCGATATAGAACTATTCACAGATTTTGTTTTAGGTAACTAAAACAAAATGTAATGAGTAAACTACTAAAATTTATTCGATCCACAATTAGGCCAGAATAATCCCCTCATCACTTTCTTTTATCGTAATAACCCCCTGCTAGCGGCAAAAGGCGGCTTTATCAAAGGAACGCGCGGCACTTGTCAAAGAAAAGCCGCGTTTTTGATTCCCGCCGATTTTTCTAGAAACTTCGGGCGGCGTGTTTGACGGTAACATTCGAGACTTCGTTCGCGCCTGCAGGAATAGGAGTCAGTCTGAGTTGTAACTTGAAGGCGATACATCGATACAAAGTTTATTAATAAGTAGTCCAAAATGAGTGCGGCGAAGAAAAGTAAAACTTATCATTTTAATAACGATTGGGAGGAAGAATTTTTCTTTTGTATGGTAAAGGATAAGTGCATTTATCTCATTTGCCGTGCGTCGGTTGCAATACCTAAGCATGGGAACTTAGAGAGGCATCATAAAACGGTTCATAAAAACTATGATAAGGATTTTCCGTCACAGAGTGAATTAAGAAAACGAAAAGTACGTGATTTGATAACTTGTTTGAAAAAAGAACAAACCATGTTCACAAGACCAGCCAAACAATCAAAAGCTGCAACGATCGCGTCATTTAAAATATCGCATAAATTGGCGAAACACAAGTAACCATTTGATGATGGATTGGTTGTGAAGGAAGCATTTATTGAAGCGAGTGAGACTTTATTTGGAGATTTTAAAAATAAAGCAGAGATTATGTCTGTTATTAGAGAACTTCAGTTATCTCGTTCGACTGTCACAAGGCGTGTTGAAGTCATGAGTCAGGACATGGCAGATAAACTAAAACATGATATCATGGAATGTACATACTTTTCTTTACAGTTCGACGAATCCACCGATATGACAGACACTGCCCAGCTGTGTATTTTTATTCGAATGGTATTCAATGACATGTCGGTCGGCTAAGGAATCTCTGAAAGGAAAGACCCGTGGCGAAGATATATATGACGTTTTCTTCAATTTTGTAACAAACTACAAGCTACCAATATATAAACTAGTGTGCATTACAACCGATGGAGCACCAGCAATGACTGGAAACGAAAACGGTTTTGTGGCATTGTGTCGAGTAATGATGATTTCCCTTCATTTTTCTCCTTCCATTGCATTATACATCAACAAGTTTTGTGTTCAAAAGTTCTAAACATGGAGAAGATTGCAATAAAAATTGTGACTTCTATCCGAGCACGTAGCTTGCAACGACGGCTCTATAAATTGCAGTTGGAAGATAGTGAGTCAGCTGAACACACTGATTTAGTTTTTCACACGGACGTCAGGTGGTTGAGTCACGGAAAATTCCTAGAAAGGTTTCAAGAATTATTGCCCGAAATAAGAGCTTTTCTGTACGAAAGAGGTGATGACACTCAGATGCTGAAAAAAAAAAACGGAAAATGGCTTACTGATTTGGCATTTTTGACAGACATCACAATGCATTTAAACACCATTAATTTGGAGCTTCAAGGTAAAGGAAAAAAACTATTATTGAGATGATTAACGCAATAAACGCATTCAAAAGTAAATTGCAACTTATTATAGGTCAACTGAAAAGAAAGGATCTGAAAAATTTTCCGTCTTTGAAAGCAAGGATTCCTCAGTTGAATTATGATATTTATGAGGCAGAATTATCAAATATTTTGGGCGAATTCGAAATACGTTTTTATGATTTCAGTAAATTGGCAAATATCGCATTATTTATGAGTTATCCTTTTTCGTGTAAAAACATTGAGGAATTAGCTACTGAAATAGCATGTCAGTTTAACATGGACTCATGTTCTGTTGAAAATGAGTTAGTGCGGATTATATCAGATATACATCTCAAAGCCACAGCATCTAATACAAAATTCTGGTGTTTTATATCTGAAGATAAATATCCGAATCTAAGGCAAATCGCCCTTCAACTGACGGCAATGTCTGGGTCAACTTACTTGTGCGAGTCTGCATTTTCTGAAATGAAGATAATTAAGTCAAAATATCGCAATCGATTAACTGACGAACATATGTCATCATGCTTGCGATTAGCACTCGGTAATTACGTACCATCTTATGAAAAGTATGCCGAGGACATGCAGTTCCACGCTTCAACATCCAAAGTCCCTCCTTAGTTAAGTTTAGACACTAGAACTTGTTTGTTTTGTAAGAACCAATAAACTCGCAATTTTGAGTAATTATGAGTTTTTTCATTGACATTTTAGAGCAAACCTACACTTACCTTGACCAAAAAAATGCATATTGTGCGGAAAACTAATATCTATGCCACGATACACCCTACCTAGACGACAATCCTGCATCACACTTACTTGCAGCCTCTCAGAGTCGATCAATCGTAGTCTAACAATATTGAGGTAGATCGCCAGCAGTTCAAGTTTGAGCACCCCTGCTTTAAATGCTTAAACCCTGCTTCAAAAATTGATTATGAAACATTAAAAACTTAAACCCAATTTGAAGATCGATGAGCGGGAGAGAGGGCAGATTTTTCGCAAAAAACCCTTTCATATAGTCAAACTTTAAAAACTAAAACCCAATTGAATCGGTCACCTTTGAAAGGAGGCATGTTACAAAACTCAAACTTTTGGCAAATTGAAAAAAACATCTAAAGTCTGGAAAATTTTATTTTTTAGTGACTTTACCATATGGGCCTAGTTAACAATGATATTAAGCAATGATCCGTATACTAAAGAAGGGGGAATATATATATATGCCGACACTATAGCAATTTAAAATTTAACACATCCCATTTCAACACTGACTTTGGGGAATACTGCTCCCATGTTTGGGGCGCTGCTCCCAAACATACACTGCATTTGTTGGATTCTATTCAGAAGAGAGGTGTTCTCCTGATTAGAGACCCGGAACTGGGACATTGACGAATGGTTGGCGACTTGAGTCTATTCTATAAGTATTTTCATGGAAAGTGTTCGACGGGTGTAGCCCGCTTAATTCCTCCCAGAGCGGTGCATGCTAGAAATACATGTCGCGCTAATACTTCACATCTGTATGAGGTTCAGCTTGTTACTCCGTGTACAACCGTTTTTCAAGCAGTCTTTTATATGGAGAACCTTATCTCTTTGGACTGCGTTTCTGACCGAGTACAATTTACAGCGACAAGACCAATGTGAATCGCTTTTTCCGCACGTTTTCGCTCCTGTAGCTCTTTCGGCATTTCTCTGCAGCACATGTGCTAGAGTCATTAAACATAACCGGTCAAGTGCAAGTTGGACTTGCGCAATTAGTGTTCCGTACGTTGATTGCTTTTATAATAAAAATTTTTGTTACGGAAGTATAAAATGATCAGTGACTTCACTAAACATATCCCAAATGAGTTTTCAACAAAGTTTTTTGTTTTTATATACCAGATAAATTATTAAACGTAATGCACTCGTAATCATTTTCGTTCAATTTACACCTTGTAGAGAATATTCCAGATTTTTTCATAATACACCTTATAGAGAATTTTCTTGAAATTTTTTGATGAGTACTCTTAGAGATAGGGTGGGGGAGATACCGCATTTTTTACAAATAATATAAAGAAAAGTTTGTACTACTATTACATCATTAAACTCGTGTTTTAACAAGCTTTCGTTCCAAACCTATCCTCTTAAGTTAAAATTTAACTTTCAAAACTACTTAGCTATCATTGGGCTACCAGTTCTTATATTTGTGACAAATTTCAACTTTCCATGACAAATAGTTTCGAGGAAAATCGGCTGTGACAGAGAGACAGGCAGACGCCGCAGTGATTCTATAAGTGTTCCATTTTTCAATTTTGATACAGAACATTAAAACGGCAAAAAATCGCGAAGAGGTATTTTGTTACGAATACGATACTTCTCATTAGTAACAAAAGCAATCAAGAACTGTTTAATGTTGTGTTGTTATTGTATTTTTTAACCTAGAGTTATTTTTTTACAGATTTTCGACCGAGTAAAAAAAGAAAAACCTAAATGTCGGAACAAAGTTGAAGCGATACCAGGCGACTGTTCAATCACAGGTATTTTTTGGTTGATTATATAAATGAAAGTATCAAGAAATAAAAATTCTCAAAATATAAATCTAATTTATTCGAATACAACTAATATGAGGTGCTGAAACTATTTTGTATTTTGTAATGAAAAAGTTATTATTATGTGTTACCTTCTTCCCAAACGAATATTTTTTTGTCTAAACTTTCCATTTTCTAAAATAATAAATATTTAATTGTCTGATGATGACGAATGATGAAACTGAGACTTACTATTTTTAAAGTTTTAAACTTAGAGACTAAAAAAATGTACAAATCTAATAAATTTTGTAAAAAGTAGTTACTTTAGTTGGAATCATCTTTGAGTTACAAGCTATTTTACTCTTTTTTTTGGGAACTTTTACGTCATATGTCACATAATTTGAGTATTACAAGACATACGTGTTACAAGATTCGTGTTTTACAATTGTGGATGGGACCGATAAAGGGGGCTTATTACTCCGGGTCCGATTTTTGTGAGCGAGGCCTTTTCTTACAATAAATTATTTGGAATGAAAAATAGGAAAATTAAATAAAGTAAATTTCGAAATCTTCCTAGGGCACTGATTTTATCTTCACAACCTCGTAAAGGGTGCAACACCCCGCTCCTTACGCAGATTTTCTGATTATGAAAATCAATTCATCATCATCAACATCATTAGTTTATTCCATCCATAGTCCTTAGTATATATGTAAGCCTCCCCAAGTTGTCTCCAATGAACTTTGTTGTTTGCTTTTTGGATCCAATCATGTCCTGTAAATCTTTTTATGTCGTCTGTCCATCTTGTCTGTGGTCTATCTCTGCATCTTTTGTGTTCTCTAGGCCTCCGCTCAACTATACGGCGTGTCCATCTGTTATCATTCATCCTTGCCACATGCCCCGCCCAATTCGACCTTAATATACATATTCGTTGTATTACATCTGTCACTTTTGATCTTCTTCGTATCTCGATGTTAGGAATACGATCTTGGAGTCTAATATTTAGCATTCTTCGCTCCATTGCTCTTTGGGTTACCTGAAGTTTATTTATTATACTTCTATTTAAAGCCCACGTTTCAGTGCCATATGTTAATACCGGCAGTACATATTGATCGAATACTCTGGCTTTTATTGTATTTGGGATTTCTAATTTAAATGTAGATTGTAACCTTCAGAACGCTGACCAAGCTCTTCTATCCAAGTCAACCTTTAAATTATCTTTTGATATTTCGATTTTTTGGCCTAAATATATGAATGTTTGTACTTTTCCTATCTTCACTTTCGTTGTTCAAATATTTGGTTTTGGTAAAGTTTATTTTTAGACTTATTTCTCGAAACTTGTTATTCAATTCCATCAGCATTTCTTGCAATTCTTCTTTTGTGTTGGCGATCAGAGTGACATCATCTGCGAACCTTAAGTGATTTAATCGTTCAACGTCCGTTAGTATTTCTTTATTTTCCTACTTTATCGATCTGAACACGTCTTCTAGAGTCAACGTGAACAACTTTGGGGATATCGAGTCGCCTTGCCTAATTCCTTTTTTTAATTTTGATTTTATTTGTTTTTTCTTCAAGCATTATTTGTGATGTTACATTTTTACATATGTATTCATGAAGAGCTATGTATCTTTCATTGACTCTGTTACTTAAGGCGTTAAGGACTCCCCATATCTCTACGGAATTAAATGGTTTTTCGTAGTCAACCATTGTTATCCACAGGGTGACTTTATATTAATTTGTTTTTTCCACTATTAATCTTATTGTTTTAAGATGGTCCAAGGTGCTGTATCATCGTCTAAATCCCGCTTGTTCATGTGGTTGATAATTCTCTAATTTGTTCGTTAATCTATATATAATGATTCTAGTGAGGATTTTGTATAGTACCGACAACAGGCTGATGGGTCAAGTCGTTTACCCAAGGCGTTCTACTTTCTATTAGGCACCTGTTACAAGAGAGATTGTACTATCGATGCCCCTCCATACTTTATCATTTCTATAATTGTTTCATCGTCCTCTGGTTCTTTGTTGTTATGCATATGTTGTAGGACGTTCATCATTTCATCCGTTGTTACATGGGAAATTTCTTCAGATCCCACATTTTTTACTATCGCTCTATTTCCTTCTTCTTTTCCGGGCGGTGGCGATATTTTCGTGTCAAATAGTGTTTGATAATATTTCTCTGTAGCTTCCTTTACCTGTTTGATTTGTGTGATCTCTTGATTATCGTTATTTATAAGTTTTATTACACAAGTCTGCAAAAAAAAATTGAGAGCTGTTTCGGTTTGTTTGCGTAATTCTTATGTTTTTGGGTGTACTGAATCCGAAAATGACTTTTATTTTGTCATAGAACGTCACGTTTTCTGACAATGTAGGTATCTATGTTAAACAAGTTATCATCTTAAAATAAAAGATAAAAGACTAAAAAATTTTTTTTTAATATATAATTGCGTAAAAAAACTTATTTTTTTATCTAAAATACATTCATTAGTAAGCACTAAACACATTTCTTTTTCCCAGTGAGACTCCTTTTGGTACATTTTCGCTTATAGGAAGCATCTGGAAGGTCTCTCTGAAGCGTCCAACAGTAGTCTGCCATCATTGAGACGCTCCATCTTCCCTGGTATCTTTTTTCCATCTCCTTAATATCTTGGTGAAATCGTTCACCTTGCTCTTCACTCAGATCTCCTAAATTTTCTGGAAAGTAGTCGAGGTGGGAATGAAGAAAATGTACTTTTAAACTCATTAGGCAGCCTAAAGCTTGAAATGCTTTTAACATTCTTTTGACGATTTGTTTGTAGTTAGGGTCTTTGTTATTGCCTAAAAACTTCTCTATGACCTCTTTAAAGGCAATCCACCCTTCTCGTTGAGGATCCGTCATGGTTGTGATGAATTGTGGATCAGCCATAAGCCGTCTAATATCTGGTCCAACGAAAATACCTTCCTTCAACCTTACCTCCGAGAGGCCTGGAAACTTTGATATTAAGTATTTGAAGCAATTTCCATCTCTTGGAAGTGACTTTACAAATTGCTTCATCAATCCCAGCTTTATGTGAAGCGGTGGTAGAAGAATTTTATGAGGAGGCACCAAAGTTTCATGCAGGACGTTCTTTTCGTCAATTTTAAGCTCCCTCGGAGGCCAACACTTTTTGGTCCAGTGATTTGCTCGGTCTCTACTATCCCATAGACACAAAAAGCAAGGGAATTTGGTAAACCCAGATTGTTTTCCGAGCAACATGCCCAAGATTTTTAAATCACCGCACACTTGCCAACCGTGGTCTTTATATTTTAATTTGCAAAGAACCAATTCCAAGTTTGTAGGTTTCCTTGAGGTGTACGGAATGACCGACAGGAATGGAAGCGTAGAAACCGCCATTGTGAAGCAGAACTGCTTTAAGGCTTCTTTTTGAAGAATCTATGAAAATACGCCACTGTGGTGGGTCGTATGAGATCTTAAATGTATCCATCAAACTTTCAATATTGGTACAATAAACCAACTCGTCATCTTGGGCAAAGTAGGAAGTGAACTGCTTCTCACGATATCTAAACCAGGAGGAAGACACTCCCGGCAAAAGTAAGTTCCTGCTTTTGAGCCTTGATCCAAGCAACTCAGCAGCGTTTTTGGGAAGATTCAAGTCTCTTACCAAATCATTTAGCTCGCCCTAGGAAAACAATTTCGGACTGCTGTCATCTTCAAATTGAAAACTTGACTTGTCATCGGGTTCAGGTACAGCACCATCTTCGTCAGAACTTGGAATCTCTTCCAAGGTAGCAGGGGCCTTGGGCACTGGTATTTCGGTCCATGAGTGATGGGACGAATAGCTGATTGCAGATTGGGGTATGAAATGGACTGCTTCCATTTTGAATTATACCCTTTCACATTACACGAACAAAAGTAACAATCATCACTATGGTTCTTTTGCTCGCGCCATACCATAGGAATCGCATATCGGAAAGCTTTTTTCTTACCCCAACACATCGTTTGCAGACTTTATGAGGTGCCCAAACTTTATCCTGATCTCCAAGTTTTAAGCCAAAATACGTGAAGTATACTTTTTTTACAAAGTCCGTAATATTAAGTTGTTGCTTTAATACCATATGTTCGCCACAAATATAACATAAACTGTCAGACGAATTCACACACTTCCGCACAGATGATATTGCACTATATTGAACCAAGATCTATAAAACAATGACGAGTTAACACGTAATTGTACCGCGCCACTTTCTACACTATCGGAGCGCGCACGTTCTGGTTACAACGTTCATGTTTGTTAATTTAGCTCACACAGGGCGTTCTTTATTTAGAAAGTAATGATAGTTATGGCCTGTATACATTTAAAAACAGTAATCAAAATAAAATTGTACCTATTTATTTATGACTTCAAGTTAGCCCAAAAAAACCCTTTTTTATAATAAAAATTTGCGTTTTTGCAAAATAACCTGACGTTCTGGAATTTTTTGAGTATTTTTTTAGTTTTCAGAACACCTAAATACATAGAAATCAGTTGAAAACATCCAGACAGCATTTTTGTTGCAGACCTGTGTTATTTAATGTCTCCCTTCATTCATTCATTTGTTTAGATGTTTCAAACTTTTTCCCTCTTTCAAAGTTTCTTCTATTTTCGAGTTTCTGTACTGTTTGACGTCTTATCTGATCTTTTTCTTTATTTTTTTTGTCTATTTCTGCCAATTCTAATCTGCCATGTGTAGGATCATTTCTTTGTAGTTTTCTCTGTTTCATAAGATTTTGTGTCTCTTTACTTAATTTTTGTGTTTTTTCTTTTTTCAATGTTACCATTTGTTTTGTAGTCATGAGTAGGCTGTACGTTATTTGTGCGTTTAGTTCATCAAGTTCTGTTTGGTAATTTATGTGTTTTATATAATTTTCCAATACTTGTCGATATTTATCTGTGTTTAGCTTTATTATTTCTGTTGGTGTTTTTATTTTTATATGCATTATCAATTTACGTCTCCCCTGCTTCAGATTTATTCTTATTTTTGCTCTGAAAATAAATTACTTGTAATTTATGAACTATGAAGAAAATAGATAAAGATAAATTATACACCAACAGATTTAGATTACATATAGGCATTCTGTTACTTAGCAGATATCAGCAAATTCTCAAACGATATTGTTGTGAAGGTATATTGTTGGTGGAAGGCCGCTCGAAGCGGAAGAGACTGATAATGAAGACACGCGTGCTTCCCACTGTGTCCTTGCATGAGATGCATATGTGAAATCAAACTAGGGAATAATGAGGGCTGACCATATCGGAAACTGAATAATACTACTGGGGCAGGATACTTGGATTAGAAAGAACAGATTGTGGAGAAAGACCCTTCTTATTCCCTAGTAAGATACATATCTATATTCGGTCATTAACAAAAACATGCTTAGCAACAATATCACGTGACGTTTATAGCTAGTAAGGTGGGATCCCGTAGTTAGCGGGAAACGTAGAACAAACCATAAAAAACAGTCCAAGGGTATCGTTTGTCACCCATGTGGTCCATTTGCCTGGCCATAGGCCTACCCATAGCGATTCCATAGGAACTAGCATCTAGGAGAGGACGGAGAAAAATAATAATAAAGTATAATTTTTAACCTGAATTTCCATCTATTTAAAATGATTATCATTTTTCCGTGTGACTAGTATTATAAGTTTTCTTATTATTACACGTTGTAAATAAGCAAATAGCAGCTGTATGTTAAGGTCGAATGTTTTATATGTATGATTTAAATCATACGCTAATTGAATATTTGATCGCCTGATTGGTTTGTCGAATAATTTAACTTATTTTTTCAGGATTAGGACTTTCCATTACCGACAGGCAAAAACTTATTTCGAATATAAATGTAATTTTTCACGTAGCAGCCACAGTAAACTTCAATGAACAAATAAAATTAGCCTACAATATTAATGTCAATGGAACAAGAGACGTTTTGGATTTAGCAAGAGAAATGACAAGTTTAAAGGTAAATAAATTATTATGTACAAAATTGATGGAATCGCAACTAACAATGATACATTATTTAAAATGAAAGTATTCTAAAATTGCTTAGACAATTAATATGACATTTATTATGATAGAATATATTTTTTTCTTTTATACACATTGTTTTACGAGAACGATGTATCAAAAAATAAGACAATGAAAGAAAACACCAAACAGTTTGGATTAGAAATAACGGGTGTCCTATAAATAAGTTAAAATTTGTCTTCTATATTGCGCGAACGCGAAATGCGAGAAGGACACGGTAAAGATACATTGCGTTGAAAATTTAGTTGCTAAAGGTGTATTTACTGAAGCTGAGCGCCCAGGTGAAGTTGCCAGACAGGAACATACAAAATGGAGGCTAAGATTACAAAAGAGAAGCGTTGGACGATCTCCAAGGCAGCAGGCACAGACTGGTATTAGAGGGCAAGTAATCGAGATAAATGGAGGAAACTTGGAGGGGCTTATGTTCAGGAGTAGACTGTTAAAGGCTGGTGAAGAAGAGGAAGAAGCGTGCCTTTTATATACGAGAGTTATATAAAAATAATAATTCTACAACGACTACTTGGTGAAAATTTCGGGTTCTATATCATTTACACAGCGTAATGAAACTTCAAGTGTTGAACTGATTAAGAAATTTGAAATTAGTAAATTGAAAAAAAAGCTCGGACAAGGCTGCCCTCGAGTGCGATGCAAATATAGAGTTTTTTTAATGTCAGTTCGCAAGAATCAAAGGATAGCAAAACTCAATTTTAAAAATTAAATAAATATATATTTGCCAAAATTTGTACAATGCATACGCGATATTAAGAAAATCTTTTATGGCCTTGATAACGAAAGCAAGAAATTTAAATTCATATTTATATTTCTCACTAGATCGGTAAAGACTATTGTCAGTTTAAAAGGCAAAACTAACTCAGAAGCGATAATTTTGTGAACGAATGCAAAATAAAATATTTTTTAAATTTTTTATAAATTGCTTTTTCAAACTACCTTTACATATATCCTTTTTTTCAGTCTCTTGTACATGTTTCTACAGCTTATTCAAATTGCTCTCGACAAGAAATTGGCGAGAAAATTTATGATCACCCACTGAGATGTTCCGATGTAGAAGCTGTTTTAGAAAAAATGACGAAACATGAATCTGATAGGTGTACAAAACAGTTAGTATAAATAAACTAGCTATTATTACTTGTAATATTTTGTCAAAAAAGTCCGTTGGTCGCATTCATCTGAACCTCGTTATAGACAGGAAGCTTTTTAAGTTAAGGCATTTATTTCAGTATATTTGAGTACTCATTACAATAGATTACTTCACTACATATAGCTTATATTATAGTCTAATATATAGCATAATAACACTGTTAATTTATATTTAGTCTGGCCACAAAAAAGTGCTGAAAAATTTAAAATAATATGCATCTAGACATCAGGATGTTGGATGTATAAATAATAGTTATATTGAAGAAAAATTTAAAAAAGAATTTACCAGTGAATGACCCTTAAAGTATATGCTATATATATATATATATATATATATATATATATATATATATATATATATATATATATATATATATATATATATATATATATGGTTTATACACACTACCGTTAGAAAGTATTTACCCATCTAGAAATTTCAATGTAACGGCCAAAATTTAATATCTAATTAAGCCCTTTTATTATATGAAGTAAATTTAATTGTTCTTAACAAGTGTCCATCATAAAACTGTTTAGATAAGCCTTTTTGGTGAAATCACAAATTAAAAACAAATTAGAACAAAGTTCCAAGTTTTGCATGATAATCGTTTTAAGGCGATTTCTGAGAATTCCAGTTGAAGTAAGAACTCATTTTAAGTTTCTAGCGATTATGGAAATTCTTAGTGACATTTTATGATAAAAACTATGCTATAAATACCAATGCCCTTTTGGAAACAGTACTTTGTCATCGATACAGGCTCAATTATTTTGTGAAAATGCCAAAAACGAAAGAAGTTTCCGTTGAAAATCGGGCTCTGATAATTGCGAGACATTAAAATGGTCACTCCAGTCGACAAATCGCGAGTGATATGCAGATGCCAATGAGAATGGTGGACTACATCGTAAAAAAAAAATTTTCTGCGGGACATGGAATTCCAACCGAAAACGGAACCAGGAAGGCCTCGAAAAACGACTCCCGCTGAAGACAGAGCTATAACAACGTCCAGCAGACGTAATCGCCGCCTAACCACACCGGAAATCATGGCTCAAGTAAACCAGAAGCGGCCCATCCCCATCAGAGTGACAACCGTGAAGAACAGGTTAGCAGAAGGTGGCCTACACGGAAGAGTTGCAGTGAAGAAACCTTTTCTTAGGCCAGTGAATAAACGTAAACGATTAGAATGGGCCGAGAACATGAAAATTGGACATCAGAATAATGGAATTCCGTCCTTTGGAGCGACGAATCTAAATTCGAAATTTTCGACGAGTTTACTTGCGGCGGTCAGCTGGAGAGAGGATGTTGGAAGCCTGTCAGTTGCCTACAGTAAGACATGCTGGAAGTTCAGTAATGGTTTGGGGTTGTTTTGGCAACGGTAAAGTTGGAAAAATCTTTAGGATAGAAGGAATCATGCAAAAAGTATCAAGAAATTTCGCTAACTCAAATGCTTCCGTCTGGAAGAGATATTTTTCAGGGAAAATTTATTTTTCAGCGTGAGAACGACCCCAAACATTCTGCTAAACAAATTAGAGAACTTTTGGACCAATGGAAATCCGATGACGTCCTGGAAGTGATGACTTGGCCTCCACCATCACCCGACTTCAACCCCATCAAATTGCTGTGGGACCATTTGGACAGGTGTGTTCGAAAACTCAATCCAACATAATAAAATAACTTGTGGGAACTTTTATAAGCAGAATGGGTTAAAATAACCGAAGAAAACTACTGGACCGAATGCCGAAACTCTGTAAAGCGGCAGTTAAAAACAAAGGAGGTCACATAGATGAGAAAAATCCTGGATATTTTTCTGATTTTCTAGATTGTAAATAATGTGAAAATAAATAATAATTCATTAAAATTTTAAAAAATATATATTATCTAGGTTTTTGTTGTTTTGGGACTGAAATAACTAGGTGGGCAAAGACTTTCTGACGGTAGTATATATATATATATATATATATATATATATATATATATATATATATATATATATATATATATATATATATATATATATATATATATATATATATATATATATATATATATATATATATATATATATATATATATATATATATATATATATATAATATATATATATATATATATATATATATATATATATATATATATAAATAAATTTACAAACTTTGTATAGAATATAAATTAATAAACTTATGGGGAGCTACAACCTGGTAACAAAATGTCCCAACTTAGGAAACACTCTGTATATTATTCTAATTAAATCCATACAGGGGTTATATTTTAAAATGTGATTATGTTGTTGTTAACAAAATTTTTTACTGTACTTAAATATATTTTTAGAATTTTAGGAGACTGGCCCAACACATATACATTTACTAAAGCTTTAGGAGAATCATTAATAAAAAGTAGAGGAAATGGATTACCCATCGGAATTTTTAGACCTGGGATAGGTAATGATAATTATTTTTTATTTTACAAAGAAGTACATACAGTACAGGTTGAAAGAAAGACCCATCGATACATGTTCTCCCTATATATATATATATATATATATATATATATATATATTTATATGTATATATATATATATATATATATATATATATATATATACATATATACATATATATATATATATATATATATATATATATATATATATATATATATATATACATTTGATTTCTTGAACCTTTATGTAAATAAATCTTTTTGTTATATCTTGGGTTTAGATTCATCCAATTAATATCTTTGAATTCTTTTGAATTTTTTTATTATTTTGACGTTTCGCTCCTGGTTTTGGGCATTTTCAAAAACTGTTTTATTTTACCATGTCCGCAGGTGCTCGGCGTAGTAGTGTGTACGTCAAGAAGAACGCTGTTGTTGTTTTGCACTTTGCAGTCAAGATGGAGTGGTGTAATTCTTTACATTTTGACAGTTTTTGATCATTTGTTCTTGTTATAGTGTCGTGATCGATTTACCGTTGACCTTTTACCAAACATTATATATATATATATATATATATATATATATATATATATATATATATATATATATTTATATATATGTATATATATATATATATATATATATATATATATATATATATATATATATATATATATAATGTTTGGTAAAAGGTCAACGGTAAATCGATCACGACACTATAACAAGAACAAATGATCAAAATATATATATATATATATATATATATATATATATATATATATATATATATATATATATGTATATATATATATATTTATATATATATATATATATATATATATATATATATATATATATATATATGATGTGTAACATTACCTTACTTGGATGTGATAACAGAGATAATGTATTATAATTACTACATTTACGGGTGGATCCTTTGTTACGTACAGGTATTATTAGGGACGTCGTCTAAGCCTTCGGCGATATTCTGATTTTCCAGGTGTTATTACAAATTTTACTGATTATTTTGATAGCCTAATTACCTAGTTCCTTAAGAATATCTTCTGTGATGTTATGTATTGAATGTGTGTGCGAATTCCACACACATACACACACACACATACACGCACACACACTCACACATATATATATATATATATATATATATATATATATATATATATATATATATATATATATATATATACATATATATATATATATATATATATATATATATATATATATATATATACATATATATATATATATATATATATATATATATATATATATATATATATATATATATTCAATTTTCTTGGGTTTGGAGGTCAATTATAGAATGAAACTTCCTAAATTTTATTGTGATCCTTTTCTTTTATTGATGTTTCGGGACAGTATGCCTTTCTCAAAATTTTTAATTTTTTTTGTCTGGTTTGGCTAAAATTGTATATATTTTATCCATAAAATGATGCATATTATTAATTTATTAAAACTAAAATAATTAATTTAATGAGTGTTATTACCTTGAACGTGGATGTTTAGGTTAATATTTATCTTTGCCCATTTCACTGAATCACGGCGTACTCTTTTTTCATTTTTCATTACACGAACCATGTGTTAATTAGTTTTCGTTGTCAATTATTTTATTTTAATTTAAAAAATGGGAAGAACACAAGATGTAGACTCCATTTATAGTAGTGCAATATATATTTGACTCAGGTTATTTGTTTCTTTTTTGTTATTGATAGCGGTTGGTATTTTTTGTATCATAATAGATTCCAATATTTCCTTTTTTTCCTATTGTTCTCAGTGATTAAAATCTTGGTTCCTTCATATTATTTCTTTTCCTCTTCGTGCTTTATTAGTGCTGTTCTATTATTTTTGTCATACTTGTGTCCCTTTATCCTGTTTTCCAAATATTGGCTAGTTTGCCCTATGTGACTACCTTCATAATTATTGCAAGGAATCTGGTATACAACATTCCTCTTTTTATTTTTTGGGGTTTTGGTTTTTAATTTTGAAAATTTGGTTGCCAGTAAGTTATGGGCTGTATGAGCGATATTTATATTATGCTTTTTAAAACGTTTTTCAATTTTTTGTGAAAATCCGTTTAAGTATCGTAAAACGATATGATTTGTTTCTTTTGGGCTTTTTTGTTGTTGGTTTTTGTTGTCGGTAGAATTATAAAATTTATGTATCTGTCTTTTGAATATTTGGTTTATAAGATATACCGGGTAGTTATTTAATTCCAGTGCTTTTTTGGTTTTGTGTATTGATTCTTTCCGATATTCTGGGTCTGTTAGGGATATTGCCCGATCCGCTAGACCAATTATGACTGATTTCTTGTATTTTAGTGGATGATTTGAGTTATAATTTAGATATCTAGCTGACCATGTTTGCTTTGTGTACCACTCTGTTTTTACACTTTGGTTTTTGTTGTGTAATGTTAGGTCAAGGAAATTTATTTTTTTATCTATTGTCATTTCTATTGTGAATTGTAGTTTTTTATTGTAATTGTTAAACTTATTTAAAATATATTGTACACAATTTTTTGGAATAGCAGTAATACAATCGTCAACGAATTTGTTGAAAAGTTTGAGAAAGGCAACTGTGCCGAAACGTCAATAAAAGGAAAGGATCACAATAAAATTTAGGAAGTTTTATTCTATAATTGACCTCCAAACCCAAGAAAATTGAAAAATATAAAGAAAAAAAAAATACAGGGTCAAAGAAAAATAACAAAATCATACATATATATATATATATATATATATATATATATATATATATATATATATATATATATATATATATATATATATATATATATATATATATATATATATATATATATATATATATATATATATATATATATATATATATACATATATATATATATATATATATATATATATATATATATATATATATATATATATATATATATATATATATATATTAGGGTAACCGCAAAAAATCGATGTCGGAATTTTGTTCGTCTGGACCCCACAAAACGATTCCCCTTTCCAGATATTGAGATAGCCGAAATTTGAGCTCGATTAAACGACGTCGCTCAAAGTTTGAAAAAATCCAAATTTTTGGCCAAAAAGCTGACATATGGAGCCATAACTCCAGAACGGTAAATAATAGAAACACGCTTAATATCTCAAAAGAAAGCTAATGTTGTTCTTCAAAATTTATATTCTATACATAATTGTTGTTATTTTAAGTCAAACCGAGTTACAACAGCCTTTAGCCCCAAAAACGTGACCTGGTAGCAGTAGGAGCCAGTTTGGGAGTATTCTAAGAATTTTACGGGTTTTTACATAATGTGTCTCGGAATTGACATTTTTTTGTTAAAAAGTATTTTGGAACTCAATTTTCAAACATAAAGAGCCTTTTGTTCAAATTTAATCTTTTATTATATGGGGATTACCTGACTAGTTCACCAAAGAAAGACCCGTTTGACAGGTAAAAAGGAGGGTGAATCTAATTTCTATTTTAGGGATGGTGATTTTACTTCAGCGTACAACCGACCTTTTATTTATTCAGTTTAGTTTCTAAAGTGCCTTTGAGCTGGTTAGATCGAACAATTATCTAGTGAAGATATTTTAACGTTTTTTTTTTTTAATTTTCCAAGTGTGTGAGTTTTTGTTTTTATAACTATTATAGTATTATTTTAAAAGACATTTGAAAACATTTTATTGAAATTAAAGTTTGCAATATATTTTGTTTCATTTTCCAAGTTAACTGTTATTTACCTATTGGCCTCTGAAATGGCATCCACATCAGGTGTACAAAGCCGGACCAAGGATAAAATATTTCTTGTGGGCTATCCCATTCACCAGATCACCGGTTGTAAACTACCCTCAAATCGTCAAGTTTTGTGTGCTTTATTTTATAATTTACGTACTGTGAAATTAACTGTAAGAGAATCAGCAAAACTTACAATACGAGAAGTGTTCATTTTTTGGGGAGAAAGCTCGAATCCCGACTAAACATGAGCAAGATGCAATTACTAAGCTGGAAAAACTTCACGCCGAGTGGAAAACTCTTCAAAAAGACCGGAAGAAAACATCGAAAACGGCCAAGAACAAATTTAAACAGTTTGTTGAAAAGTTGGATGATCTCTTTGATATTGCTCAACAAGATGCCTTGGCTCTGATGAAATCGGAAGAAGATAAGGCGTTTCTCGTGAAACAGAGGCAGAAGGGCTGCCCAGGTTCCATGACTGGAATGGATCTCAAGTTGTCTCGAGCTGAAGAAATCAAGGTGCAAAAGGAACTTGCAAAAATGAACCGACAAATCCAAGAAGCAACTTTTGATATTGGTGAGTTTTTTTTTTTTATTATTAGTATTCTAAAAAATAGATAAACAAATAAGTAAATAGTTTCATTATAATTGAAAGAAAATTGTACATGAGAGCATGATTTGGCATCTTTATGATTGAGTTTATTTTTTTTAAATAATACCTTTTGATAATTAGAAATAGGTAATTTAGTACCTATGTATTATTACTATTCTGCTAAAACGACAAGTTTTTATACTCTTTTTTTTTTCTCTTTCTTTTGTTGAGACGGATGATGGAGACAAGTTCGAAGAAGGAGAAGAAGACACTGAAGAGGACAGCATCTACCAGGAACTTGAGAGCTCGGAGGAAAGAGACATCCTTGAAGAAGCTGCAGAAGATCCAGGAACATCTGAGAGCAAGAGGATGAAAGTTTAATTTGCAAGGGGCGTTAAAGAGATTTTAAACATGAAATTGTCCATTTTATTAGATCAATGTAAGGTATCCGACAGAAATGCCACGAGAATTTTAATAGCTACTCTAGAAGCACTAAACCTTGACCCTCTTGAGTACAAAGTCTCGAAAACTTTATTACATGATAAAAGGCAAATGTTCAGAGAACAATATAATAAAAACATTCCTGAAAAAAAGCCCGTGGTTGTCCATTGGGACGGTAAACTTTTACCGGGTGTTTTAAAAAATGAACAATGTGAGCGAATAGCTATAGCTATTTCATGTGGCGAAAAGGAACAGCTGCTGGGAGTTCCTGTAACAGCAAACAGCTCTGGAGAGGAGCAAGCCGTAGCCGTATATGAATGCCTGCATGAATGGGGTCTTGTCAACACCGTCAAGGCGATGTACTTCGACACTACAGCATCCAACACGGGAAGACTCAAAGGAGCATGCGTCATATTGGAGCAAATGTTAGGAAGAGAATTGTTATACCTAGCTTGTCGTCACCATATCTTGGAAATTCTGTTAAGAGGCGTATTCGACACAAAAATGGGATCAACCACTGGACCTCATCCAGACATTTTCAAGAGATTCCTCACTGCGCTGCGTGGCCCAAGATAGACAAAGGAAAATACGACACAGGTATCAGTGACAATCTAATACAAAAGCAGCTAACTCCAGAAGTAATTGCAGAGCCACCCCAGAGATGACTACAAGGAGCTATTGCAGTTGGTTCTCGTATTTGTTGGATCACTAGACGGCAGTGTTGTGGGTTTTAGAACTCCAGGAGCCATTCATCACGCTAGGCGGATGACAAAGGCTATTTACTGCTTAAAAATGTTCATTTTTCGTCGTCAATTTAAGATGTCTAAAGAAGAAGAAAGTTCTGTGCGTGCCATTTCCGTTTTCCTAGTTAAAATTTATTGTAAAGCTTGGTTCAATGCTCCAAAAGCTCATCTTGCACCAAAGCAAGATTTAGGTATTTTGCATAGTCTGTTAGACTATAAAGAATGTGACAACGACATTGCAGAAATAGCCTTGACCAAATTTTCGAACCATTTGTGGTATTTGAATGCAAAGTTGGTGGGATTATCGTTTTTTGATCCCACCATTACAGACGATGAAAAGTTGTTAATGGCTAATAAATTGCTCAGTAGCACAGATGAACCATCACAGCACGCTAGGGTTGTAAATCCAAAAGTTAGGAAAGAAAACTTAAAAGAGGTAGTTGATGGAGGATTGGTAAATTTACTTACCAAAGAAACGTTTACATTCTTTGACCAATTTAATATAAAAACAGATTTCCTAAGACAACATCCAAACACCTGGCCTCAAAATAATGACTTCCAAGAAGGATTGAAAATTGTCAAAACATTAAAAGTAGTTAATGATATGGCTGAGCGTGGTGTTAAATTAATAACCGACTTTAACGACCTTCTGACAAAAGATGAAGACCAAAAGCAATATGTCCTGCAAGTTGTAAGTAAATGCCGAGCATTATATCCTGACGTTTCAAAAACTACTTTAACAAAAGCTCTAGAATAGATTAGATAACTATGTAAAATTATCAACTCATGTAGGTACTACGTCTGTATCCTTTCTGTGTCTGTTTTGTATGTATTATATACCTAATTTTTATATTTTAAAATAAAAAAATGTCATTAGACTTATCAGTATTACTTGTTTTTTTATTAAATTTCTACTTTAAACTCAAAAATATACCAAAAAAAGCAAAATTTATCACTTAATAACAAAATATACGAAGTATGCTCCTAGTGGTACCAGGTCACGTTTTTGGGGCTAAAGGCTGTTGTAACTCGGTTTGACTTAAAATAACAACAATTATGTATAGAACATAAATTTTGAAGAACAACATTAGCTTTCTTTTGAGATATTAAGCGTGTTTCTATTATTTATCGTTCTGGAGTTATGGCTCCATATGTCAGCTTTTTGGCCAAAAATTTGGATTTTTTCAAACTTTGAGCGACGAGCGGCACGGGTTAACGTCGTTTAATCGAGCTCAAATTTCTGGAAAGGAGAATCGTTTGTGGGGTCTAGACGAACAAGATTCCGACATTCTTTTTCCTCCTCTATGAGATCCGGTCATTCTAATATATATATATATATATATATATATATATATATATATATATATATATATATATATATATATATATATATATATATATATATATATATATATATATATATATATATATATATATATATATATATATATATATGTATATATATATATATATATATATATATATATATATATATATATATATATATATATATATATATAACGTTAAAAAGGATCCATAATGTTTGGTAAAAGGTCAACGGTAAATCGATCACGACACTATAACAAGAACAAATGATCAAAAACTGTCAAAATGTAAAGGGCGGATCTATGCAGTGACCTCTTTAGGGCAAAGCCTGTAAACCATGAATTGCCACATTAGTGCACGCACTTACTGTTCCTAAACAACTTCGCATGATGCATCTCCAAAAACATTGTATCTACTAGTGGATCTCCGTTTCACAGGCATTTACAAGATATTGGTTATACCACATATTCGAATATACCTTGATTGTTCTAGAAAACAGCGTATTATGTTAATTCTTCATGTACTATAGCTCCATGACAAATTTCGTAATAATTCTTTCAATCTTCTGAAAGTGATCCGGCAACAAATACTCAAACGGAAAATAGTCAAATATTTGAAAAAATGCCATTTTGGCAGCTATATGTAACAAAATAGTCCCCTAAATTAAATTTGATAGAATCACAGAAAATGTAACTATCGCTACAGAAGGACCAACAGGTAGAGGAAAACGAAGCCCGTTGGCTACAGCCGAATCTTTAAAATTTGCTACGTCGAGTTTCTCAAAAATCATGCTCAAGTAGAAGTTGATTAAATTTAAAAATGTTAAGCAAAAATATGCGCTATTACTCTGAAAAGTTCGACGAGGCACATTTTAACGATTCGGCGGTAGTCAGCCGGCTTCGTTTTGAGGTGACGTAGTGTATATTAAGTCTAGAATTACTATTAGTTCAGCGTAAATATTTGACTATCGTTTTATAAAGTCAAAACAATTCAGGTTATGTATTTGGCAAAACTATCACTAAAGAAACTTTCAATTTTAATCCGATCTAGTTGTCGTGGAAGATTTATATTTTTAACATTGTTCTATTTAATGTTATAAATATCTCTAGAGAAACATTTTGTTAGAAATTTTAAAACAGAATTCGAGAAATCAGACTTTGGAAATATAGTGAAAAATCTGGCGAGATGATGTGCCTAAACGTGAAAGAACACACGTACAAATACGAAATCGTTGAGTTTTATATATACAAAGATTTTATTTCAATCTTCACTTCTTAGTTGTCTCAACATATCGAGAACCATTTGCTGGATGGATAGATAACCTTTATGGACCTACAGGTGTCGCTGTTGGTACTATCTCGGGTTTACTAAGAGTAGCACCGTGCGATCCCAAAAAAACAGCTGATATGGTACCTGTCGACACTTGTGTTGCTGGAATTCTCGCTGCGGCGTGGGATGTAGCTCAAATGAAAATAGAAAGGTAATGGTGTTAAATTTTTTTAATATTTTAATGCTTTGCAGCTTATACTTACAGAAACTGATTTGGGGTCGAATTGCTTAAACTTTTGATATAATGTAGTTTCCATGAACGACACATTTATATAAATTATTCATACAGACTTGAAACATAGATAAGTTTATTTCCTCCTTATTTCTCAAAAGAAAAATCTCATTTGAACCATCTTTTAAAAAATGTCTCTAAAAGTTACAGGCAGACTATTAGATATTTTATTTACTTTATTGAAAACTGGTAATCCGCCTGCACTAGCCAGGGAACTGCTAAGGTATGCTAAGTAGTAAAAAAAAAGATTAAACCTATACTTATTTTATCCCCTCTTATTTCTATATCTTCCTAATTTATAACATCTGGCTGCTATCTATACTATCTTTACCCAGCCTAACCTGTATTCTACTTAAACTTACCTATCTTGCTCCTACCCCTATTCTCCCCTGGTTATAATTTCTCTTATTCCTTCAGTATCATTGTCCACAGTTCAAACTTAACATAACCTAATATAGCGAACTCCAAACCTAACATAATCTAATGTGGCGAACTTTAACCTAACATAACCTAATGTACCGAACTTCGCTATAATAGGATATGTTGGGTTTGGAGTTCCTGGTTTAAAAGTCTTATGTTTAGGAAACCTTCATTTGGTCATTTTTCCTTTTTACATTGGGTTATGATAGGTTTGATCTTCTTGGTGTAAATGGCTAAAAACTAGATTTATTGAAATATGAGTTCAAGTCATGGTCAAGAATCAAAAATCCGCCTAGACAGAAAAAAAAATTATTGAAAATTGCGTTGCTGAGATTCATTTTATTGCCTAAAAAGGTGTTTTTTGGAAAAAAAAAATATATGTATATATATACATATATATATATATATATATATATATATATATATATATATATATATATATATGTATATATATATATGTATATATATGTGTATATATATATATATATATATATATATATATATATATATATATATATATATATATATATATATATATATATATATATATATATATATATATATATATATATATATATATATATATATATATATATATATATATACATATACATATATATATATATATATATATATATATATATATATATATATATATATATATATATATATATATTTATATATATATATATATATATATATATATATATATATATATATATATATATATATATATATATATATATATATATTTATATATATATATATATATATATATATATATATATATATATATATATATATATATATACCGGGTGTTATGAAATTTACTGCATATATTGGAACTGGTGGATATTTGGAGCAAGAACGATTGTAGAAAATTCACCTTAAATAGCGGATCTCAATAATAAAGGAAAAAATCGGCCCTAAAGAAATAATGTCATTAATATTTTTTTCGCACCCCACTGAGGAACGTCGAACTCGTATAATATCGACATACCTAAATCAAACAGAAGGTTGTTTTTTTTTTCAACTCGTCAGTGAATGTTTACCAATTACGGAGGTATGGTGTCATAAAGGTCAACGTTTTTTTTAAAGGGAAATGGACTAAGTGAGTAAGAAATTTGTGTACAACAAAGTGTAGATAGATTGTGTCATTGGTAGAACTAGTTAAGTTTTAAATTTATCACGGACAACTTAGGATATTTTATATAGAGATCCGTTACACATTCAGGTACATTTATTTATTTCGTATGGGGGTACAGGGTGAGTCAAGGAGAGAGTAAAGTTCATTATCTCATTTATTTCGGGAATGACGAAAAAATGTTAAATACAATAGTTTTAGGGAATGTTAAGGTGCACAGTTTAAAATTATTTTTGAGTATACAGGGTACTTCAAAAAAGTGTGGCCCATATAACATATGTTTTTTTAAATGGAACATCCTATTTTCTAATTTATTTATAAATTTTACGTAAAAGTTTATAACTTTTTTATCAATAATATTATATACCTAAACCTAGTAGTTTTTCTAATATTTCAGTTTTTTTAAAAAAAATACTAGTTTTCAGTTTTGTAAAAAATTGCCAGTAGCGCCATTATTTCTGAAGGTGGAATACTCATAATTGGGACGAGCATTCTACAGATATGAAAAAAAGATATACATAAAGAAATTTGAAATAGATGCTACTGGGTGTTCAAAATAAATTTATGCATTTCTGCTATTTTAAATTGTTTATTATTATTTTTTCTGATAGATTTTACAAAACCCTCCAACTTTTATTAAGTATGTCATATACCTATTTCTAATAGTTTTCGATTTATTCAGAATTTTTTAATTTTTACTCTTGTTTTTAATACACCTACATACACATAAACAAATAGTTAATAATAATTTTAATATAGTTTAACTTATCTAATAATTAATTATTATGACGTAATAAATGTTCAAAAGTATTCCCGTCTACTTGAATACACATGTTTAGTCGTTTTACTATATTTTCCTTCACTTTCCTTAGCATAAAGGACGTTATGCTAACATTGTTTTGGATAAAAAATTTGGATCGGTCTCTATTGCTCCATTCATGGTGGTACAAAAGTTTACTCGTCGTTCAAAATCACGGTCTTCAAGTTCTTGGTTTAGTTCCATATGAAAGGGATGATACTTGTATTTTCTCGTGGTGCGATTTGCCGTAGATTGAGACGTGTCAGATAACTCAGCTAGTTGACGGCTGCTGACGTGGGGATTATCTTCAACATGAAGTAAAATCTCCATTTCTTTTTCCTCATTGGTAGCATTCTGGTTTACTACTTTCCGTTTCGTATACTCAACGCTACCACTACCATCAAACCGTTCCATTAAGCACTGAAAAGATTTTCTAGATGGTATACGTCTATCAGGGTACTTCGCTGCGTAAAGCCTTACTACCAAAAAACATTTTTTTTTCCCTCTTTGCCCACTATATAAACCATATCAATGAATTCATTTTTAGGAAAATCCATAACTATTACCTTTATATTTCACTTACTACAACAAATTAAACTATTTTTACTTGCTTAATAGACATGTCAAAATTTGACAAAGCTTACATTTTTGTTTTGTCTTGGCACCTATGATGTTATGTCTATAGCGTAAGTGTATTAAAAACAAGGGTAAAAAATAAAAAATTTAAAATAAATCGAAAACTATTAGAAATAGGTATATGACATACTTAATAAAAGTTGAAGGGGTTTGTAAAATCTATCAGAGAAAATAATAATATAAAATTTAAAATAGTCGAAATGCATAAATTTATTTTGAACACCCTGTAGCATCTAACTCAAATTTCTTTATATATAATTTTTTTTTCATCTCTATAGAATGCTCGTACCAATTATGACTTTTCCACCTTCAGAAACAATGGCGCTACTGACAATTTTTTACAAAACTGAAAACTAGTATTTTTTTAAAAAATTGAAATATTAGAATTAGGTTTAGGTATATAACGTTACTAATACAAAAGTTATAAAATTTTACGCAGAATTTAAAAATAAATTAGAAAACACGATGTTCCACTTAAAAAAAGATATGTTATATCGGCCACACTTTTTTGAAGTATTCTATATACTCAAAAATAATTTTAAACTATGCACCTTAACATTCCCTAAAACTATTGTATTTAACATGTTTTCGTCATTCCCGGAGCAAATGAGATAAAGAACTTTACTCTATCGTTGACTCACCCTGTACATACATATCTACTTCGTTGGTCGAGATACTTGCCATTTGAGTGCAATTATCATCGAGCAGGGACGGACGTACATTATGTTCATCTATCTCAGATAAATTTTCTATCGATGGTCGATTTAAATCCTTTTTTACGGATTCATTTGTTCGGGAAAATTGATCAGTCACCGTGGAAGGTGCAAAGTCTGTATCATCAAAAAGATCATCTGTAAATGGAAATATTCCTGTTGCTCGGAAACCAGATTCCGCATATTACATAGTAGCAACATGCTTATACGAAGCACTAAATAGACTAGCCACTTGATATTGGGTTATTCCTCTATCTGATTCATTCATTTTTCGGATTCGATGGAGCATTTTGTATTCAATGGGCTATGAACTGCAATGATGTGGTTCGCACGAGCATATCTCGTTGCTTCGAGACTGCTATGAGAGGAGTGGTTGTCTAAAACAAGTAGCACAGGTTCCTCTTAAGTGGGGTTGGTAAAATGTTGCAGCCAATTGACAAATATGTTGTGTTTATAAACATTTTTTTGGAACTGTGCTTATTCCCGTTTTATAAATGTGGTATATTTTACTAGGAAGAGAGTTGTGCTTATCATAGACTTCTTTGAGATTTTTATAAAATCTTTCTACTTGCGCTTTATTGAATCATATTGCCCTTGCTAAGCTGGTTGGAGCAGACTATCGCAAACATAGACTGGTTAAACCAAAAAACATTTCGTCCATTTTCATACAGTGGACAGCGAATTCTAACTCTTGAGCCTCGTTAAATGTTGGCCCAAAGAGACCTAATATTATTGGAACATCACTATTTTTGAGACATTTTCTGAGACCTCCTTCCTTACTAACTTCTTCAGCAGCACGCCTCTGACTCTTCCCTTCTGCTATGAGTCTTTTGGCTCATAATTTGTTCTTCCGTTACCAGTTTTCTGTCTGGTCGCTTTCTAACATAATTACGTGGCATTTTTCTGTAAGCGAAAAATATCTAGGTAAGTATAACGAAAATGTTAACAATTGTAAATAATCTGAGTAAAAAATATTATATAACATTTAATATATGGACAAGAGAATGCATGTAGAGGTAAATGTTCGCATGCATTCTTTCGACCCCGCTCTCTTACCCCACGGGACTACTTTTCAAATAACCCGTCTTTGTACGAATATCTCTAGCGATAACTTTAAACTTTGCACTTAATAATAATATTACATTAATGATGTTACAACACTAAATACCATTTACTGCATTTATCCTACCTTCACGGATGTGATAAAGTTTTCCTGAGCATAAAAATCTACAGAATAAACCGTAAATTTTAATCTTTCATCGTATTTTGTGACACTAACGGCGCGCAGCAAAGTGTCGCGTGGATTCAAGATGGCCGCTCTCGCGCCACTGATTTCTTTAAACAAGCGCCCCCGATCCCTTCACTCCCCGCGGAGATGGTCACACTACGATCTCTTACCCGACACGTTCTCTTACCCCGAATAAATCTACGACTTCATATGTAATTTGTCCCCTTAGACGATTCACTATCAATTTTTTTTTTATATTTCTTTTTTACCCTTTAAATAGTCCCGTAAAAAGAGGTCCAACACAGTTATACTGGCCTATTTGATGGCTTTCTTAATCTTCCAAATCAACCAATCCATAAAAAGAAAGTTTCATTTAAAGAATCGGTTACGGCAAGAATGTTGTGTTTCGGAGAACTGTCCTGGCTCCAAATTATTTCGCTATTATAATCCAAACCAAAAAAAAAAAATAACTATTTACATGTTTATTTATTATTTTAGAAAAGGCGAAAATATTCCAGTCTACAACTACGTATCCTCCCCAGAAAACCCAATCAGCTGGGAAGAGTTTATTAAAATTAACTTCATCCATGGTGTAAAATACCCACCTTCAAATGCAATATGGTGTCCGTTCACTCTTACAACTACCAACTATTACGTATACTGGGTTTTGAAGTTATTTTTACATATTCTACCTGCCACTGTAATGGACTTATGTTGGTTGTTGGTGGGAAAATAAACCAAAGTAAGTTTACAAAATGTATGTAGTTTTTAGATATGTGGATTTAATTACTTTTCAAACCAACCATGAAATGGTATGTGTTAGTTAGTATTATAATATTAAATCTAATTAATTCTAACATTTATGATAAGACAATTGCAAACTGTTTTCCTAGAGCTGTTAATCTAACTTTATGGTAGGTAACCGTTACCGGCCTTAACCCGACTGCCAAAGCCCCTGCAAAAATTTTGTTTTCCAGCTGTCGATTCTTTTCTGTAGTTCAATGACTGGCTCATCAATCTCACTGCCCTGAACAAAGCACAAATTCGCTTTGTTGTATGTTCACCTCCACGCCTGAGTAGAAATTTTACCCTTTTTCATATCCTGAGGATACCGGCAGGGATGTCGTAATACCCGTCAACGTTGTCCAAGTGCCGAAACATACATTTTTGTATTTCACTGCATCTTTTGGACAACGTGGTAGTGCTGCCACTGACGTAATTGCATTTCTGCTAACAACTACTACCTATGTACTTGGCCAGGTCAAATATATTTAAATAAATTAATAAATAAAGTGTATCGACCTGCCGGGATCGAATCCCGAGACCTTGTGCACCGCAACCAAGTTATTATGCCACGTGCCGCCATACACAGCATGATAGCATACAAGAAAATCCGATGTTTAAGGTATTTCTTACGAGTAACTGTTAAAAGTAGTTTTGCTTGAAGTTTTGAGAAATAATAAATTTTAGCATCATGCATTCACTTCTACAATATAAAGATGGTTTACCACGTCGTATTGCCATAATTAATTGTAAAAGTTTCAGATATTTAACACGTATAAGATAGAAATCCATACTTTTTCTTTGATCAAAAGTACGCGTTTTTTACAATTTTTGTTGTCGTATGTGCAATAAGCAACAAAAAATTATACAGCCGTATATTGAGGTAAAATTATGAAATAAATTTATATTTGGTGTGTCCGCCCTTAGCTTTAATTACAGCAGCAATTCTTTGGGGCATGCTGCGTACAAGCTTAGTACATTCAGTTGTACTTATGGCATCCCACTCATCCATCAAAGCGCTTTTTAGTGCTACTTTTGATGTTATGCTATGCTCCCGTATCTTGCGCTTCAGAATACCCCAAAGATACTCGATAGGGTTTAGATCTGGAGACTGTGCAGGCCAACCCAACAAGACAATGTTATTCTCTCTAAACCAGCGCATCGTAGTCGCTAATTTATGACAAGGTGCATTATCTTGCTGGAATTTGATGTCGTCTAAATTAGTGTCGCCAAAAATGCGCGTTAGCGAAGACATCCGTACAGTTTCTAGTACATTTATGTACTTTTGGCTGTTCATGCGGCCTTCACAAACGAACATTTCGCCGACACCTTTAGCAGCCATGCAGCCCCAGATCATAATGCTGCCTCCTCCGTGTTTTACAGTAGGTATCACGCAATCTGGATGGTTTTGCTCGCCGACACGCCGCCTTACGAATATCACACCTGACGTTCCGAATAGCTGTAAGAGTAGAAAAAATACTCAGGTAAAAAATTAGTTATATTTTGACTAAAATGGATTAAATCAAGAGTAATTGTATGTAGTAATTTGTTAAAATAAATCATATAAAAACTTATCTCAAAGTTGGATTCGTCGGACCATACAACATTAGACCAATCCTCTTCGCTAAAATGTTGGTGCTTCAGAGCCCGCTCTAAGCGTTTCTTCCTGCTGGTCTCTGAAACCCAAGGCTTCTTTTTAGCTTTGCGCCCTCTTAATTCAGCTTCTGTCAGTCTTCTCCTTGCCGTTCGAGAACTAATCGGCATCCCAATCTCTTCCGACTGAGTTGCAGCGAGATTTTATGATGTTTTTTTCTATTTTTAATAGACTCGCGGATCAGTTTTCTGTCCTGTCGCTCATTAGTCTTACGTTTTCTACCCGTTCTCATTTTGTTGGCATGGGAGCCAGTCTCCACAAACTTTTTAATAGCATATTGCACTGCGCACCGAGAACATTTCACTATTTCTACTTGGGACTTGCCTTGTTCATGTAGGGTTTGAATTTTAATTCGTTTTTCGATACCAAGCTCACTTTTCTTAGGCATTTCTCAAATATAAGAATGTCCAATGTCCAAATAAAACACGCACTGAAGCTTCTTGACACTACAAGTAGTAAAAAGAGACTGATAAAACATTAAAAATATTTTTCAAAAAGCCTCATTATCACAATTTTGTGGGCCAGGTGTTTTATGGACCTGTTAGCTTTTGACAGCACCGCCTATTGTATTGTTAAAACAATTAGTCTTTTTTTAAATATTTTATGAATTTCACGTGTTTATTTAATACTTTTGGCCAAGGCTGTATATACATAAAAAATTACTTTGCTATCGTTTGTTAAAATATGAAGGCAGTTTACCACCTAGTTGTTGCAAAAATATTAGATAAATATTATTTTTTATTGAATTTTATGAAGTGAATTTTCGCTGTGACAACTTAGCTTAAAGAAGACTGCTTACGAGGACGCGGGCGTTCTTTCAAATTTTGAATTATATGTAGTTCGAGAGCTCATAACCAAGATTTTGGATTTATCGAAGAGCGGCAAATAAATATATCACTTATTAAATGTGACAAACTGAACCAAAAAATACAACTTATAGATCCAAATTCCGGTTCTTGCCGTGGTTATGAAGGGGGGAAATTGAAAAAAATTGAGGGTAGGTTAACCCATCGCAGAGTGGCCGTTTTATATGTTATGAGGATACTCTAGCCTTAATATCTGTCACCGAGATCGGTTCCTGTGGGAGTAAATCTTTTTTTTCTTGAAAAAATAGGCTCAAAAAATGAATTCATCCCTGAGTGGCAGATATTCGATATATAGTTAGTTTGAGACCCAAAAAGAAGTGAAAAAAATATTATTTGCCATAGATCCTGGTACTTTGAATTTCTACGAATTTTTGGACCCACCCGAAGTCATTCGAGAGCGGTAGAAAACTGAACCAGTGTTCGAATACTAAAAGACGAGGTAAAATTCCGATTATGTGCTATGAAGACCAGTCCCTGCTTTTATCAGCAGAATTTTTGTTTTTTTAATGCAAATCTTAAGTTATAAATAAAATGATTTTTCCTATTCGCATTACCTAGGTGTGATGCGTGAGTTCATATGTTTTTTGACACGTTAAAGTCGAATTTCTAATCCATTTTTGCTAAAAATTTATTATTTCTGTTACAAATATTTTTTTTTTTCTATAACTAAATATAATATTATTTAACTCTCTAAATTTAAATTCTCTGTTCATTTTTTCAAAAACTCAATTATTTTATTATTACTGACAATTTATTAGAATTATATTAATTTTTCTTTAGGAATTTGACATAAATGTTTTTATTTAATTGCATATAAATAAACTGATTAGTTCTTAATTTTAACAAATTGGAAAAATAGATTAGAAATTCAGGCAGCAAGTCAAAATTAATCCAAAAAAACTTTGGAAGAGCTCGTAAAAGGCTTAGATTTTGCTGTTATGGAGATAAATTCTTGAAAGTCTGTTTATTAGCATAATTATTTATAATAAATTGTTTATAACAACAAAAAGATTAAGTTCGCAAAAATAGGCTTTGAATTCGTATTCACTGGGTGGAAATAGGTCTAAAGAAATTTGGCTGAAGCGCTTAGTAAACTTAGACTTCGCTATTATAAAAATAAATTATATAAAATTCCTTTTTTTTTAATAATTGCTTAAAAAAATGTTAATAATAATTAACAGGTCATTTTTTCAAAAAACTAATTGCAGATCGGATTCTGCGACCCAAAAAACCATAACGTACACTAGAGTGGAGTTGCAATGCTCAATGTTTAAAAAGAACACAGGGAAACCCGAGGTGGCTGATGGGGTATTCGGTTGTTGTTGTATTGGCATTAACCCAATGCGGCAAAAACTATTGTAAGTTTTAAATGTTTAAAATTTTAATTCTTGAAATTTTTTGGATCACTCTTATTCTCTGTCATGTTAAAAATAGAAAATTTCAAATGTACTATAATTTTTTTTTTTTAATTTTGGTAATTACGTATTGTTTTGGGGCTTTTGAATATAAGTTTTAAATAATAAATATAAACAAAATTTAAAGGTTAAATATAAAAAAATATATAGAGCGAAATTGCACTGCAAATTAAATAAATATATTAATCTGTTTGTAACTATTTCAATGGTGATTTGAGCGTCTCTCGAGATACTGGCGCATATGTATCGTATTTGAGAGAAAAACAAATTACAGGACGAGCACACGCGTTGTAGGATAGACGCGCACGTTTCAAAAATACTTATGCGTTATTGCAGCAAAAAACGTAATTTATTTTAATAAAGAACCAGACTCCACAGCAGATAATCTTATTTTTAATATCTACAAACCTCAATAAACATATTAAAAAAAAAATTCATTCGCTCCTACTTTGGCTCGTTATAACTTTGGATTGGTTTGAGGCTTTAAACAACCTAGAGGGACTAAAGGGGACATAATTACCAAAGTGATACTATCTGCCACTCTTCGATGAGGTCGCATTTTGGTCGTAAGCTCCTGGACTAATATATGCAATGTAATAACACGTGATTGCGTGCGGTGGGATGCAAGTGAGAAGCTACGTTGCCACATTCAATATACTTTGAAAACCAAATTATTTCGCGTCTTTCTCTAACATAATGCTCTCTGTGCCTTTTCGTAAGAAATACCTTAAAGAACAATTATTATTGTTAACAAATTTAACAAAAAAAAATAGAACATTGATAGCCATCTTTTAGAAAATCGCAAAGTTTGAAGACATAAAAATAAAACCCTTACTTAAAAGTTTTTTTCAGAATAGATAAACCCAGAATAACGGTGTCACATTTTCGCAATCGCAGCAATTTTTCCCCGAGAATTGCCGCTATGGCTTCAATTTACCGCCATATATCCCCTCGCGTATATTTGATACCATGAAACTATTCAATCAAAACTAAAAAATAGTCTATTTATCTTTCAAAGCCTCCCTTCAAAAATATACCAATGGTATTCAAGTAATTTGGAGGCTTCCTTTTCAATGAGTACTATTTTTTGAAAATTTATTAAATTTTACAATCCCGTTAAATGAATGGGACTTTATGCAATTATATAAATTTACTCGATATTTTTAAATTTTGTTACTAATTTGATTACCCATATCATTAATAATTAATTCCTCATCTTTTTAGATTATTAAATATTTATAAAAAGGTCCACAAATTTACCGAAATCCTAGCATTCTTCTGCACAAGAGAGTGGACTTTTACAAATAAAAATACACAAGCCATGTGGAAACGACTAACTAAGACTGATCAGGAACTATTCCCTTTCAGTATGACTACGGTTTCATGGTTGGTATTTTTCAGAAAATATGTCAAAGGAGTTAGGAAATATGTCTTGAAAGAACCAGATTCAACGCTGAAAGCTTCCCAAGCTAGAAACCAAAGGTAAAATTTTCAATGTAATTACAAGGATTGTCTTTCTCACGAAGAAATTTGTGCGACACGATCTTGAGCCTTATCTTGAATTATTGATGGAAATTTTTCTTTTCAGGTTCACTACAATCCATCGAACTTTAGGGATTCTTTCAGTATTTTTGATTTGTAACTTTCTGTCTTCATTACTTCTAAGACTTTATAACTTTGTATTTAGAATATAGCATATGTATATAAGTTAAAACGTTAAAGAGATTTTAAATATTGATTCGCTTTAATATTCGGTGTCGAAATATAAAACAAAATTCGAAATATTGCCATTGTTATTGTAAATAGCTCAATTAACTTATAAGGATATGACATATTTTTTAAGATATTATTTTTTAAATAATTTTGAAAATAACAACATTTTTACATTTCCCATAGGGCAACAACAAGATTCAATGTATTTTCAAATTTGTCCTGTGAAATAATTTCTAATATCATAAAGCAATGATTCTCGAAGTATACGCCAGTGCACCTTAGGAGTTAAGACTTTATTAATTCATTCTACAATCGAAAAAGTGTAGGAATGCCGCGCAGTGTTGTGAAACTGGGAAAATGTGGCCACAAAATCGAAAACTTTGTAGATTTTAACGAAAATTAGCGAACATAACGTTTTGACCTTTCTTATCACAAATATATTTAAACGGAAAAATTCACAAGACACCGAAATAAAGTTTGAAAAAACAAATATCATGACAAACTTACCAATAAGCGACAAATTAAATATTTACAATAACATTATACAACAAGTACAAATATATAAATATCTAGGTCACGAAATTAAAATTAGGAAAGATAACCAAACACATGAAATGCTCCTGGAGCGCTTTAGGGACTTCCCTGTAGCACGTGTGCTAGACCCATAAAAAAGAACTAGTCTGACCTGGGAAGCTTTTGGGAAACTAAGCTATATTCTACGAAGCAATGTCCCAATGTGCTCAAAAAGAAGAGTATACAACCAGTGCGTCCTACCAGTACAAACTTATGAAGTGGAAACTTTGACGTTAACGAAAAAATCAGCAAACAGGTTAAGAACAGCTCAACTAGCCATTGAGTGTGCAATGTTGGGACTAAGCCTCAGAGAACATTTAACAAACGAGGAAGTCCGAAGAAGATCAGGGGTTCAAGACGTCATTGAAAAAATCGTAACGGTGAAATGGAACTGGGCAGGTCACCTAGCAAGAATACGAGACGGTCGGTGGACCAAACAGATTATGGAGTGGAGGCCCAGAGGGACCAAAAAAAGTCAAGGAAGACCACCGACTAGATAGACTGGTGACCTAAATAGGGGAGCAGGAAACTGGTTACAGGAGGCACAGGATAGACATAATTGGAAAAGATTAGGGGAGGCCTATGTCCAGCAGTGGACGCAAGTGGCTCTGTGATGATGATTCCTTATAGTCTCCTCTACTAGTTACCTATGTAAATAGTTCCGTTTGAGTAAATTCAGATGTACGGCTAAGTATAAATAAGGTAGATTTGTAGTTTAGCTTTATTCAATTATCGTTCTTGACGAAGCTAACATAGTTATCGAAACGCGCGTCGAGTGCAAGATGGCAGAATCTAATAATAAAAAATTTAAAAAAAGAAACCTATGTTATTTATCAGGGTCAGTGCTTTATATAAAAGGAAGTAAATAAGAACAATTGTACAATTTAAAATGGCGGATCCAAGATAGCGGGCTTCATTAAAAAAAAAACAAATTTGAGAAAGGAAATGATATCATTCGTGACGGTCAATGCTTTATATAAGGAAATTAATTTAAAAAAGTGTAAAATTCAAAATGGTGGATTCAAAATGGCGGACTTTATTGCAAAAAAATCAATTTCGAGAAAGGAAACGATGTTAATCGTGACGCTCAATGTTTTATATAAGGAAATTAACTGAAAATTGTAATATGTAAAATGGCGGTACCAAGATGGCAGATTTTATTACAACAAAATTAATTTTTATGATATTCGAATCACAAATAAGTATTTGCTACGATATGTTACAAAGACGAACAAACAAAACATTTATTCGCAGAATTTAGAAATAAAATTTCATTAATTGAAAGGAACAGTAATAAATACATACATAAGTAATAAATACACTTATAAAATATGTTACTAAACTCTAACACATATCATAATGCGCTCATTTAATAGTCACTATCGCTGGAAATAAATTTTTAATTAATTGCTTCATGTCTTCATGAGGCGGCCCTTTCCTTGAGAAAGACTATTTTCCAAATTGTCAATTAAAACTGTTATATCACTCTTTAAGTGATCTTTCATCAGAACAAAAATATCTTTTCTCGAAAATTGTACGATATCGTCACAAGAATCTGAAATTAGAAGAAATATAATCATCAAAAATGTATAATACTTAAAAAGTAAAGATTTTATAAAGGGTGCAACTAGATATAGTGGCCACGAGAAAGGTCATTTTTGAGATTATTCGATTTACTATGATTATTATGTATATTTTTAATAACATTGATTTTCACATCTCAACTACGAATTCATAATTGTTAAACCTTGCAATGGTTTGCAACAAATTCTGATAAAGTATTAACGTACTTGATTTTTGTGATTTTTCGGAAAATTTTACAAATTTTCTTGAATCTTCAAAGTCTTTTTTATAAACAATTCTTAATTGTTGGTAAACTTCGTAGCAGTTTGCAATAATTTCAGAAAAAGTATTAATTCACTCAGTTTTCGTGACTTTGTAAAAAAAATGGAAAGTTCCATCAAAATTTTATTTTTTTATAGAACAATATCAATTGTTATTAACTTTTGCATCAGTTTGTCAACAAACTCTGAAAAAGTATTAATTTTCTTGATCGCTGTTCTTCGGAAAAAGATGTAAAATTTTTACAAAATCTTTCATACAGCGTTTTACATTTAGGTAAATGTAAAATAATAATTTTATTATGAAAATGTTTACAATAATAGTTACACTACTCAGTATATATCACCATTACACCAAATACTTTATTTTTGCACTCGACGCGCGTTTCGCTAACCATTTTAGCTTCATCAGGAACGATGATTGAATAAAGTTAAACTACAAATCTACCCTATTTATACTTAGCTTAACCCTTGAATTACTCAGGCGGAACTAATGGCATAGGCAAAGCCATCAGTTCCGGTCAAGTAATCGGGAGAGGGAACTATAAGGAATAGGCCCTCTGTCTTTATTTAAACTACTTTTACATTTTATAATTTCCATACTTTCGTATACGTTTAACAATCTCCTATCAAATACATTTTTAATTAATCTTAGATTATCTAATGTTACAACATGATCAGCTTCAAGGGTATGTTCGGCAATGCTAGACTTTTCTGTTCTACTGTATTTTAAGTGTGCTAAATGTCCTTTAAATCGTGTTTTAATTGACCTTTTAGTTTTGCGTAACATACTTTTTGTCACAATTATTACAACTAATTTCATAAATTCCACTTTTCTCACAATTAGGAATCTTATCTTTGGGATTTCCTAAGATATTCCTCAGATTGTCTGATCACTTATAGACTAAGGTGAGGCCTACCTTATTAAATATCATATCGAGTCCCTTGCTATTTAATTTGGAAATAAAGTCATCAATATTTGCTTTGTTTGTATTAAAAATCGCGAAAATATCATCCACATACCTATACCGTACCCTTGGGAAATATTCGAATTCTTGACTGGCTTCGATTTCAAACTTAGTCATGAATAAATTAGCTAAGAAAGTGAAAAGCAATTACCCATAGCTGTTTCTTCTTTCTGAACATAAAATTGACCGTTATATTGCAAATAATTTATTATTTTCAGGAAGAAGGAACAGCTATGGGTAATTGCTTATCACCTTTCTTAGCTAATTTATTTATGGGTATGTTTGAAATCAAAGCCAGTCAAGAATTTGAGTATATCCCAAGGGTATGGTATAGGTATGTGGATGATATTTTCGCGATTTTTGATACAAAGAAAGCAAATATTGATGACTTTGTTTCCAAATAGTCGGTATGATTCCATTAAATTCACTTACGAAGTTGAGAACAAAAGACAACTGCCTTTTCTGGATATTTTAATTATTAAAAATAATAATAGATTAGAATTTGATATCTACAGGAAAGACACAGTAACAGATAGATATATTCCTAATGATTCATTTTATTGCCAACAACACAAATTGGCCTCATTACATTACATCGTTTGGTCACTTTTCCTCTGAATAGAGTAAACTTTAATAACGAAAGGAATCGTATTAGAAATATATCTAGAGTTAATGGCTGTGACGATGACTTAGTAAACAAGCTAATAAATAGACATAAGTTCAGGTTAAATATTCAGAATTCTACTTTTTTATATGCGAAGAAAATAACACCAAGTATGTCTCCATAGCATATAATCCGAAATATAGCATGGGACTCAATAAGGTATTTAATAAGGTAGGCCTCACCTTAGTCTATAAGTCATCAGACAATCTGAGAAATATCTTAAGAAATCCCAAAGATAAGATTCCTAACTGTGAAAAAAGTGGAATTTATGAAATTAGTTGTAATGATTGTGACAAAAAGTATGTTGGGCAAATTAAAAGGTCAATTAAAACACGATTTAAAGAACATTTAGCACACTTAAAATACAGTAGGACAGAAAAGTCTAGCATTGCCGAACATGCCCTTGAAGCTGATCATATTGTGACATTAGATAATCTAAGATTAATCAAAAATGTATCTGATAGGAAATTGTTGAACGCATACGAAAGTATGGAAATTATAAAACGTAAAAGTAGTTTAAATAAAGACCGAGGGCCTATTCCTTATAGTCCCCTCTACTGGTTACTTGACTGGAACTGATGGCTTTGCCTATGCCATTAGTTCCGCCTGAGAAAATCAAGGGTTAGGCCTAGTGGTGATATATACTGAGTAGTGTCATTGTGCCAAAGATTCCACATTTCCAACATAGAATAATAATAATGTCCATAATCTTGAAAAAGGCCTTTTGCGTTACCTCTATATGTAGCTTGGTCCTTAATATTTAGAACTAATTTATTAAATAGAACAGGCATAAAATGACTTATATAGAAATTATCAATGTGATGCATTTTTTCCTTTCTGCGTGCCCCCATTTCTAAATAGCAGCTCTACGCAGCATTTTTTTGCACTGCCGAGTATCAGGTAGATTACAGATAATGTCTAAATGAAAACGTCTAAAAAAAAGGGGCACCCCATTCCCCTAGCATCGTCACTCAATTTGTTAGGCGTTAATTTGGGAGAAAATATGTCCTGGCATGAACATATTGCAGGCATAGCAAGGAGAGCTTCTCAAAAGTTAGGAAAATTATTTCGAACCAGAAAGCTTTATATTCCACAACTGTTAATTCTTTACAAAGCTCAAATTGGACCAACTATGGAATACTGCTCCCATGTTTGGGGCTCCGCTCCCAAACACACACTGCATCTGTTGGATTCTATTCAGAGAAGAGCTGTTCGTCTGATTGGAGACCCGGAACTGACCGGCGGCCTTGATTAGCTGGAACATCGAAGAACGGTTGGTGACTTGAGTCTGTTCTACAACTATTTTCATGGAAGGTGTTCGAAGGATGTAGCCCGCTTAATTCCTCACAGAGAGGTGCATATTAGAAATACACGTCGCGCTAATACTTCACATCCGTATGAGGTTCAGCTTGTTACTCCGTGTACAATGCTATTCAAGCAGTCTATTATATGGAGAATATCATCCCTTTGGAATAATTTGCCAAGGGCTGTGTTTCCCACCGAGTACAATTTACAGCGATTCAAGAACAACGTGAATCGCTTTTTCCACACACATGCCACTCCTGGAGCGCTCCTGGGACTTCCCTGTAGCACGTATGCTAGACCGATAAAAAAAAATAAGTCATTTACCTAAACAATGCTAAACTCATAACTTTTTACTACGTTGTTTCATTACTTATGTAAAATTTTTTGTTATCATTCCACCATTGTTTGAATTAAAATTAATGCGTTATAAATGTTTTATGTATTATGCGTTATATCAAAATATTGTACATACCTTCCACAATATACATGGCATACCTTTGCGACAGGTGAAATTAGATAGCTCAACTATTAGTGTAGCCAACCTACTACTCAAAAATATTTAACTGAAAACTTCTGTTTTTTTTCATTTTTGACCACGTTTTCCTAGTTTCGCAACACAGTGCGCCGTCATAAACGATTCTTGTTTGCTTATTCACTTAATTTGATTCAGGTACAATTACGAGACGAAGAGATGTATGTATGTATCTATAGAGTAGTTAGAACGAAATATAAATTATAAAATAAGAAAATAAATAAATAAAATTCAAGGAATGATATACATAAATTACATAATAAACTAACCCATGACGAAAATGTTTCATTATTGGATGGATCACGTAAAGTCTTCGGGCACAATATTTTTGGTTACAATAATTTCACAGCTATAATGGACGGATTGCTCAAGATATTTTCGGAGTTTTTCCTTTTTTTTCCTTTTTTCTGAAGTTAGCGATCTTCCTTCTTCTTTTTCATATATTTTTTGTAGATCTGCCGATCTGTTGATTCCGAGTTGTGCGATAACTTGAGAGGTAAATTGCCAACTATCTCTCCATCTTTTTGGTGGTCTCCCCGATGGACGTTTGCCTGGTGGTTTTTCTTCCAGAGCGATCCTTGGTAGTCGGTGCTCCTCCATTCTTTTTACGTGGTTATGCCACTGTCTTCTTCTTTGTCATCCCCATCTTACTACGTTTTGCACGTCACGTTGTTCCCTGATGTCAGTATATCGCATCCTATCTCTCCTTGTTTTACCAACTAGTGCCCTTAGGGTTTTCATTTCCGCGGTACGAAGCATACTTCTTGTTTTATTAGTGTCTCGTGATTCTGTACCGTAGATCATTATGAGTCTGATGCAAGTCTTATATATTTGAATTTTGCTGTCTGTTCGTATGTCCATTGGTCCATACATCTCTTAAGCAGCCTGAGATAACTGCTGCTTTATTAATTAATCCTTTATGGTCTCTAACTGGGACGTGATAGCATAATAGGTCCACACAGGCATTTGAACTGGGTTAACTGTTCTATGGGTTTATCTTCCACTGCAAGTTTGTACCAAAAGGGGGCTTTGGCGATAGTGATACTGGTCTTTACAGTAATTATGCTCATATTAAACTGTCGACAAGCTTGATAAAATTAAAAAAGTTCTCTCGGTAGGTCGTGCTACATCGTCTGCATCACAACCAGACTAATTCTATGGTTACTTCTTCTGTATCTCATTCCTACTGCTTCTACGTTTTCTATTATTTTGTCCGTTCAAAGATTGAATAAAAACGGACTGAGACTGTTTCCTTGTAGTGTTCTTGCTTAATTTAATATTCGTCATATTCAAGTTCTTTATGACTTTCACAACATTTGCCTGTGTCTTTTTCAGCACCAACGTCAGTATTACGTCGACGACTCGGACTTTGTCGAATGCTCTAGTTAAGTCTATGAAGCATATATACGCTGACGTAGTGTACTCTATTGTTTTTTCTTTAATTTGCTTCATAGTGAATATTGCGTCTGTGGTAGATCTCTTTTTTCGGAACCCCTCTTCTCTATTTTTTATCTGTGATTCCAGTTTCTCCTTCGACAAGCCTGTGAACAACTTCATTGTTGTATTTAGAAGAGTTATTCCTCTATAGTTTTCTGGACACATTTTTTGTCCTTATTTTATTAAACAAAGCCATCTTTTTTGGTAATTTATTGTAGAATATTTTTCTTTTCTAATTGATTGTCTTATATTAGACCAAACTTGCCAAGATTTTCCTGCCAGCGTGGCAACTATCTCCTTATCGAATTTAAATTTGTAAAACTGTTGTTTCACTTACTTAATGCTAATTACGAAGCAAATTGAAATTCAAAACTGTTGAATTTATGTGCTGTAAGGTTACATTCAATAAATTTTAACAAATCATTCATTCGCTATTCCGGTGCGCCTCGATATTGAAGTTAGGTGAGTCAACTAGCATGTTTTAATTAATTATAATCTGTGTTCGTGATTAAACAGAGGAGTCTGTACTATATATATATATATATATATATATATATATATATATATATATATATATATATATATATATATATATATATATATATATAATTTGGGTTAAATTCTTTCTTGAACCTTGGAATAATGAATATAAATATTTTTTCAATTTCTTGGGCTTTATGGTTCTTTTGTTTTAAGGATAGAGAAATTACATCACATTCTAGTTAGAAGTTTATTGAAAACGTTTCGCCTTATTTGTAGACTTCTTCAGTTCATCTAAATATTGAAATTTTCAATCAATATACATTTTCCTCCTTTCTTTCCTTTTTTTTATGATTTTAAATTTTGATTTTACAGGATTGTTTTGAATGTTCAATAGGATGCACAAATTTTTTAATTATGAATGTATAAAATTCTTGAACCTATAATACAATGTAGAAGGTGAAATAATAAAAATACACACAAAAATATATATAAAAACTTATATGTGTGGGTTGAAACGAACGCACACTTAACATTCTTTAAAAGGTATTACTAAGACGGTCACATTTTTAAAATAACTTTAGATATGTATAGGGAACGAAAGTCATTCTTTGGTTTGTTTATGTGTTTTTATTTATTAACTGCTATTGAGTTATTATGAGAAGAGTCCGAAATAAATATGACTCAGACCCCTAACATCGCTGTTGTCGTTTATATTGTTTTTCTCTTTATTAATACAAATCATTTCATGGATTGATCTTTTAAAATAATATCCTTAAAACAAAAGAACCATAAAGCCCAAGAAATTGTATATATATATATATATATATATATATATATATATATATATATATATATATATATATATATATATATATATATATATATATTTATATATTTATATAAAGTTATTTGGAAGAAATTTCAGTACAGCGGTCTATTATTATTAATACTTTATTTAAAAACTCATTTATTGTTTATACTCAATATTTCACCGACCTTTTTTCGGTTTCTTCAGGAGTCAACTGCAATGAAATTCATTCATTAGCCAACGAAACCGTCGTCTATATAAATAAAATTACTTACCAATTAGAGTTAAAAGGTCCTAAACCTAATGAATTCTAATGATCCAAAATTCGCCAAGTGGTTGGTCACTCGATTTCTCTCAAAAATCATTGTTGTTTGTAAAAATGAGTAGTTCGTACCAACCCCTAAAGAGTCCACGTAGTAGTTTTTCAAAATTAAATTTTTTTGTTATTGTTTTTGCGACTTAAAAATTTAGGAAATTATTTTTCCAAAATTGATTACGTGAAAAATACTGTATCGAATTACTTAAAATTTGCAGTTACGTGCGACTTTACAAAAATAAAATATTTGATCGAAAAAAAAAAATTCGTTGTTAACAATTTTTTTTTTAATGTTCTCAATCGTTTTAAAACTTTTTTTCGACTTTTTATGTTTCTAATACATAATTCTTATGGTCCTTTTACACGGTCATATCAGTTCTCAGTTCCGTCTCAGTTTTCGTTTCATTTCAGTTCGGAAGGAGGTTTGTTTTTACACCGTCCGTTCAGTTCTCAGTCCGAATTACACTTGTCATACTGTCTCAAAGTGTACATGTGTAACCTAGCTAAGGTATGAAGACTATCTCACTGCAGTGGCCTGAGCTGTGGCGTTGAAGAAACGGTGGAAGAAAAGAATCCCATACCGTCAGGTGTTAGTCTCCGTTTCAGTTCTGTTTTCAGTTTTCCCTTTTTACACATAGGAAAAACGGACAGTTCGACTGAAACTGAACTGATGACTGATATGACCGTGTAAAAGGACCATAATATATACGAACTCAAGTCCGATCCCAAAGATTTTTTTTCAGACTTTGTTTACTTTACTAATCGTGCGTCTGTACTTCTCTTTTTTTTTTCGTCTCTGCTGCTTCATCAGCTGCTTGGCCACAAAATAAGCATAGTTTTTTGAAATCAAACACTTCATTTCTTTTGCACTTGATGATGGTGAAGGTTCACCTTCTTCTAGGCGTCGTTTCGATGCTGCAATAGAATTTTTACTGATGTACACTTTTCGACACTCGACATGCATATTCATAGAGGTTAAGGTATTTAAATAGTTTATGTGACCGTCATTTCTCTCAATACTTGCAGTTTTTAAAGTTTGTAAGCCGCGCACTACATTAACAGAATCACCTTCTGAAAGTGACTTATCATATACAAAACACAAATCAGCCATAACTCTTAAAATTGTACGTCCGTCGTTGCCAAGACACAATTTAAAACTAACGAATAAACTTGGTTAGTAGAAAGTGGTCCCTTGAAAAAGAAATCGGTCTTAACTATACAAAGGAACATCTGTCCCAACTGACTATAAATAGAAAAGGTCGTATTATAGGGGTCCGTATTCCCAGATATAATCTTAATAGTAATATAAGTATTTAGGAGTTTACACATTTTAAAGAAAAAGTACTCAATTCTTTTTCTACTTAAAATATAATTAAGATATATTAGAATATAATTAAAATATACTTAAAGTATTTCACTTAACAATTTTTTAATTACTCGAAGTAGGCAAGTATTAATAAACGAATATATTTGATGAATGAAACATATTATTAATTATAATCTATTAATTAATAAATAATGCAAATTATTCATAATTATGGACTTTTAGTGATTAGTTATTTTTATACGACGTATTACTTACCGGGGCTCACGGTTGACCTTGCATTATGCTATGTATGGCTGAGCGCTGCGCGCTCTCCGCGCTCTATCTCAAAAACGGTTAAGCGTATAAAAAATGTTTAGAACAAAAATTTGTAGAGAATTTTATGCTCTACCATTTTCATAATAGAAGCAAATATCATTGAAACCATAGGAAGCGAGATATTTGTGAAAAACCGATTTTTGTGACCTTTGACCTTGAATATCTTACGGACACGAGATTTTATGCGACATCTTTTAGAATGCCAAAATAAAGGTTTATACAAGTTTACAGCGAATTATCTCTCATTCCCAGGTTGACCCTCTTTTTTGGCTTAAGGGATTGGATAATGGTATATGATGAGAAAGATGTGTTGTGTGTGTTGATGAAAAAAGATAATAAATAATATAAGTTTTGTTGTATCTAATAATAATTACATTCTTACATGTATATTTAGTACGAGCAATCACAAATGCATTTATAATTGTTTATCGCAACACTTATAAAAGGAATCAATAATAAACACTTACACACAGCACTTACATCATCTTTCGAAAAAATTTTGCCAGTAATCGTTTTATTATTCAAAGGTCGGTAAAAATGATACTGGCACGTGTTCTTGATACTCACCGCTTTCTTGAAACGAGAATTAATTCTTTTCGTATGCAAGTGATGTTCTTTTTGGGTACAGAAATCAAAACTTATGTTTTTAAAATAATTTTTCGCCCACTCAAAAAGTTGCAATGGAGTCGTAATGTGATCCATTCGCTGCATGTATCTTTCGCGCGTCTTTTTACAGTTCCCCCATCCCATCACATGCCCCTTTCCCATGAGCAGTGGCAAAAAAATTCTACTTAGCGTCGACACCAAAATCTTTTTGATGATTTGTAAGGTTAATGAAGTTAAATTTATTCTTATATTGCGACACACACCCATCCGAGAAATAAAAGATTTTTTAAAATATTTTCCGCGACGAATTTCGATTTCAAATGATTGATGAGTTTAGAATTAAACAAATGTACTGACTCAGAATCAGGAGTTAACTTTTCTGATATGACAACGAAACTTGAATGTTTTGTTTTGCCATTTTCGCGGTAATACGCAACATACGGATGGAGAGTTGCTTGTTTACTTGCCCAGTAATGAGATTGTGTTGTATTTTGAATGTGAAACGTAGAGTTCTAGGCGAAATCTAAACATGTCACAAATTCTTTCTCACCAACTGTATTCTTCATTTTGCTGAAATACGCAACTTGTAATTTTTGCCAAAAAATCATGCTTTAATTAAATTGGCAATTCATCTGTCAACGTTTTGAGAAATTCTTCTGTGGAATTTGTTATTTTAATAATGTCGCATCTGTATAAAAAAAGGTTACGTCGATAATTTTTGATTTTAATTTATCACATGAAATTTACTTTTTGTCAATAATACCTTAGAAAATGCAAACTTGTTGGTAGTGGTCCATTGGCTGAAGCATACGTTTTTCACATCACGTTCCTCAAAAAAAAAACTCTCAATTTTTTGATACCAGCGTCTATCCTAACGCAATTTTTACAACTCAAAAACAATATTTAGCTGTCGGAGTTCCGCAAACTGAATTCATGATTAAATCACTACGAGATTGCACGAAATTACCTTTTTTTTTCTTCAAAGTGTGTACTTTTAAATTCATATTTTCATGAACTTTACAGATACACACGTTGTGTGTGCCATTTTGGTTTGACAATATACACTCTTTAGCTCGAAGTTTACGAAATTTAGAGAGACAAAGTTGGGTATCAGGAAATTCAGGTTTAATTTTTTTTTTGTTCAAATCACAGAGATTAAATAACAACAATCTTTTATGCACTTTGATTCGTTCACAGTCATCACGAATAGATTTATAATATTTGATTCCAGGCGTGACTCTACTAACATCATCAGATAAATAAAAATTTTTTACTTTTTCGATGGTTGAAAATAGGAGCTTGCGATCGATTTTGCTTGGTGGTTGTGTCCCGTGTCCGAAATTTGTTCTAATTTCTTCAGCGCGCGATGTCATTCGACGAGATATTTGTAGTTCTTCTCGCATTTTTTTAATTGTCCAATCCGGTGACAGAGTAGTCACAACTTCGATTTTTTCTCTGCTTGTCGTTCGTCTGGATAAAGCATCTTTAATCCCAGCAGTTTACGATTTTTTTTGTTTTTTACCAATGTCCTCTAGATTATTTGTCAATCTCGAAATCGTACTATTAGTCGTGTGGCGTTCTTCTTCAGATAGTTCATAAAAGCATTTTTTCTTTATTGATGGTTCACCGAATTCTTACAAAACACCATTGATTTTTTCAATTTTCAAAGCATCATCTACTTTACTACAACTAAAAGTTGGATTCGATTTTCCAACATCAACGCAGAAAATTTCTTCTTGCTCTTGTTCATCAACATTTGCAGTTGCTACATACAACATGAATTGTTTTCGTAACACTTTTTTCCTACAAAAATCGCACGTATGTAAACCAATAAATTTTTCGTCACGTATTTGTATTTTTTTTTTCTTGTAAGGATGGCAACATGACGGACCATTTAGAGTGCTTGTATTCGTTATAATTGTTATTACATCACGAAAAAGTATTGAAGAGCAATATTTCCGTGTCGACCGAGCTATTGGTTTTTTTTTATAGAGTCCATAGGCTTTTACGTAAACCCTGAAAATTTCAAGTAATTTGATAAAGTATTTTTCGCGTAATTAATTTTGGAAAAAAAAAATTCCTGAATTTTTAAGTTGCAGAAACAATAACAAAAAATTGAATTTTGAAAACTTACTACGTGGACCCTTTAAAGGTACATAAGAACTACTTATTTTTACAAACAACAATGATTATTGCGAGATTATGAAAAATTGAATGACCGACCTAATACAAAATCAATAACCTAACAAAGAAGAAACAAACACGCTGCACCAAACATTGATATGGGACTTAAAAATATCTACTAGATAAGTCTGTTGATTCATATTCACTACAGTGGTAAAGAATTTAAAACAAATGATATAAACACATGCCAATCATGAACAACAATCTCAAATTAGGAGGATAGAATGTTACAATATTTATTACTTAATTTACTAGTGTCAGTCCTATAAATTAATAGAATGTTTGTCCGTTTGTATATTACTCATCTCAAGAAACAAGCGCTTTTTATAATTTGATTGTTGCCCTAATATTTCAACATTAACGAAATCAAATTTGTGCCCTGTTCCTAATTGGTTGCCTACAACAGCACAAGATTTTTTCTTCCTTAAGCAATCACTTTTATGTCGTGTCATCCTTTGCTTTAACCATTGGGAGGTTTGTCCTATATAAGTGGAACGGCAGTCCAAACAGGATAATCTATAGATCGTATTGGTGCAATACATTTGGTTTAACATGGCTAAAAAGCTTGGAATTGTTTACTATATTGTATTTAGCTATCTTTAATTCTGGGTAAGCTACAAAAATTGAAACTATTCTATCTGTAAGATTAGCTATGAAACGCCACTTCCTATATTTAACCTTATTAGGGGTGTCTTCAATTAGAATTAAAGATCAGTTTCTTCATGATGTGCTTAGGGTACGGTAAGGTTATTAGCAAAAATGGAATACAATTTATTTAAGTTTTTTTGAAGAGAAATATCATCGCTAATTTTAGTGATTCTATTTCTTATAGCTATCACAGTATTCAATTTATGGTTAGTAGGGTGGTTGGACAAATAGTTTAAATATCTGCCAGATGCTGTTGCTACTCGATATTGTGATTTTGCTGCAGCGGCCGCTCGAAGCTAACTGAGAAACCGACGTGCGGTCGCCGTCTTTTATAGGTCTGCGTCTACGCAGATTGTGGGTGGGGGGGTGGGGTCGGAAGTGTTCGTCCGAGCATCGGGTTTGCCGGCTGGGTAGTAATTACGGGCTCCGGCGCTAGGCTGAATGTTGCCTTCTCGATGTTTTGGTTATTCCTTGGTTTAGCTAGTAGACCCTTCCATGTAGCGGAGATATTTAGCGCATCATCTTGCTTATTTAGCTATCCAATCTTTTCGATTTCCAAGGCTTCTCTGACTATGCGTGTTTTATAATGCGAGGCTATTTGTTTAGATCCCTCAAAATTGATGTTGTGACCAGTATAATGATGGTGCTGGAAAAGAGCGTTGTTTATTTGATTTTATTACTCATTTTAGGTTCTTGGATCCGGGTGGAGATTCTTTTGTTTGTTTGTCCTATGTACAATTTGTGACAGTCTTCGCATGGGATGCTGTAAACTCCATGGTTTTCCCGTTTTTTCTTGTCCTTGGAGTTACCCAGGATGTCTGCTAGAGTATTTTGCGGTTTGTATACTGTGCCTATATTGTGTTTTCTTAGGACTCTTTCAATCCTATCTGTAACGCCTTTCACATACAGTAATAGGACTCTACTCTGGTTGAGGTCGCGTTCTTCTGTCCTTGTGTGTGGATGGCGCTGCCTTTCCAATGTTCTTTGTATGGATTGGTCTTTATATCCATTTTAAATAAGGGCCCTAGTGATTTGTGTAATTTCTTGCTGTCTCGTGTCTGGTTCGGTGAGTCGGTATGACCTCACTACCAGGGTGTTGGCTACCGACTGGATTTGCGATGGATGATGGTGTGAGCCAGCGTTTGAATATCTGTTGGTGTGGGTGGGCTTCTGGTAGACTGAGTATTGAAGCTGACCGTTGTTTTTTCGAGTTATGAGCACGGG
>CM032448.1:76914092-76934092 GCA_019049505.1 Pachyrhynchus sulphureomaculatus | reverse complement strand
AAAAAATTTCATGCGCATGTTTTTGAGGTCCCTGAGTCCGAATCCGTAGTTCGTTTGACCTTACGCCTTTTCCCAGAGGTCATTTGAAGGTCATTTGAAGGTCAAATAGAGAAAAAATCGTGGAAAAAAACCTGAAAAAATTCAGCTATTATTTTTTCAGATCATTCAGTTCAAATCCTGCATGATCTTATGCTCAAAAGATATACGGTGGTCATTTTAAGTATCTTTGTATATATATTTGAAGTTTTACTTTGACAATAAAATGCTTTTTCACTCCTCACGAAATTATTTATTCTCTTTTTTTTTATAAATTTAGCTCAGTCTCGCTTTAAACTCCAGTATTAAGGTGTAGTTGCACCCAGGGCACCTCCACGTGGTGACGGTGGGCAACGGAGTTGTCTCACTATCCGGCGAAGTCCCTGGGTTACGGCGTTTATGCCGTCATGGCAACTACTCCTAAAAAAATTACGAGACAGGGTCCCGGAAACCCAGAATCGGCGGCTGGTCAGGGTGGGAAAGCGGGCCCGCAGGCGTCGTCATCATGCGACCGTAGCTCTACATTGGTGGGAAACTTGGCCTCTGTAGAGTCAAATGCTACAAGAAATTCGTCATGTTCCATTAAACTCGACAATTTTTGTGTTGTTTGTGGGGAGTATATTCCACAAAAGAAATTCATGTTTTCAGATTCGTTAAAAGTAAAATTTCACCAAATTTATCATATTGATACAAGCTCATTGGATAACTCTTACACACCAAAATCTATATGTCATAAATGCCGCAATGTTCTATATAGAATTAACAACCAGGTATTTTCTCGGCCAATGATATGGAGACCCCCAACAGACCATACCACCGACTGTTACTTCTGCTTAACAAACTTGAAAAGGTACAACCGAAAGAATAAGAATTCTATTTTATATGCACGTGTAACATCTGTGACTTTACCAGTTCTTATTGAAACAAATTTTGATCATATCATGGGACAAGAAGTGGTAACTGATGAAGATATGCCAGATGAAACATTCGAACACGAAGAAAGAGAAAATTTCAGCACAGAAGAATCAGATGTTGAGGAAAATTATATATCGGAAGCCGAAACATTTAATTAAAACGAATTAAGTGATCTGTGCAGAGACTTGGGACTCTCGAAAGATAGATCAGAGCTTTTAGCATCTAGGCTAAAAGAAAAAAAATTGTCTATCCACAGGAACAAAAATTTCTGTCTATCGTTCGAGAGAACGTCCATTCAGAAAATATTTTACTAAAATGAATAATCTAGTCTATTGCCGCAATATTGAAGGGTTACTGCAAGAATACGGTATAGAATACACAGCAAGTGATTGGCGTCTGTTTATAGATTCTTCAAAAAGAAGCTTAAAAGCTATCTTGTTACATAATGGAAATATTTATGCCCCTTTACCAGTCGCTCATTCTGTTGTATTAGATGAAGAATACCATAATTTTTGAGTTGCTATTGCAAAAATTGAATTACGATCAAAACCAGTGGGAACTTTGTGGGGACTTAAAGATATTTACCATATTACTGGGACAGCAATCTGGAAACAGTTCTTATCCATGCTTTATTTGTGCGTGGAATAGTCGGGCTCGAGATGAGCATTATGTGAGGAAAGACTGGCCGTTGAGATAAGAATTAATTCCAGGTGAAAAAAACATCATAGGTCCAAGTTTGATATCAACCAATAAGGTCCTACTTCCACCTTTGCATATCAAACTAGGTATTGCAAAGCAACTTGTCAAGGCCATGAGCTGAAACGAAAGTCCTGCTTTCATGCATATTTTTAAAGTGCTACCTAATCTTTCTGAAGCTAAAATAAGAGAGGGCATGTTTACTGGACCACAAATAAGAGACCTTCTAAAAAATGATGCATTTGAGAGGAAAATGAATGCCAAAGAAAAAGCAGCATGGCAAAGTTTTAGAGAGGTGACGACTAAATTTCTTGGAAATCATAAAGACCCTAATTACAAAAATATTGTTGGAAATTTAGTACAAAATTATAAAGAAATGGGGTGTTTAATGAGTCTGAAACTGCATTTTCTCCATTCACACCTTGATTGGTTCCCTGAAAATCTCGGAGATTTTAGCGAAGAACATGGAGAAAGGATGCACAATGGACTTGAGTGAATTTGAAAAAAAGTATCAAGGTGTTTGGGGGATAAACATGTTGGCAGATTATTGCTGGAGCCTGAAGCGAGAATCAAATAAATCTCATAAAAGAAAAGCAAGTCGAAGATCATTTCACGAGAAACGAAAGCGTTCTCGTTTAGAGTAGTACTTCAAACATGCTTTGATAAATACTAAAAGAAGCAAACTCTTATGCTTAATCCATATTAAATACTGACTACGCGATTTCGAAAATCTACTTGGACACTTGAGTCTCTTTACGAAGTATGAGCCGAATCATTTTTAGTAGTTAACTTACGCATTGAGGTATTATATAAGACAATATGAGAGTATAAGTAGATATAAGGATTACTGTACAAGTAAGTTATTGGGTTCAAAGGTATTGGGTATTAGAGTTTCTTTGTCGACAAGGATTAAGTATTGAAGTATACAGATTAAGGGTTACTTGATAACAAGGTTGTTCGTCATTAGAATTATTAATTTGAAATGTATTGAGAATTCAGTTATAAAACGAAATTTAAACATAACATAGCGCACAATGTTTCATTTATACCTCAAGAAACACAGTCGGGCTGGACTTAAAATTTACTAGATATATGGAACGAACATCGAGAATACAAAAATTAGGTCAAATTTTTTTTAGGTTTTAAAAGTCTATTTCACAGTCACAAAACTAGTCAAAATATTTGTATAGTCTATTTTTGATATGAACAATATTTTAAGTTTTACTAATAAGTACCTTTAAACAGTATTAAAACATTTGCTTGCATCAGTCTACCTGCCATTATTTAGCTTATATTTCACATATTAATTCCCTTGTAATGACCGAGCAACATAAAAGACATTTTTGATTGTGATATATTAACGTAAATGTAAAATGATATGTATAAGATATAATCAATAAAAATGTAAATTAACCTCTGTATACTTCGCAAGTGTACGATAAAAACAAAATTAAATTTAACAACGCAAAATGATCATACATATTTTTCAAATAAACATAAACTGATGATGAAATGACCTATAATGACCTCTGAAAGGCGGCTTCAGTCAAACAAACTGCGGGTTCGGACTCAGGGACCTCAAAAACATAAGCATGAATTTTTTCAGATTTTTTCCACGATTTTTTCTCTATTTGACCTTCAAATGGCCTCTGGGAAAAGGCGTAAGGTCAAACAAACTACGGATTCGGACTCAGGGACCTCAAAAACATAGGCATAAATTTTTTCAGGTTTTTCCTACGGTTTTTTTCTCTATTTGACCTTCAAATGACCTCTGGGAAAAGGAGTAAGGTCAAACGGACTACGGATTCTGACTCAGGGACCTCAAAAACATACGCATGAAATTTTTCAGATTTTTCCTACGGTTTTTTCTCTATTTGACCTTCAAATGACCTTGAATCTGATGTGATGAAGGTTAACCAACCCGCTTATCGTAATCAGCGACCCCAAAAACCCCATAAGGACCATACCGCTCCGAGTGTTTTTTTTTAGATAAAATGTTGACCTGTGTTATACTACCATGGAAAATGTTTAATTTGGTAAAAGCAATAGTAGTCGTATTGTTTTGGCCGATACTTGGTGGCGATCCATTAAGCTTAAGTTAAATGAACAGTAAAACAAACAATTGTTTTTTTCATTTACTGGTAAACGCCACATTTATTTTACTCTTTCAACATGTTTCGCTATCACTGTAGCTTTTTAAAGAATAAATGAGCAAGATGGAAATTTTATTATATATATAAGATCCCTACAGGTAAAATACAATCATTCTGGGAATTCCTAATTATACTGTCATAAAACTTTATATTATAGGTAAAATAAATCCCAAGATATAAGATCCTACTTTTTGCTTTTTCAATGGGGCAATAAACGACCCTATTAGGGTTTTGTGCATAGTTGCTAGGTATTACTATAAACGTATTTTTATTTTATCTGCTTTGTATACCGCTCTCACTTGCACCTGCAATCATATTGGATCTATTTTTACCTATATATTTACTACCTGGCAACCCGGTTTGGAGCCCTTTAAGTATTTGATAATATAGGCCTAATGACTACAGGTCCCCATTATGATTCGAAAGATACTTTTTATTATTTTTATTTTTAGTTTTACTTACAACGTAACGGTTCTATTTTCATTATGTGGCTTCCGTGGGAAAATTGCAATAGTGGCTATCGCAAGAGAAAACATTTATCACTTGACGCTAAACAATTAGTGAAAAATGTTTACGATAGTTTGGTAAAAAGAAATTTTAAAGTGCTTTGTTAGAAATCAGTGAACTAACAAAAACCCCCAAAAACGGAAAGATTTTCAAATGCATCATGTAGACGTTTGTGGAAAAGACGTCATCAGGAGAAAAATATATTCTATGTATGAAGAGCAGTTGATTCAGCCACTAGACAAAATAAAATTAAGACTGGTGCAGAACGGGACCAATATACATTGTGTCCGATCAACCCTTCACAGAATTCTCTTAAGAATGGGAATCACGTTCCGAAAAATCAATAAAAGGCAAGTAGTGATGGAGTCACAAAGAATACGAATCTTGCGACATACTAATTTACAAGAAATTAAAAAGTATCGATCATAGAATTGGCCAATAATTTACCTTGACGAAACATGGTTCTATACTCATGACACTGTGAAAAAAGCGCGGGTTGACAACAGTACAAAACGTCATACTAAGGCATCTTCAAATAAAGGCAAACGAATAACCATTTTGCATGCTGAATCTGAAAAGGGCTAGGTTTCAAATTGTCTACTATTATCTGCAAAAAATCTAAAAGATTCTAGTTTGGACTATCACGAAGACACGACTGCAGAACTTTTTGAAAACTGGTTTCAAAATTCTCTTTTGCCAAATGTTCTAGAACAGAGTGGTATAGTTATGGACAATGCAAGTTACCATAGTCGCCTATTAAATAAGGTTCCTAATGCCGCCAACACCAAATCGGAAATACAGGTATATATGTTAGAAAATGACATTTATTTTGACTTTAGTTATAAAAAAAGTGTTCTTTTGGAAGTTTGGAAATTGGAAAAGAAATATGTTTGTGATAGTATGGCTGAGAAAATGTTAATAGAATTGAAAATATACAACTTCCTAACAAAACGAAACTCATCTCTTTTGATGTAACCAATTTATTTCCGAACATACCACCTCAAGATACTATAACACTAATCGAACAGCTTTTAAACTCAAACCACGTTAATTATATTAAAAAACAAGAAATACTCATTACACTTAGGACTTGTTTAACACAAAACTGTTTTGAATTTAATAACACTATATACACTAATAATAAAGGTCTCATAATGGGTAATCTCCTTAGTCCCTTACTAGCGGAAATTTTCATGAACTTTATAGAATCCAAAGTCAGTGAACATACGTTGTTTAAAAAATTCATTTATTGGTATAGATATGTCGATGATATTTTAGCCTGCTTCACAGGAACAGATAGATAACTCAAAATATTTTCTGATCATGTAAATAATTTACATTCTAACATAAAATTCACTACAGAAGAAGAAACTAATAATATCATAAACTTCTTAGACTTAACAATAAGAAAATATAATAATAAACATACTTTCTCTATTTACCATAAACCATCGCAAACTGACACAACAATACATAATAAATCATATCACCCAATCCAACACAAACTTTCATAACATGATCCATAGATTACTATCAATTCTATTAAATGAAAAAGATTTTCTTAAAGAACTAAACATAATAAAACAAATTGCAGCAAATAACGGATATAATGTAGATATAATAAACAAAATTTTAAGCAAAAAAAATATAAAAAAGCATTATAACTAATTTTTCCTAGACAAAAAATAAATCAAGAACGTTATAGTGTTATTACATATATAGGTGAGTCTAGCATTAAAATTAGAAGTATCTTAACAAAAAACTAAATATTAATATAACATTTAAAACAGATAACACCATAAGCAAATGTATAAAAAATTTAAATCAAAAACAGACAAAGAGCAAACATGCATTCTAACATAAAATTCACTACAGAAGAAGAAACTAATAATAGTATAAACTGCTTAGACTTAACAATAACAAAATTAAGCCTTCTTCGCCATACATTAAGCAAACCAAATAAGAACATCGCCAAAATGGCTCCGGACTGGCATCCGCAGGGCCAACATGGTAGAGAAAGACCCAGAGACACTTGGCGCAGGATTATAATGGAGGAGACCCGAAACGTGCAAAAAAACAGGACAAAAATCAAACAAGATTATGTCTTGACTGAGGGATTCTAGAAAACTATTCGTTAAGCCGTTTATTTGACATGGTTGAGTAACAAACCCACAAATAACCACATGCACATTCAGATTTGCAACGTGAACTAAAACGACTAAAACAGTAGTTGTCCATATAACATAAGTATACTGCATACTTTTGTTTTATTTCTTTAGAATTTTTATGTATTTCATTACGTTTAAAATTCAAAATGATCTCAATTGCTGTGCTTAACCCTGAAGAATTAACCTGAACTAACCTGTATTACGTAGTTTTTAGTTATATTTATCTGATACTTATGTATTCAGACATATCTTCTAAATTCATGTAATTTGTTATAGACTTATTTGATTTTTATGTTGGTCAGAATAACGCCTGATGCCCGTTATGTTTGGCTATTGGTATAACCACAGACGAGTACTTATTGGGGTCTCAAAACAAATTGAGACGTTACCCAACAGAATCCATCAATTAATTTTAAAGACCATAAATCATATTTTATACTTGCTGTACTTTTCTCTATGCCCCCTACATTTTTTCTTTCAAAGTTAGGTACCGGTGTTAAATATGAAATTATAACGAGTCTATTTAGCCTTCGTTTATTAAAACATGTCAAGTAAAGTTAAACCCAACATCTGCACATACGGTGGTGAAAAATATTAACCTCTTTTTGTAAGCAAGAAAGTAATTTTTTATAATACTTAATTTCAATCTTTTTTCCCTTGCTAAAGTGAGAGTGAAGAAAAAGTCTTTCCTACCTTCGAAATTTTGAGGATCACTCACGAAAAACACACCGTAGTTCCATCGGTTTGTCTGTATACTGGCACGATAATCTCGAATGAAATAAGATATCCGTTTTAAATTTGATATAGACATAATATCTGAAGTAGGAATAAAACCTATTATTTTTGAGCAATATTGCTATAGGGGAGAAGACGAAAGGGGCCAGAGTTGAGAAATTTTATATATTTTCTATATTATGTCGGTTATTCCTAGTTTTTGGATGAAATAATGAATAAAGTGTTAATATAATTATTTATGATAAGAGGTTAAGTGGGAAGAGTACTAAAAGGATTGCTTTGTATATATCATATTATACGCTCTTTTGAAGATTCTGCAAGGTAAGAATATATATATATATATATATATATATATATATATATATATATATATATATATATATATATATATATATATATGTATATGTATATATAGTGCATTGGCCAGCAACTATAATTTAAAACCTGGAACGTTATAACACCCGCTAACGCCGGATTCGCACTAGAAAGCTTCGGGTCACTTGGTAAGCCCACAGCCCTACCGAAGCCGATAAAAAAATACTAGATTTATTTTTATACAGTTTTTATTCACATTACAGGTGTATAATTTAGAGAAATTGAGGTATGTCAGTTATATTCATTAGCAGTTGCGCATATAGCTTCTGGTAACCTATTTAATTATCTAACTTAATGAAGACAGTGTCTGTCAATGAAAGTCATGTGAAGTGGTAACTACCATTATCCCTTTGTATTGACGTTAAAATATAAATTCGTAAACTTTGTGGTAAACATTTGTCCTAATTGCTATTTTTACTACTACTGTCTTGCATTTCTATCGGTGTGTTGGCACAATAACTCTCAAACGAAATGAAATATCAATTTCAAATTTGCTACACATAAAATAATTAGAATACTGTGGAGCCTAAGGTTTTTGAACGATATCGATGAGGGTCGTTAGTTTTATTTGTGTTATGAGAATTTTTGATGGTTGGAATAAAGAACAAAATTTAAGCATGGTTATTTATAGTTAAACATAAGGCGTTAAAGGGCTAAGAGAGTTGATGAGAGGGATTGCTTAGAATATATTTTTTTTTTATTGGTTTAGCACACGTGCTGCAGGGAAGAATTCCCTAAAGCGCTACAGGAGCGACACGTGTGCGGAAAAAGCGATTCACGTTGTTCTTGAATCGCTGTAAATTGTACTCGGTGGGAAACATAGTCCTGGGCAAATTATTCCAAAGCGATGATGTTCTCCATATAAAAGACTGCTTGAAAAGCGTTGTACGAGGAGTAACAAGCTGAACCATATACGGATGTGAAGTATTAGCGCGACGTGTACCTCTAACATGCACCGCTCTGGAAGGAATTAGCGGGCCACATCCTTCGAACACCTTCCATGAAAATACTTGTAGAATAGGCTCAAGTCGCCAACCGCTCTTCGATGTTCCAGCAAATCAAGGCCGCCGGTCAGTTCCGGGTCTCCAATCAGACGAATAGCTCTTCTCTGAATATAATCCAACAAATGCAGTGTATGTTTGGGAGCAGAGCCCCAAACATGGGAGCAGTATTCCATAGTTGGTCGAATTTGAGCTTTGTAAAGAGTTAACAGCTTTCTGGTTCGAAATAATATTCCCAACTTTTGAGAAGCTCTCCTTGCCATGCCTGCAACATGTTCATGCCAGGACATATTTGCTCCCAAATTAACGCCCAACAAATTGAGTGACGATGTTAGAGGAATGGAGTGCCCCGACATAACTATGTCGGGTTCAGCAACGTTAACTTTTTTAGAAAAAACTGCCGCCTGGGTTTTTGTAGCGTTAAATTCCACTTGGTTACTGTCACCCCAAGATAAAATTTCTTCCAGGTCTTTGTTAAGTTGAATGACTTCCTGCTGTCTGCGGATATTCTTCTGAGTAGCCGTTGTCCGAGTGTCAAAAGTGAATGAAGAGATAAGCGTACTGTCATTTGCAAAGTTGTAGATTGGATTCTTGGTCTTTTCCAGCAGATCGTTAATGTAAATGAGAAAAAGAGTAGGAGATAGTATGGAGCCTTGAGGTAAACCGGCGTTGATAGTGAAGGTGATAGAAAGAAATCCGTCGACTGCCACTCGTAAAGAACGCTCGCTGAGGAAATATAAGAGCCACAAACAGAACTTTTCAGACATACCATAAGAGCGTAGCTTAGCCAACAGCCCATCGTGCTAACCACGGTCGAATGCCTTGGATATGTCAAGAGCAACCGCACGAGATTCTCCAAAGTGTTCAATTGCGTTGTTCCAAACGTGTGTTACATAAGTCAGATGATCTCCTGTCGATCCATTTTTACGAAAGCCATATTGATGATCGCTAATAATGTTGAATCCTTTAAGATATTTTAGAAGATGCTGATTGATAGCCTTTTCCATGACTTTCGATATTATTGAAAGCAGTGCGATTGATCGGTAGTTATTTGGCATGGTCTTCTTGCCTTTTTAGGTATCGGCTGAACTGTGGCACATTTCCAGCAGGAAGGAAATATTCCCTTTCTGTAGGATAGGTTGAAAAGTCTACAAAAAACTATTGTTAGTTCCCTCGCACAGTTTTTGAGAACTATTGCAGGTATTCCGTAAGTGCCAGAAGGTTTTTTGGTGTCTAGCTTCATTAAAATACGTTTTATGATACGCTGTCTGAAGACAATATCGCGCATCCTTGACTGCACTATGGGAATAGTAGGTGGTGTTTTTCTTTGGAAATCGGCAGTAGAATACGAAGCAAAGAGTTCAGCCAACAAGTTCGCTTTCTCAACAGGTGTCGTTGCAATAGAATTATCTGGCCGTGTGAGTGGTGGTATGGTGGATTTGGTGAAATTTTGACTGACTGCCTTAGCGACTGACCCAAAGGACCTGAAATTGTTGGGACAAGCGAGAAGTTTGTTTCTAATTCGTTGTTTGTGTGCCTCCTTGATTTCGTCGATAATTTCTTTGCATCTATTCCTGGCACGAACAAAGGTGTTACGGTTTATGGTGTTAGGATTTTCACGCCATTGTGTGCATAGGCAAGATGTTTAGAAGCAACAGCTTCTTTGCATTTTCGGTCAAACCAAGGCTTGTCGTTGGAAGGGCATTTCTTCGAAAAAGAGATGTAAGCCTCTATACCGGCCAAAATAACATCGGAAACCTCCCTCGCGCAGTCAGATGGGTCGTCGGATCGAAAACAAACGTCTGACCAAGAGAAAGTTCGAAAATATTCCATGAGATCTTCCCATTTAACAGATTTGTAGTGCCAAATCTTGTGCTTAGAACATATTGTATTATATGTCATTTTCAGAGCCGTAGTGGCAATTTTATTAACCGTCCTTCGTATAGAGCTATAATGCTTAAATTAAGTTGTTAAGTTCCTTAGTGTAAGGAAGCCAAAGTTGGTGTTTATTTGAGAACCGCATATTTGCAAGGGAAATGCTGAGTTTACATATTTTTTGCTTCTATTTACTAACCCCCACTGGGTAGTGACGAAATAATAAAAATTATTTTATATATTTCTCTAGATATTCCTCGTCTCTAAGAAGAAAAATACATATAACATGATATATACAAAGCAACTTGTCTAACCCTCTCCCCCACCTCTTTACTAAAAATAAGTGAAAACTATGAAAAAATAACGTAATTTGCGCATTCCTCTACTACAAGAACACAAAAAAGGACCAGCTCATCATCCTATTATATGTTTGACCACAGATAAGTTCATTACCCTATTACACGTTTTACCATAAATAATTGAAAAGAATGAAAAAATAACACTTCTCAACGCTTCCTTATGGAATGGAAGCATGGACTTTGAGGCAGAACAATACTAAAAGTATTGAAGCTTTTGAGATGTGGTGTTATCGGCGCATTCTGAAAGTGTCATGGATTGATAGGGTAACCAATAACGAGATTCTCCAAAGATTAAACAAAGCCCCAGAACTAATATTTGGGACATGTGGTGAGGGGAGAAAGGTATTCACTGTTGCGGAATATTATGCAAGGCAAAATTATAGGGAAGAGAAATGTTGGACGAAGAAGAATATCGTGGTTGCGTAACTTGCGCGAGTGGTTTGGCTGCAGCTCAATTGAACTGTTTAGAAGAGCAGCAAATAAAGTGAGAGTAGCTGTGATAATTTCTCATCTCCGATAGGAGTGGCACTCGAAGAAGAAGAAGAAGTGCGTACATAAACTATAAAATTGAAAAAACAGGCAAAAAACTGTTTTTTTTTTTTTTCATTTTATTGTACAGGTCGACTAAGTGAGCCGATCAACTTGAAACTTTCAGAAAATATGCCTTTTATTATAGCAAACAACTTACCTCGCAGAAACTTCAAAAGGGCGTATAATATGATATATACAAAGCAATCCTTTTAGTACTCTTCACACTTAACCTCTTACCAGGTGTACAAGTATGAAATGCGGATTCTTTTTCTAAAAAAAAACATTTTAAATTCGGAAGAATGATAAAAAGTGCTTTATTCAAAGTATGCTCCATCGCTTGTTATACATTTTTCCCATCTTTCGGGCAATTTGTGAATACCACGCCAGTAAAAATCTTCCCCTTTTGTTGCGAACCATTCACCGAACCATTTTTTCACATATTCGTACGAACCAAAGCGCTGCTCAGCAAGTGCGTGACTTATCGATGCAAACATGCGGTAGAACTTCCCAGCTGCATGCTTCTAACGTGTCGCGAACTGGTTTTGCCGTATGTGATGGAGCATTGAAAAATGACTTTGTGTTGCTTCTTTCCGTATTCTGGCCTTTTTTCAAGCAGCGAACGGTTCAAATCGGTCAGTTGTTGTTAGTAACGTTTAGTATTAACCGGTTCCCCAGGTTTCAACAGCTTATAATAGACCACGCCCCTCTGGTCCCACCAAACACAGAGCATGGTCTTTCTGCCAAAGCGATTCGGTCTTGCGGTCGATGTGGATAGTGCGCCTGGGTCTACCCATGATTTTTTGCGTTTGGGATTCTCAAAATAAATCCACTTTTCATCTCCTGTAACTATACGATGCAAAAACGACTTCCTTTTGTACCGAGCGAGCAAAATGTCACATGTGTTTTTGCGCTTTTCCATTTGCCTGTCGTTCAACTCATGTGGTACCTAACTACCGGTTTTCTGAATCTTTCCCATCTGTCGTAGCTGATTAAAAACAGCTTGTTGACTAATGCTCAATTGCTCGGAGTGTTGTGTTTGTGTTTGCGAATCATCTTCGTCCAACAATGCTTGCAATTTCACATCTTCGTATTTTTTTGGCGGTTTTCCAAGTTCCTTGTCTGCAACATCAAAGTCACCATCTTTGAAACACCAAAACCATCGTTCACACGTATCTTGCTATGGAGCAGGTTTACCATAAGCTTCTCGAAGGACTCGGTATGATTCAACAGCAGTTTTCTTCAAATGAAAATAAAAAATTAATGCTGTTTGTTCGGTATAAATTTCGACATATTGAACAAGACAACACAATACCATGCACACACTTTTCCAATTTATCACTCGTGCGCGTCTGACCCTTGTTGATGACACAACAAAAAGGCGCAGCACACACTGCATTGGTGCACCATCTGTTGTCTGCAATCAGCATTTCATACTTGTACACCTGTACACTTTATTCATTATTCATTCATTATTTCATCCAAAAACTAGGAATAACCGACATAATATAGAAAATATATACAATTTCTCAACTCTGCCCCTTTCGTCTCCTCCCCTATAGCAATATTGCTATTCCTACTTCAGATATTATGTCTATACCAAATTTAAAACGGATATCTTATTTCATTCGAGATTATCGTGTCAGTATACAGTCAAACCGATGGAAATACGGTGTGTTTTTCGTGAGTGATTTTCAAAATTTGGAAGGTAGGAAAACCTTTTTCTCCACTCTCACTTTAGCAAGGGAAAAAAGATTGAAAATAAGTATTATAAAAAATTACTTTCTTGCTTACAAAAAGAGGTTAATATTTTTCACCACCGTAGGTGCAGATGTTTATTATTCCGTTGTTGGGTTAAACTCTACTTGTTTTAATAAACGAAGGCTAAATAGACTCGTTATAATTTCATGTTTAACACTGGTACCTAACTTTGAAAGAGAAAATGTAGGGGGCATACAGAAAAGTACAGCAATTATAAAATATGATTTATGATTTGTCATGGTCTTTAAAATTAATTGATGGATTCTGTTGGGTAACATCTCAATTTGTTTTGAGACCCCAATAGGTACTCGTCGGTGGTTATACCAGTAGCCAAACATAACGGGCATCAGGCGCCATTCTGACCAAAGTAAAAATCAAATAAATCTATAACAAATTACATGAATTTAGAAGATATGTCTGAATACATAAGTATCAGATAAATATAACTAAAAACTACGTAATACAGGTTAGTTCAGGTTAATTCTTCAGGGTTAAGCACAGCAATCGAGATCATTTTGAATTTTAAACGTAATGAAATACATAAATATTCTAAAGAAATAAAATAAAAGTATGCAGTATACTTATGTTATATGGACAACTACTGTTTTAGTTCACGTTGCAAATCTGAATGTACAAGTGGTTATTTGTGGGTTTGTTACTCAACCATGTCACAAAAACGGTTTGTTTGAGTCTTTTGCACTAGTTGTTTGATTTTTATCCTGGTTTTTTGCATATTTCGGGCCTCCTGCATTATAATCCTGCGCCAAGTGTTTCTGAGTCTTTCTCTACCATGTTGGCCCTGCGGATGCCAGTCCGGAGCCATTTTGGCGACGTTCTTATTTCGTTTGCTTAATGTATGGCGAAGAAGGCTTAATTTTCTCTTCCTAATTTCTGCCTCTATAGGTTTTTGGTATGTTCTCCACCGTAATTCCTCGTTTGTTACATTATTAGATCAGTATATGGGAAGTATTTTCCTCAAGCACTTATCTATGAAAGTTTGTCGCTTATCAGTGTTTGATTTTGTGACCTATCATGTTTCGAAGATGCATAACAGAACTGATTTTACATTGCTGTTAAAGAATTTCAGTTTGGCTTTCTTATTGTATGGATTAGAGGTTCTTATGAGATTTAGTCCTCCCAAGAGTTGTCGGGTTTTAAGGATTTTGCTATTTACGTCACGCTCTGTCTCATTAGATTCAATAATTATGCTTCCCAGGTACGTGAACTATCACTATCTCGATCGAACGGTGCCTTTTCATCAGCCAAAGATAATCCGTTTGTTTTTCTATTATTGTAATCAAGACAAGATCTCGGTGGTACTTAATTATGGATAGATTCGAATCTTATTTGGATGCGATTAATTATTTAGCATCATAATTAGGTTCTAACTTAATTTTGAGCGACCTCTAAGGCTTGAGGAACTCGAAGGGGTGATTTGTTAATGCAAAAGAGTATTGTCCGGCTAATGTAATATTGTCTAGCACTGACTAGTTTGATAAAAAAAAGAGGATGAGGAAATAATCCTAAGAAGCTTGATTAGATTGTAAAACCGAGGTGCCAAAAAATTTGTAATAACTTAAGAATGGTTGTTTTTCTCTTTCTAAGATACTCGTACCTCTATTATTATAAAAGTGTACGCTAACGAATTGGTTGTAGACTAAAGCTAATTTTTTAAATGGGATACCATATATAGATTCAACTCCGTTCTTGACTTTGATCGGTCGACTTATCACGATTTTTCTCATATTAATCAAGAACTGTGCCATAAATACAATGCCTTCAATTGTATCGTCCTAATTATTGTTAATATTTTAAAGACCATCAAATTCAACTCAACACTCCTATTTTAATTGGCATCGAATAACTCCATTACAATAAAACAAAATCAAGAAGTAGTAGTTATCTTGCTGTGTTAGCCAATCTAGCATAAAATATTTTTCTTCTATGAATATAGATAGAAAATTAAGTCGTTTTTTTTTAAATAAATCATTCCCTCAATAGCTTCATTATTTCAACGTCTTTAACACTGCGTATACGTTTACATGATAACAGTTAGCTAAAAATGCTAGGCGAACACTACGAAACATAGTAATGGCCAGTGGCGTAGTTAAAGGGACACCAAGATAGATTAACATACAGTATAATCCTAACTTCCTCCTTTATGGATGTACATAATAGCTCCTCTTAGAAACAGAGTTATCGGTTCTTAAATTGGCTGTAAATGTTTGGAATTCCTATATACGAAAAGATTATTTTTTTATGAAAAATCTTCACTTCTTAGTCATCAATGTTTAAACTGTACTTTTGAAATTCTACCTCTCTGTCATCAATCTGTGAACTTTTGTAAGGAAAGGCAGTGGCGAAGCCAGGTTCAAAATGCTGGGAGGGGAAGTTATAAATAAAAAAGGCGTTACTTTAAGGAAAAAGAAACAACCAGAGGACAAAAAAATCTTGTCGCACTGGAACTTAGGGCTCTTAAAATCCAGTAAACTCAAACTCGATGACCAGACAGGAAGGAAACTTTTGACAAAAAGAACCCTTACAGACTGTGGAACTGTAAAAAAGGCCCTGATTATAAGAGAGTGCTATTTTCCAAGTTCATAGAGACGGGCATGTTCTGACTTCCTTTTGGAAAACAATTTAATAACTCTAACATTTCGGTTAATGTTTTGTTGGTTTTTACCCAGTACTTGATCCGTTGCTCCATCACAATTTGGTTCACTGAATAAGTGTTGTTTAATATCACCACACAACGGATGGTTACCAACCCATATAAACTACTCTCTATCGACTATCGTACTTAGGTCGGCAGTTACATCTAGATAGTGCTAATAGTACTGCCTTTAGAGAAAAAATTTCGGTTTTTTTTCGTGAATCTTTAAATGTGTTACTAAAAACATTTTGATTATAGTAGTTTCGGAATATATATATATATATATATATATATATATATATATATATATATATATATATATATATACATATATATATATATATATATATATATATATATATATACATATATATATATATATATATATATATATATATATATATATATATATATATATATATATATGTATATATATATATATATATATATATATATATATATATATATATATATATATATATATATATGTATATATATACATATATATATATATATATATATATATATACATATATATATATATATATATATATATATATATATATATATATATATATATATATATATGTATATATATATATATATATATATATATATATATATATATATATATATATATATATATATATGTATATATATACATATATATATATATATATATATATACATATATATATATATATATATATATATATATATATATATATATATATATATATATATATTATATATATATATATATATATATATATACATACGTGGGTAAATCAAATATAAACGGTAATTTTGCCATTCTTCTTAGAATGCATTTCTTAGCTAGATGATGTTGTGTGGAGTAGATATTTGGTTTGTGAGGAGTGGGGGAACTGGATGGGTGCGCGCGCCAACTCATCTTTGTCGTCAGTACAGCCATGACCGAGCAAGAGGTACCTTCGTCTCTTGCGCAACGTATTATCATCAAGTTTTTAACCAATGAGGGCGTTAAACCGTCAGAAATTTTAAGCCGTTTGAAGGCACAGTTTGGGGACAGTATACTGTCTCAGAATCGTGTGCATACGTGGGCGAGAGAATTTAAGGGCGGACGAGAACGGGTTGAAAACGAAAGTCATGATCGACGCCCTAGGTCAAGCCTTACAGATGACAACATCCGTGACATTAGGCACCTTATCGAAGGTGATCGCCGATTAACCGTTGAAGAAATTTCCTCAGAAGTGGGTATCAGCTGTAGAAGGGTTCAATCCATAATTACTGATCGACTCGGTTTCAGAAAAATTACTGCTCGATGGGTTCCAATGTTGTTGACTGGAAACCAAAAACAGGTCAGGTCGGAGATCGCTGAAAGGCTTCTGAATGGATTTCAGCAAGAAGGGAAGGCCTTATTAAAGCGCATAGTGACATGTGATGAGACGTGGGTACATCACTACACTCCCGATACCAAAATGGCAAGTAAGGAGTGGCGAAGAAAGAATGAAGGTTCCCCAGTGAAGGCCAACACTCGTCTCTCTGCTGGAAAAGTCCTTGCAACGATTTTTTTTGACTCTAGGGGAATTTTACTAATCGATTTTCTGCACGATCAACGTACGGTGAATGCGGCTTACTACTGCCAGTTGTTGCGGTTGGCAAAAGCCGCCTATCGAAAGAAAAGACGGGACATGCCCATCATAGATGTCATTCTCCTCCAGGATAACGCCAGGCCTCACACTGCGGCTTTGACAAGGGATACACTGGAAGAAATGGGCTGGGAAACCCTCGAGCACCCTCCTTATAGCCCTGACTTATCCCCCTGTGACTATTTTTTGTTTGCGCCTATGAAAGAATCACTGGAAGGACAGCGATTTGGAAGCAATGAAGGAGTCGAGGAACACGTGCACAATTGGCTTACAACCCGCCCTCAAACCTTTTATGACCAGGGAATACGGAAACTTCCAAATCGGTGGCAAAAGTGTGTAGGTCACGAAAAATGTTAAATCAATGATATGTGTATAAGGTTATTCAATAAACGTACAAAAAAATTACCGTTTATATTTGATTTATCCACGTATATATATATATATATATATATATATATATATATATATATATATATATATATATATATATATATATATATATAGTAGAACCCCGGTTATCCGAGATAACGTGGGGGGGCACCCTCCTCGGATAACTGAAAACTCGGATAATCCGGATTTGTTTTTTATTCATTTAAAAAATAAACACCAATACTTTAAACCGATGTACTAACGTTTTTAACATATAAATAGGTACACACATTATAAAACAGTGAAATAGGTATCTATGCGCTTCTGTTTTATATTGCATCTTCTTTTTCTCGCTGCCATGTTTCTTCATCTATTAAGAAGAAACAAATTCGCTGGGGTTGCCTCTGGTTGTTGTTCGATATACCTCAAAGCTTTTTCCAAAGAAGCAAAACCTTCTTGATGAGAGATCTTAGTGGGAGACTGTTCATCCACCGCCGCTTCGTCATCGTCATCATCATCTGATTTTTCGGTTTGAAAGGCATTCGTTATTTCTTCAATACTCATTTCTTCTTCTAAATCATGTGCTGTAATCTATTCAACAACATCTTCTCTTATCACATTTTCGCAACATTTTAATTTTTGAATTAATTCAAATAAACTTTTTTCTTTTTCTTCTCTCTCGCTGTCAAAATTTGAACAGGACATTTCTCCATGGCTTCTCAATTTCAAAGCTAATTCATTTAATGGAGTATCATCTTCACTGTCATTATAGTCCTCAAAATCAATAACTTTTGGCCAAGATTTTTGAATAGTGGTAGTACGCACAGAATCTCAAGCTTGACTTACCCAGTAAATAACATTTTTCAGTGTAACCTTTCTCATCCCATTGATAATATCCCCCTTTTCTGTGTATTCTAACAGATGTTCAAGATATAATGCCTATAATTTTTTAAAATGTTTTCGAGGATGTCTTGATCCATTGGTTGCATTATGCTGGTTACATTTGGAGGAAAAAATTTTCCAACAATTTCGCCCACATGAAGTCCTTCTCCAGGGTAAGAGGGGGCATTATCCATTAACAAAATTGCTTCAATCGGAAGACGGTTTTTGTTCAAAAATTTAGTCACAGATGGCACGAACCCTTCTTCAAACCAGTTAGTAAATAAGGTCGCATCCATCCATGCGCTCTTCTGACTTTTGTAATAGACTGGTAGGGCTTTGGGTGAGATACTATTTAAAGCTCTTGAACGTGCAGACTTGCCAATCACCATCAGTAGGATTTTATGCTTGCCAGATGCATTGGAACATACCATTATAGTTAATCTTTCCTTACTTCGTTTGTGCCCAGGAGCTGATTTTTCCTGTCGATATGCCAATGTTTTTGAAGGAAGCATTTTATAATTCAGACCAGTTTCCTCACAGTTGTAAATTTGATCACATGTGTATCCACAATCTTCGATTTGCTTTTTAAAGTTCTGCTTAAGCTTCCCAATTGATGACACATCAACAGAAAGTTTTTCACCACATACAGTCAGTTGTCGTACACCGTACCGTTTTATCCAGCGGTCAAGCCATCCAGAATTGGCGGTAAACTGATCTATCTCTGGGAATTGCCTCCAAATCATTATTGCTTTCTGTTGTAAAATTGGACCTGTTGGTTAAACCACATGAATAAAGCTTCGTTAACCTTTTCATAGTCGGCGGTTTTCATTGATTTTATTCCTGAGGACGAGGAGGCTTGATTTGTACACCACTTTTCTATTTTTGTGCGGTTTCTTTTTCAATCTCCAACTGTTACCTCACCTACTCCATAATCTCGTGCAACAACTTTAATTGTCTCTCCTGCTTCAGTTCTTCTGGTGGCTTTTAATTTTTCTTCAATAGGAACGACGATTCTTTTACGCCTGTTTTGCTCCATTATAATACGACAAACAAAAATTGAAACAAAGAAGTTTGTATTAATTACACTTAACTACCAGAACTCCAACCAAATAAATTATGTGAGTATACTCGTACTTCTCCATAGTAAACGCTATAACGCACTGCATTCACGCAAATTTACATGCTGAAAGAGTCCAAAAACATAAGTAGGGGAACCCCTCACAAGGGCCAGGGGTATTCCTCGAAGGCCCCGACGATTTTAAATGGAAATATGTACATACATATTTTAGAAGCTCGGTTAATACGCAGCATAGACGCGCGTACCTCGGATAATCAGGTTCTTAGATTGGCTCGGTT
>CM032448.1:76878857-76913992 GCA_019049505.1 Pachyrhynchus sulphureomaculatus | reverse complement strand
AGACGACTCGGACTATTTTTGGCTGATGAAAAGGCACCTTTCAATCGAGATAGTGAGAGTTCACGTACCTGGGCAGCACAATTATTGAATCTGGTGAGACAGAACGTGACGTAAATAGCAGAATTCTTAAAATCCGACCAACCTTTGGAGAACTAAATCTCATATGAACTTCTAATCCATACAGTTCGAAAGCCAAACTAAACTTCTTTAACACCAATGTAAAATCAGTTCTGTTATGCATTTTTGAAACATGGTAGGTTACAAAATCAAACACTAATAATCTATAATAATCTACAAACTTTCAAAATTAAGTGCCTGAGGAAAATACTTCTTATTTACTGACCTAATATTAGCACAAACGAGGAACTACGGTGGAAAATATGCCTAAAACTCATAGAAACAGAAATTAGGAAGAAAAAATGACGTCTTCTTCGTCATACATTATGCAAACTGAATAAGAACATAGCCAAAATGGCTCTGAACTGACATCCGCAGGGCCAACGTGGTAGAGAAAGATCCAGAAACAGTTAGCGCAGGACTATAACGGAGTAGGCACGAAACATGCAGAAAACCTCCACAGAAATTAAACAACTAGCGCAAAAGAGCCGCCTTTTGTGAAGAGCTTATGTCTTGACTGAGGAATTCTAGAAAATTATTCGTTAAGCTGTTTATTAGACATGTTGAGTAACAAACTCAGAAATAACCACATGCACATTCAGATTTACAACGTGAACTAAAATAAAAAGAATAAAACAGTAGTTGTCCATATAACATAAGTTGTTTTGTTTTATTTCGTTAGAATTTTTATGTATTTCATTACTTTTAAAAGTCAAAATGGTTTCGATTGGTGTCCTTAACCCTGAAGTTGAATGAACTACGTAGTTAGTTATATTTATCTGATACCTATGCATTCAGTCATATATTCTAAATTTATGTAATTTGTTACAGACTTATTTGATTTTTACGTTGGTCAGAATGGCGCCTGATGGCCGTTAAGTTTAACTGTTGGTATAACCATCACCGAGTACCTATCGGGGTCTCAAAACAAACTGAGATGTTACCCAATAAAATCCTTCATTTAGTTTTAAAGCTCATGACAAATCATAAATCATATTTTATATTTGTTATACTTTTCTGTATGCCTCGTATATTTTCTCTTGCCTGTGTTAAATATGAAATTATAACGAGTCTTAGTTTATTAGAACATACCAAGTAGAGTTAGATCAAACAAGGACATAATAAAAATCTGCACATACAGTGGTGAAAAAATATTAACCTCTTTGTGTAAACAAGAAAGTAATTTTTTATAATACTTAAATTGCAATTTTTATTTCCCTTGCTCCAGTGAGAGTGGAGAAAAAGTCTTTCCTACCTTCGAAATTTTTGAAAGTTTACACTTTTAAGGGTCACTCATGAAAATACATCGTATTTCCATCGCTCTGTCTGTATACTGACACGGTAACTCTCGAATGAAATAAGATCCATTTTAAATTTGATATAAACATAATATCTGAAGTAGGAATAAGACCTATAATTTTTGAGCAATATCACCATAGGGTAGAAGACGAAAAAGGCAAAGTTGAGAAATTTTATATATTTTCTATATTATGCCAGTTATTCTTATTTTTGGGATGAAATAATGAATAAACTATTAATATAATAATTTATTATCAAACATATAAGAGCGGGAAGAGTATTAAAAGGGTTCCTTTGTATATATCGTATCACACGCCTTTCTGAAGATTCTGCAAGGTAAGAATCTAAAAATGGTGTTATTTTTTCATTATTTTCAATTACTCAGTATATATCACCACTACACCATATACTTTATTTTTGCGCTCGACGCGCGTTTCGCTAACCATGTTAGCTTCATCAGAAGCGATGATTAGCTAAAGCTAAACTTCAAATCTACCCTATTTATACTTAACCTAACCCTCGAACTACTCAGGCGGAACTAATGGCATAGGCAAGGCTATCAGTTCTAGTCAAGTAACCAGTAGAGGGGACTATAAGGAATAGGCCCTCTGTCTTTATTTAAACTACTTTTACATTTTATAATTTCCATACTTTCGTATGCGTTCAGCAATCTCCTATCAGATATTTTTAATTAATCTTAGCTTATCTAATGTTACAATATCAGCTTCAAGGGCATGTTCGGCAATGTTAGACTTTTCTGTTCTACTATATTTTAAGTGTGCTAAATGTTCTTTAAATCGACCTTGCCCAATATACTTTTTGTCACAATCATTACAACTAATTTCATAAATTCCACTTTTCTCACAATTAGAAATTTTATCCATGGGATTTCCTAAGATATTCCTCAGATTGTTTGATGACTTATAGACTAAGGTGAGGCCTACCTTATTAAATACCTTATTGAGTATCTTGCTATATTTCGGATTATATGGTATGCAGACATACTTGGTGTTACTTTCTTCGTGTGTGAAAAGGGTGGAATTCTGAATATTTCACCTGAATTTATGTTTTTTTATTAGCTTGTTTGCTAAGTCATCGTCATAACCATTAACTCTAGTTATATTTCTAATACGATTCCTTTCGTTATTAAAGTTTACTCTATTCAGAGGAAAAGTGACCAAACGATGAACTAAAAAATGTAATGAGGCGAATTTGTGTTGTTTGCAATGAAATGAATCATTAGGAATATATCTATCTGTTACTTTGTCTTTCCTATAGATATCAAATTCTATTATTATTTTTAATAATTAAAATATCCAGAAAAGGCAGTTGTCCTTTGTTCTCAACTTATATATGTATATATATATATATATATATATATATATATATATATATATATATATATATATATATATATATATGTATGTATGTATATGTATGTATATGTATAGATATATACATATATATATATATATATATATATATATATATATATATATATATATATATAACTAAAACTAACTAAATTAACTACTAAGTAACTAAAAAGAAACAGCTTCGAAAGTCAAATTTTCGAAAACGACTTGTGCAAAAGCAAAATTTTCAAATAGACATATTTTCGAAAAACTGAATTTTCGATACCAATATGTTAGAATAGGTAAATTATAGAGAAATCGGTTTTGAAAGATAAGTTGTAGAAAAAAAAACTGAATGTTAAGTTGATTTTTTAGTATGATTGGGTGGATCTTGGCTAGTCGCGAATAGAGGTTAGTTCAGGTTAACTCAGAAAATAACAAATTAATTAGGTATGTATTTAATTTATGATTGCCTGAATTAAACTCCCAGTATTATTATTTCATCTAGTCATGGAGTCAGGGAAGCAATAAAATTATTAATTATTCATTATGACAATAACGCTATTTAATTTTGTCGCCTAGACAGAATAAGACTGATTTTCATTATAATAGGTTTGTCAAGTTTACATAACAAATAACTATGCAGTTGACACTGCATTCAAATTTTGGGATTAATCAGTACGGAATTTCTTTCATTCTAAGAAAACTGCCAATCTGGATTTTTTTTTCTTTATTCTGCAAATTCACCCGAGAAAAGCAAAAATATCATTTCCAGAAACCAGTTGCATCTAATGTTATGGAGAATACTATTAATCCACATCTTCGAAAATATCTGGCAGGCTTTAATATTGTTGACTAATATCAGTTCGACCCAGTCAATATTTTTATAACCAGACAGTTAACTAATATATAATATGTAAACGGTCGCATTTGCAATATCCAAACCATTCGACCGTGTCTGGCATTGCGTTCTATTAGTTCAAGTTTGTTCATATGGAAAGTCTGACAAATTTTGTCTTTGGTTTCCATGAATTTTCTCAGAGATTGTTCTCCACAAGTGGCAAATAACAGATTTTCTCATTATTAATGTCTATATTAATCAACAGATTCTCCCGCTTCACATTGTCTCCTACCACTCTTTTTCTTCATAATAAACCTGCTGATAAAATTAAGATTCCAGTTTCTTGTCTTGGCAAACCTCTTATGGATATCCTACCGACGGGATCTGAAGAAACTAACGAAGAACTTAGGAGGAAGGATAAACTAGGTCAAGAACAATCTGACGGATAAATGTTAATATAAATACCTGATACTTTGCCAGAAAAAAATTGTTATTTGGGATTTTCCCTCCCCTCAATAATTTTATAATTATTTATTCCTAAAATATGTAATATTTTGGGGCAAAGTATGCGCTTTTACCAAACTTCTTTTTTTACATTTATGTCGAAATGGCTCGAACTTCTAGTTGCAGTTCTTCGTATTAAACTCAAACTCCAGAAAAAAATATAAAGGTGCAGGAAGAACAACAAATTACAGAACTAGTAAACATAAATATACGAAAGATCCAAGAAAATGAAGATCCTGGAAATAATCAAGAGATATGGAACAAAGTGAAAACATCGATAAAATATGCTCATAAAGAAATATCATCCTATAGAGTAAAAGAATGTATTAAAAAACCTTTGATGTCTAGAAACAACGCAATTTATAGAACAAAGGAAAACTGTGAAGTAAACTAGACTAAACGATGATCAGCAGATAGAAGAGTACCAAGATCTAAACCGACTTAGACAAAAGAAGTGTAGACAAGATAAGAATATATATTTCAATAACCAAGGCAAATAAATAATAAGTACAAGCACATGCAGAGAAAAATCAAGTAAAAGACCTTTTTAAAAAATTAAAGAGAGATAAAAATTTCAAGCCTAAAACTTGGGTAGTCGAAGAAAAAAATGAAACACTGCTGAGGGAGAAAAAAAAAACAGAGAAATGGAGAGAAAACATTATGATGAACAAGAACAAAACATACACCAACAGATCAATACCACTCAACAAGAACTTGAAATAATGAGGAATGAGGAAGAAGAAGCTATAAAAAAATTGAAAAACAATAAGGCATCTGGCTGCGATGACATCACAGGAGATGTTATTAAGGAACTAGAGAATGAGGCTATTAAAATAGTAAGTAAAATATGTAATAACACCTGGAAAACCGGAATATGGCCGAAGGATTGGACGACGTCTATAATAATATCTCTACACAAGAAAGGATCCACCCATAAATGTAGTAATTATCGAACATTATCTCTGTTATCACATCCAAGTAAGGTAATGTTACATATCATACATAATCGTTTTGGATACTATGTTGACCAACAAATCTCTAGAGAACAAGCCGGATTCGTTAGAGGAAGAGGAAGGAAAAATCAAATTGTTAACATCAGACAATTGATAGAAAACTGTAGAGAATATAATGTGTCTATGGTAATGTGCTTCATAGACTTTAGCGAGGCCTTTAATTTTGTCAGCTGGAAAAAGCTTTGAGTGATACTAGCGCAAGTGGGTGTTCCTTATTATCCGATTAAACTGATTAAAACCTTTACTTGGGTCGCACCGTAGTGATGAGATTAGACAATATAACGTCCGACCAATTTCATCCATGCAGAAGTGTAAGACAGGGCTGTATTCTGTCTCCTAAATTTGTAATAAGAAATGCGTTAAACGAATGGGATGGTGGAATTTTAGTAGGAGGTTAGCAAATAAACAATTTGCGTTACGCTGATGATACCACCATATTTGCAGCAACTAAGGAAAATATGGCCACACTCTTTAATCGGATAGAGAAAGTGCCCGTTCGCGTGATCGGAGACCCAAAAAAACTCACCAGAAACCTTGGTACTTTGGAAAATCGGAGAACGATTGGCGACTTGAGTATATTCTACAAGTATTTTCATGGAAAGTGTTTGATGGATGTAGCCCGCTTAATTCCTTTCAGAGCGATACATGCTATTAATACGCGTCGCACAAATAAATCACATTCCTGTGAGGTGCAGCATATTACTCCTCGTACAACACTTTTTAAAAGACTTTTATATAGAGAACATCATCCCTTTGGAATGATTTGCCCAAAACTGTGTTTTCCACCGAGCACAACTTACAACGATTCAATACCAACGTACTTTTTCCGCACACACGCCGCTTCTATAGCGCTTTAGCGATTTACCTGCAGCACGTGTGCTACACCCATAAAAAAAGACAGACAAACTGATGGATAGATACATAGGCGGACAGACGACAGACAGATCGGTAGATCGCCGAAAATTTGACTATGTTTCCGATCTTGAACTTTAAAGAAATACAAAATAATCAAAATGTGATTTTTTTCACGAACAGAATAATTTCTTTAGTAATGGACAAGGAAAAAAAACTGGATATAAAGTTCCGTTTTCAAAAATATTTAGAAAATTTGTTTTTTTTTTTCAAATTTATTCCTTCGAAAATTTTACTATTCAAAAACCTTCCTTTGAAAATTTTGTTTTTGAATATTATTGAAGGAGTGAAATTTGGTGTTGCAATTGAGTATTTATATACACATAATTTAAAACACACATCTTATTTCAATATACTTCCATGTCCATTTTCAAAAAAAAGTTTGACATTGTACTTTCTCAACTTCCTGTATTATATGTATAGAACAAAACAAAAATTGTATACTGCATTGTCGATAATTCAAGAAATTAATTATTTCTTGTTTAATATCACATATTATCACCGATTATTTTATTTCAACTTATTGTTATCCAAAAATCAACCTACTAATAAATATAAACCAAATCTGATATAATTATACTAACGTAACGAAGTTTTAGACTTCCTTGTTTTGGTTAAATTATTATTTTTTAGTATTACCTCATAAAAAAAAAGAAAAAATCAATATATTTTAGTGCAGATTACATCTCATGGTATCCTAATTGTGAAATTGATCAGATCCAACAATCAGCCTCGGAATAGGACGGTCCAAACAATAACGAACTCGGCAAGAAACTGGAATACGAATACGGAAAGCAAACTAAACAAAAAACAAAAATGGAGGAAAAAATATAATACGAAGAGCTTGTTGGAACATAATGTCGTGGAACACCAAAAACAGTGAAATACTTCTGGAAATGGATATATGTGCGCTATCAGAAACCAAGCGCAAAGGTAAGGGAACCACTAAAGTACCAAACTATGTGCTAATATATAGCGGGGTCGATAAACACAAAAAAGCAATAGCAGAAGTAGGGCTACTAATAGCTGAAAAATACGAACACCTTATACGAGACATACAATACGTAAATGAAAGAATCCTCAAAGTATCATTGAACATAGGAACAGGAAACCTCAACCTTATAAGTGTATATGCTCCGGATATTGGCAAAAGCAGAGAAGAGACAGACACATTTTACGAAAGCCTGGAAAATGAACTGAGAAACATACCAGTAAATGAGAAATTACTTATAATGGGTAACCTAAATGCCAGAATTGGAAATAACACATTACCTGGAATAAAGCACCACTTTAACGAGGAACACATCGATGAGATCGGAGAAGTACTAGTAGACCTGTGTGCACGCTACAACATGAGAATAAACAACATCTTCTTTAAACATAAACGCCAGCATAAAATTACATGGCAGAACTTTCGAGAACAAAACTCAACGATTGACTATATAATATCAAATAGAGCCATACACCCAACCCAAATACTAGACACAAGAAGCCTGACCTCAGCAAATATAGGATCCGACCACTTTTTAGTCGTTTGTGAACTGCGAATAAACATACAGAAGAAGAAGATACCAAAAAACACGATCCAAGAAAAAATCCACATAGAGTCCATCAGAGACCCAACGACAAAAGCACTGTATCAGACTCGACTAACACAAAAAATCGAAACAAACAACACTAGAGAATATGACGACACAGAGAACTGCTGGGAAAAAATAAAGACAAATATTACTGACGCAGCTGTTGAGGCGTTGGGCATAAGAAAAGTAGGAGTAAACAAAAATCCTCGAAACAAATAATGGTATACACCGGAAGTGAGAGCACTGGCTAAGGAGAAACGGGAGGCATACTTGGGTTACAGAAACAACAAAACAACAGAAAAAAAGAACCATTACACCCAAACAAGAAACAGAGTCAACGCAGAAATTAGAGAAATAAAACGAAACTTTCGGGAAGGATTCACCTCCGAAATGGAACATGACCTATATACGAAGCATAAAAGAAAGTGTGGAGAATGATAAGAAGAAAGATACTTGAAGTCGTAGAGTACACACAAACACAACAAATCGATGAGACCCGCTGGAAAATTTACTTTGAGCAGTTGTACGCAGATGCACCCAAAAGAGAAGACGAGGATGAGGAGGAAAATGAGAAAATTGAAGAACCCTTAGAAATACCAGGTGAAATGACGATAGAACATGAAAAAAAGATTAAAAACAGGAAAGCACCCGGGCTAGATAACATACCAAATCAGCTACTGAAATATGGAGGGCAACAATTAATGACAGAACTTACAAAGCTATTCAATAAAATATTATCAACCAAAGAAGTCCCTAATGAATGGAGAAAAAGCATAACCATTCCTATATTCAAGAAAGGAGACAAGAAATTACCAGAAAACTATAGAGGTATAACTCTGTGAATCCGGAAAAAACCCGCATTTATGTGCTTTATAGACCTCACTAAAGCATTTGACAGAGTAAGACTAAAACACGAAGTAGATATCCTAAAAGAAAACATGTGCCAAAAAACGTAATAGACATCATAAAACAACTAAACCACAATACAGGCACTCACATCTTAGTTAATCAAAGACTGACAGAGAAAATACAAACGCCAACCGGAATCCGACAGGGGGACTCTTTAAGCCCGCAACTGTTCAACTTAATCATGGACGAGATAATAACCCATATCAGAGACATGGAGGAAGGATATTCACTTACAACGGTTAAAATCAACATTGTCTGTTATGCAGACGACGCTGTGATCGTGGTAGAGAACGAAGACGACTTACAGCGGCGTCTGCACTCATTCTACACAAAAGCTAAAGCCCTCAACATGCAGGTATCCACCACAAAAACCAAAACCCTCGTTATATCTAAAGAGCCAATAAGATGCAAACTTGCTCTGGAAAACAAAACAATAGAACAAGTCATGTCAGTTAACTACCTAGGCATACAAATCACCTCATGCCAAAATAGAACAAATGAAGTAAAAGACCAAGCAAACAAAGCCAGCCGAATATCAGGCGCACTTCGGGACATTATCTGGAACAATGCCTTTATGAATAAAAAAGCAAAAGTAAAGATATACAAAACATGTGTCAGACCCACACTAACATACGCTATGGAAATAAGAGCAGACAATAAAAGAACAAAAAGCATTTTTCGAACAACAGAGATGAAAATACTTAGAAACATTTCAGGATACACACTAAGACATAGGAAAAGAAACACAGACATAAGACATGAATGCGAAGCTGAAAACATAATCAGATGGGGACGTAAACGTAGAAGAGCTTGGAGAGATCACGTGGAGAGAATGACTGAGGAGAGACTGGCGAGAATCGCGCGAGATGGTAAACCACGGGCACGACGACCCACGACCCCTGGGAAGACCTCCAAAGAGATAGCTCGAATCATGGACTTCAACATCTCAAGAAAACTGATGAGTTGGAAACTACAGACCTGAGGCGTACAGTACGTGGAAGAAGAAGAATAAGATCAGTAATTATTGCAGGTTGGTTAGAGAATATGTCGAAATGAACCGTTCAGCATAAAAAAAAGTATTAAACTAATTTATTCAGTACTTCCTTTACAAATAAGCAGTTCTAATATAAATATTTAATATGATTGTCTTATAATAAAGAATAACGTTATCCAGATGTTATAACTTGGTATTTCAAATGATATGTACCTTATGATGAAATATAAATTAAAAGAGATTTGACCAAAGGGAGACCTTCATAGGTCTCAACTGAAGTTTTCAAAACGCGTTTTTTTGAGTTTAAAATATATATAACTCCGGTTATATCAGTCGGATCGAGACAAACGAAAAACTATGGTAAACATTTCGTAATGAAATTTTCAACAAATTCTCGTTACTACTCAGTATATATCACCACTACACCAAACACATTATTTTTGCACTCGACGCGCGTTTCGCTAACCATGTTATCTTCATCAGGAGCGATGATTGACTCCTCCTGATGAAGCTAACATGGTTAGCGAAACGCGCGTCGAGTGCAAAAATAAAGTGTTTGGTGTAGTGGTGATATATACTGAGTAGTATCATTGTGCCAAAGATTCCACATTCCCAACTTAAATTCTCGTTAGTTTTAAATCGCTCAAATCATCTTGAAAGTTTTTTGTCGGTTATTTCAATTTTGTAGGTTATGTACACATTTGAGCGATTTAAAACTAACGATGATTTGTTGGAAATTTCACTACGAAGCGTTTGGTTTTTTTTTGTCTCGATCCGACATATATAAGCGGTGTTATTCGCATTTTAAGCTCAAAAAATGCGTTTTGAAAACTTCAATTGTTTATAAAAAAAAGAGCACAAGTTTAAGTTTCTCGAGGTCTAATACTCCTAGTTATACCCTAGAGAGAATAAAACCATAATATTGCTGTATCTAAACTGTGCAATTTCAAATGCTTTTTTATTGCACTACTATAGCTTTCTTTCCGATTTCAATAATGATATGTATATCCAATTTGATTTTTTTTCTGTTTCGTTCTTGTTACGAGTTATGTGTGTGTCATATAGACAGACAGATAAACAGACTGACTAAGACACCGACATACCAATAGATCGAACAAACGGCAGAAATTGGAAAATATTTTCAGTGAATATTGGGAGCTTGACAAGTGAAGAAATGCAAAAATCTGGAACGATGATTTTTTATAAATATCATACTTCCCTTATCAACGGAGGTGCAAACCATACCAGTACCTTTTGAAATGCTTATACGACCGGCGGAGCCCAATGGATTGTGGTAACTTTTCAGATATTGAGAGCCTAATATTTTAGATTGTCCTTACTTGGGTGTTCCGTTAATTTATTTGCCTAGTTATGAAAATATCATACTCGAAAAAAAATGCTCGGTTATCAAATTATTGTAGCAGCCCTACATACTTTATATGAGTTTGTTAGGTTTTCAGGTGAGGGAAAGTCATTTGGACAATCGCGCAGTAATTTAAAAAATTTAAAAGTTTTTGACTAAAGGAGAGAAATAGGTCAAAAGTTATTTATGAAAGAATATTGCACGTGTACGGCAATATTGAGCCAGTTTTTTTCAACTAGGACATACCTTCAAAAATACTAGAATACTGAACCTAAAAACTAAAGTCTACAATAACACGTGGGCTGAAAAATTTTTGGTCTAGCTACTTAAAACACATTTTTTTGCAAAATTCGACTTTATTCATCAACATAGTCTCCTTCAAAAACTATACAATCAGTCCAACGCTTTTCTAACATTTTTATACCTTTCTTGTAGAAGGATTTATCTTTGCCTTCAAAATAGGCTTCAGTTTCGGCGATAACTTCTTCACTGGAGCCAAAGCTCTTTCCTCTCTCTCTCTGCGCATAGCTAATAGTCACTGGGGGCCAAAACCTTCCCAGTCGACTGTTGTGTCTTAGGTCGCTTCGGGAGGCTTTCACCGGCTGTTGTCCACTGAGCTGACTGCCGATTTAATTCCGGTGTGTAGTGGTGGATCCATGTTTCATCCATTGTCAAATATAGCATGAAAAACTTTATTTTATTGCACTTAAACAGGTCCAATCACCGCTCAGAATCATCAACACGTTGTTGCTTTTGGTTTACTGTGAGCAAACGCGGTATCCATTTCGAACAGAGCTTTCTCATGCCCAAATGTTCATGCAAAATATGACCAACACATTATTTTGATATCCTTAGGGTATCAGCTATCTCACGCAATTTCACTTTACGGTCATCCAAAATAATTTTGTGATTTTTTTTATGTTTTCTGGCGTAACCACCACATTTGGGCGTCCAGAGCGTTCAGCATCATTTGTATTTATACTACCGCGTTTAAATTCAGCATACCAGTAAATAATGAGTGATTTTCCGCGAGCAGAGTCCCCGTAACACTTATAAAGCCATTGCCTTGCTTGAACGGTACTTTTCATATCAACACGCCAAACTCGATTTTTTTCATTGTTTTGAGCGTCACTAAAACCACTGTAACTTATAAACTAATCATCGAAATGTCATGTAATTTTGACACGTATTGTTTAAAGGTTGGTAATTCCTAAAAACCATATGGATTTTTTGAAAAGGGCGACATCTATGTATCAGACCCAAAACCTTTTAGCCTACGTGTTACCTGTGTCCTACTTGTCAGCACATATGGACTGGATATGCCTCACTAAAGGATTTACTAAATAGCTCGTAACTTCACAGAGAGCTGTGGAAAGAAGTATGCTTGGTATCTCCCTTAGAGATAGAATTCATAGCAAGCAGATAAGGAGACGAACCAAAGTCAATGACATAGGTCTAGAGGCGGCAAGAATGATGTGGGTCATATGGCTTGATCATCCCGAGACAGAAGGATATATAGAGTCATCGTATGGACACCTAGAGAAACAAAAGGAGGTGTAGGACGTCGACAAAAACGATGGGTCTATAGTGTGAGAGTAGTAGCCGGCAAGCAGTGGTTTGAATGTGGCAAAAGATAGAGAAGCATGGAAGAGATTAGAAGAGACCTACGTCCAGGAATGGACAAACTTGGGTTGACAAGAGAGAAGAAGAAGATGGCAATGACGGTCCATCTTATTTTCAAATAAAATTTTTATCTAAACAATTTCGATGGGGCCGAGACTGAATTCAGGATCGCCCCAGATCAAGCAGACTGGTTGATGCAAGATCTGAGGAAATCATCAGATTTGTTGAGAATTTGCTGTTGTCAGATCGACTAATCAAGATTGCATTGCTTGCTTAAGACGCCGGAATATTCGTAACGACGATTTTCAAGATTGTAAATGAAGATTTAGGGATGAAAATAATTTTTGCATGATCGATCTCGCAACTCCTTATATAAGAGCAGAACATGAAGAGGAAAGAAATTTTTCAAGGACATTTTTCCGCTTTAGAGAACGATGAAAGTTATTTCTCATGAACTATCAGAGGATATGAGGGTTGCAAAGGAATTGTTGAATATAGAGTTAGTGAAGAGGTTTATGTAGAAAGAATCCAAAATTTTAATCAGGCCACTAGAAAAAAGTGTCCTAATTCACTGAGAACACAAACTTTGCTGTTTCACGATAAATGCAAGGCCCACAAGATTCTCTTTCGGTTGTAGCCGTTACCGGCAGCCGTGGATTTTTTTTTATGGGTCTAGCACACGTGTTACTTGGAAATCCCTAAAGCGCTACAGGAGCGACACGTGTGCGGAGAAAGCGATTCACGTTGTTCTTGAATCGCTGTAGATTGTACTCGATGGGAAACACAGTCCTGGGTCCATATAAAAGACTGCTTGAAAAGCGTTGTACGAGGAGTAACAAGCTGAACCTCATACGAATGTAAAGTATTAGCGCGACGTGTACTTTTAACATGCACCGCTCTGGGAGGAATTAAGCGGGCCACATCGTTCGAACACTTTCCATGAAAGTACTTGTAGAATAGGCTCAAGTCGCCAACCATTCTTCGATGTTCCAGCGAATCAAGGCCGTCGGTCAGTTCCGGGTGTCCAATCAGACGAACAGCTCTTCTCTGGATAGAATCCAACAAATGCAGTGTATGTTTGGGAGCGGAGCTCCAAACATGGGAGCAGTATTCCATAGTTGGTCGAATTTGAGCTTTGTAAAGAATTAACAGTTGTTGTGGTGTGTAAAGCTTTCTGGTTCGAAATAATATTCCCAACTTTTGAGAAGCTCTCCTTGCTATGCCTGCAACATGTTCATGCCAGGACATATTTGCTCCCAAATTAACGCCTAACAGATTGAGTGACGATGTTAGAGGGATGGAGTGCCCCGACATAACTATGTCGGGTTCTGCAACGTTAACTTTTTTAGAAAAAACTGCCGCCTGGGTTTTTGTAGCGTTAAATTCCACTTGGTTACTGTCACCCCAAGATAGAATTTCTTCCAGGTCTTCGTTAAGTTGAATGACTTCCTGCTGTCTGCGGATATTCGTCTGAGTGGCCGATGTCCGAGCATTCAAAGTGAATGAAGAGATAAGTGTACTGTCATCTGCAAAGCTGTAGATTGGATTCTCGGTCTTTTCCAGCAGATCGTTAATATAAATAAGGAAGAACGCTCTCTGAGGAAACATGAGAGCCACAAACAGAACTTTTCAGACATACCATAAGAACGTAACTTAGCCAACAGCCCATCGTGCCAAACACGGTCAAATGCCTTGGATATGTCAAGAGCAACCGCTCGAGATTCTCCAAAGTGTTCAATTGCGTTGTTCCAAACATGTGTTACATAAGTGAGAAGATCTCCTGTTGATCTATTTTTACGAAAGCCATATTGGTGATCACTTATAATGTTGAATCCTTCAAGATATTTTAGAAGATGCTGATTGATAGCCTTTTCCATGACTTTCGATATTATTGAGAGTAGTGCGATTGGTCGGTAGTTATTTGGCAAGGTCTTCTTGCCTTTTTTAGGTATCGGCTGAACTGTGGCACATTTCCAGCAGGAAGGAAATATTCCCTTTCTGTAGGATAGGTTGAAAAGTCTACAGAAAACTGGTGTTAGTTCCCTTGCACAGTTCTTGAGAACTATGGCAGGTATTCCGTCAGCGCCAGAAGCCTTTTTGGTGTCTAGCTTCATCAAAATACGTTTTATGATACGCTGTCTGAAGACAATATCGGGCATCCTTGACTGCACTATGGGAATAGTAGATGGTGTTTTTCCTTGAAAATCGACAGTAGAATGTGAAGCAAAGAGTTCAGCCAACAAGTTCGCTTTCTCAACAGGTGTCGTTGCAATAGAATTATCTGGCCGTGTGAGTGGTGGTATGGTGGATTTGGTGAAATTTTGACTAACTGCCTTAGCGACTGACCAAAAGGACCTGGAATTGCCGGGACAAGCGAGAAGTTTGTTTCTAATCTGTTGATTGTGTACCTCCTTGGTTTCGTCGATAATTTCTTTGCATCTGTTCCTGGCACAAACAAAGATATTACGATTTATGGTGTTAGGATCTTCACGCCACTGTCGTATGTAAGATGTTTAGAAGCAACAGCTTCTTTGCATTTTAGGTCAAACCAAGGCTTGCCGTTGGAAGGGCATTTCTTCGAAAAAGGGATGTAAGCCTCCATACCGGCCAAAATAACATCGGAAACCTCCCTGGCGCAGTCAGATGAGTCGTCGGATCGAAAACAAACGCCCAACCAAGGGAAAGTTCGAAAATATTCCATGAGATCTTCCCATTTAGCAGATTTGTAGTGCCAAATCTTGCGTGGTTTGGGCGCTTCTCTATCACTGATTGGTAGAATACTCGATGTCGAAAGTAGTCTATGGTCGGAAGAACCTAACGGCGGATTTACGCTGACCGTGTAAATCTCCGGATTGGTGGTTAAAAACAGATCAAGAAGACTGGCGAACTCTCCGTCTCGATCAGGGATCCGTGTTGGTTCATCAATAAGCTGAGTCAAGCCACAACTGATTGAAAATGATTCGGCTTCACGACCTTGTTCATCGGTAGTATTTAGAAGTATAGTATTTAGTAGTATAGGTAGGATTAACCCTATAGCCCTGATTTAGCGCCCTACAACTTCCTTTTGTTCAAAAATCTGAAAAAAGATTCCAGGGATCGAAATTTTCCTCAGACGATGAATGGAAAACCACTGTAGTGAGGTGCAAAAAAAAAGAATTTGTTTGAATGGAATAAAATAAATTGGGAAAAGTTAGAAAAAATGTTTTAGTATACGAGGCCGGATAAAAAAAAAGTAAATGACATTTTTCTGCAAAAATAAAAATTTATTTCTCAACGTAATTTCTATTGAGCTCAATACATTTGGTTTTTTTGGAGGTTACTTTGTGTACAATATGTTTGCATGATTTTGGTAATTTTTGGAGCAGGGTGATCAAAAATTTATATTATTTTTATACTTCCAACCCTTACATATGTTATATGTACAGGGTGAGTCAACGATAGAGTAAAGTTCATTATCTCGTTTGTTTCGAGAATGACAAAAAATGTTAAATGCAGTAGGGAATGTTAAGGTGCACGGTTTAAAATTATTTTTGAGTATACAGGGTACTTCAAAAAAGTGTAATCGATATAACATATGTTTTTTTTTAGATGGAACATCCTAATCTAATTTATTTTTAAATTCTGCGTAAAATTTTATAACTTTTTTATTAATAATGTTAAATACCTAAGCCTAGTAGTTTTTCTAAGTTTTCAATTTTTTAAAAAAAATACTAGTTTTCAGTTTTGTAAAAAATTGCCAGTAGCACCATTGTTTCTGAAGGTGGAATACTCATAATAGGTACGAGCATTCTATAGATATGAAAAAAAGATATATGTAAAGAAATTTGAGTTCGACACTACAGGGTGTTCAAAATAAATTTTTGCATTTCAACTATTTTAAATTGAAAAATCTAAAATTTTTTAAATGGCACACCCTGTATATTATTATTTTTTTAATAGATTTTACAAAACTTTCCAATTTTTGTTAAGTATGTCATATACCTATTTCTAATAGTTTTCGATTTATATTGAATTTTTCAGTTTTTACCCTTGGTTTTAATACACTTACGCTATTGTGAAAACATAAACAAATAGTTAATAATAATTTTAATATAGTTTAACTTATCTAATGATTAATTATTATGTCGTAATAAATGTTCAAAAATATACCCGTCTACTTGAATACACATGTTTAGTCGTTTTACTATAATTCCCTTCACTTTCCTTAGCATAAAGGGCGTTATTGTCCTGCACGCATTCCGTATCCTATTTTCCATATCTACTGGTGTTGTAGGGGGATTCACATAAACACGATCTTTAATGTAGCCCCACAAAAAGAAGTCTAAAGGTGTTAAGTCACATGATCGAGGGGGCCACTTAATGAATCCATTCCTATCGATCCATTTTTGTGGATAACGATAGTTTAAAAATTCTCGAACTTCCCGTGGTAATGACCAGGAGCTCCGTCTTGTTGAATCCACATTTGTTCTCTTTCAAAGTTGTTAACTTCTTCAAGAAGCTGGGGTTATCCGTTTTGCAAAAAATTTAGATATCTAGGCCCGTTAAGCGGTTCGCGGAAAAAATTTAGACCAATAATTCGAAAATTTAATATTTCACACCATATATTAAGCCACCAATGGTTTTGGTTTTGAATTTCCCGGACCCAAAATAGATTAACTGTTGAATAATAATGCATGTTATGGCTGTTAACTGTTCCATTACTGCGAAAAGTAGCTTCATCAGAAAACATTATTTTGGATAAAAAATTTGGATAGGCCTCTATTGCTCCATTCGTGGTGGTACAAAAGTTTGCTCGTCGTTCAAAATCACGGTCGTGAAGTTCTTGGTAAAAAAAAAATAGAGTGCCCTTAATAATATATTCACTTTATAATTTAACACGTAGACTGAAAAGTTTTTGGTCTAGCTACTTAAAACACTTTTTCTTGCAAAATTCGACTTTTTCCAACATAGTCTCCTTCAAGAGCGATACAATCAGTTGAACGCTTCTCTAACCTTTTAATACGTTTCCTGTAGAAGGATTTGTCTTTACCTTGAAAACTGGCCTCAGTTTCGGCGATAACTTCTTCATTGGAGCCAAATCTTTTTCCCTCAAGCATTTTTTTGAGGTCTGCGGATAGATAATAATAGCTGGGGGACAAATCTGGGGAATAAGCTAGATGAGGAAGCAATTCGAACTTCAATTCATGCAATTTTGTCATCGTAACCATTGACTTGTGACAAGGTTCCCAGTGTTTGGTCGCTTTCGGGCGGCTTTCACTGGCTGCTGTCCACTCAGCTGACTGCCGATTTAATTCTGGTGTGTAGTGGTGGATCCATGTTTCGTCCATTGTCACATATGATATGAAAAAAATCATTTTTATTACGCTTAAACAAGTCATTCTCATGCCCAAATGTTCATGCAAAATATGACCAACATGTTATTTTGATATCTTTAGGAGGTCGGCTATCTCACACAATTTCACTTTATGGTCATCCAAAACAATTTTGTGGCTTTTTTTTATGTTTTCCGGTGTAACCACCTTATTGGGGAGTCCAGAGGGTTCAGCATCATTTGTGTCTGTCGACCGCGTTTAAATTCAGCATACCAGTAAATGATGAGTGATTTTCCAGGGACAGAGTCACCGTAACACTTATCAAGCCATTGCTTTGCTTGAACGGTATTTTTTCCCATCAAGAAACAGTGTTCAATCAACACACGAAATTCGATTTTTTCCATCGTTCAGAAAATATCAAAAGTAGCGTCACTAAAACCACTGTAACTTGTAAACTAATCGTCGAAATGTCATGAAATTTTGACACGTATAGTTTGAAGGTTGGCACTTTCTAAAAAATAAATAAATTTTTTGAAAAAGGCAACATCTATGTGTCAGACCAAAAACTTTTCAGCCTATGACATATATTTGAGAAGTACTGAATATATACTTCTACAATTTTCTAAAACAGAGTATCCATAATGTTGTCGCTTATTTCACCTTTTTGTTCAAAACAATCCTCCTCTCCTCTGTTCACATTGTGCTATTTTATTGACTTTCATAAATAACGCAAGAAAGAAAACAATATTACTTTTTTGCGATATCACATATTATTTTCACTAATTCGGTCCAGCGAGATTCCAATTTTTTCATCCCCTCAAAAAAAATTGTTTCGATCTGTGCATAATATTCATTTACAGAGAATATAAATTCTTCATTGGACGAAAACTTTTTTCTTCAAGCCATTTTTTAGATTAGGAAACAAAAAAAGCCATTTAAGGCCAAATCCAGGAAATAGATTGGGTGGGCCGTTGCAACTGCCGATGTGTGAGCAGGCGCGTTGTCCTGGTGAATAGACACTTTTGTGCACACGTGGTGTAATAGTAGTTACTTACTGTTTTCCCTTTTCCAAATAGTCAATCATGATGATACCCTGTGAGTCAGTTGCCACCATTTTTTGAACCGATAAAATTGTTTTCGTTTTTTTCGGTGCACTTTTACCTCCACCAACCCACTGTTTTGACTGGCGTTTTGTCAGGGTGTAATGGTGGATCCACGTATCGTCTACAGTAAGAACAGATGTTCTTTTTGAAATGTCTTTTCCTATGCGTTTTTGGTCTGAAGTCAAAAAACCCGTCGCGTATTCAGCTTTTTCATTTTTAGAACTTTATGCAGGATATTATGTACCCATGTATATAGAATGCCTACCATCTTAGCAACCCCACAGAGCATAATGTGATGATCTTCCATTACGATATTATGAATTTAATCGATCACATCTTCGAAAAAAAACCAAAATCGTGTCCCCCACTGAATGTGCAGCATCTGCATTGCTCATACCGCCACTTTTAAATTCATTTATCCAGTAATAAATGGCCTTGAATTCAGGTGCAGGCATGCTTAGTTTCTATCTGGGCCGCAGTCTACTTTTTTAAGTGAAAATATTTTGTCACTGCCTGATACTCGGCTTTATCCATTTGTACGAAACGTATAATACCGATTTCTTACGATAGCTGCCAACAAACAACTGCGAGTTGCATCTGTCATATCGCTTAACAAAATGTCCCGCCATTTTTTAGAAATTTACCAGACTTATCAATACACCTTCGTTTCCGTGTGTGTTTTAAACTCTGCGAGTTTTTCTTCATAGTTAGGCAGACAAGTTAAAAAAAAAACACTTTCGTAGATTACTGTTACCTGACTTTTTTAGATTATTCACAGATTTCTGCAAGGTCAGTTATTAAATTTTAAAAGCGGAAATGAAATAACATGAATTAATGAGTCGAAATACATTTATTTATTTATTGACCACATTCTACAATATTACAATTAATTAAAATTAAATGGCTTATTAACAACATATTTTATAACCACATTTTTTTTTTGTCACGCTGCAGTTTAAAGTATCAAGCTGGTTCTGCATTTGATTATATTTCTCGTAAATATGAAAAAGGGGAGAACATTTTAGGATATTTGTTCTTGGGATTGGTAAATTAAAAGTTTGTAGATTACGTGCCGTAAGTCTAGGTACATGAAAAGGCAGACACTGCAAGATTTTGTTTGCGTCAATTTTGTGTCATATTATTTTACGTAAAAATATAATTTGGGCCTTGTTTCGGCATGCCTCTAAACTTTCCATCGAAAATCTATCCAAGAGACTTCCACATGGATAATCTATTTCGGGATATACTCTATTGAGTTGAAAACCAGCGTGCTTTAAAAACTCTTTTGAATTTTTTCAATATTTTGAATGTGCGCTTGATAAAGAAACACCGAACAACAACTGAGTATTCAAGCCGTGATCTCACGGAACTATTAAAAAAGCAATTTCAGAGTACCATATTCAACAAAGTCGACACTATTATGTATAAGGAAACCCAATAGTTTAAAACTCTACGCCGTAATCTTTGCAATATGGCCACGAAAAGACAATGCAGTGTCCAGCAAAACACCCAAATCAGACACCGACTGACATCGCTCCAGGACCTGACCGTTCATACTGTAATTGGGACTCAATTTTTTTGTAAAGATGATTACATTGCACTTGGATACATTCAAAAGATGTTTGTTGTTACTACACCAATCGTTTATAAGGTTAAAGCCATCCTGTAGTCTTATGCAGTCGTTCAGGTCTCTGATTCTGCAACATAGCTTTACGTCATCGACATAGAATAGGTATTCAACACCCCCGCTCTCTGAGTAAGATCATTTATAAATATAATGAAAAGGAGTGGCCCCAAATGTGATCCCTGCGGCACTCCCGATGTGGCAACAAAGCTAGAAGAATTCTGACCGAGACACTGCGAGCGATTTATCAAGTATGATTTAAAAAAAGGTACTAACTTACCCGAAAAGCCAATTGCGCACAACACAACTTGTCCAACAGAATCCCATGATACAGCCGATCAAAGACAAAATAAATTTGAAACTGTTGAACGGCCCTTCACAAATCCGTGTTGCTGCAGTGAGATCTACGTACTAATTGAATTAAATAAATAAACATGTAATATGATTTCAAAGAGTTTTGAAAAGTTGTTAATAATGTATATCGGTCTATAGTTTGTTATACAACTCTTGTCACCTTTTTTGAACGTAATACTTGATGTTTTCCACGTGTCTGGAAACATAGATGTGTCAAGTGATAAATTGAATAAATTGAGAATAATCTTCCTTAAGCTCAATATATTTTTTCCAACGATTTTCCAATTCATCTCTGAACTGGTTTTCCGGAAGACCTTCAACGTGTCCATCTACGGATGCTATCACCTCATCATTTGTTGAAAAAACGCTTCCCACATAGAAATCTTTTGAGGTTGGGAACAGATGGAAGTCAGACGCCAGGTATGAAGTTAATCAATTAACAAAAAGTCCTTTTGTAACCCAAAAAACTGTTGCCATAATTTTTTTTGGGCGACTTTGACCACATTGGCTGCTTTGGAGCTGAACAACCAGGCTCAGTCCACTGTGTAGTTTGTTGTCGCAGTTCAGGAACATACTGGTAAACCCAAGTCTCATCCATAGTTTTAATCTTTGTGAAACGAGCCAAATGTTGCGTTTTTGTTCCTATGTTAGCAAATGCGTCACCCATCTTGTGAATAGCTTTCTCAAACCCAAAACAAGAGTTAAGACCTCATCTACTGATCCATGTGAGGTGCCTATAGCCTCACCTTAATCGTCTACGGTTAATCGGCAGTCTTCCATTTTCATATTTTGTACTTGCACAATAGTTTATTTAGTTGTTACAGTTTTTGGACGTCCTTTATGAACGGGTGGAAATTAAGGAGCAGACTCCTTTAACACTTTCACCAACTTGGTATGGATTTCAGTTGCCGATAAATCTTCCAAAACAAAGAATTCTATCACTGCACGATATTCGATTTTTTCCATTTTTAAAAAATACTGAAATACATCTACTTTAACCAGCTGATAAACAATGAATGACTTCACAGATTGACTTGAAATTTTGGGTATGTTTATATGACAGATGAAGCTTTAAAAAGGTATTCAATATTTGGTTCAAGTGATGCTTCCTAGGTGTCACTTTCAAAACTTATTGACTGACCTTTTACATATGTTACAGTTTAAAGAGGAAAAACTGGTGTTAGTTCTCTAGCACATGTCAGTAGTATGTCAGTAGTATTCCGTCAGCTCAAGAATCTTTTATTGTCCAGTCCCATTAGTGGTTTCACCTCGGAATGGGAGATAATAAGCTGTAAACTTGTATAAACCTTTATTTTGGCATTCTAAAAGTTGTCTCAAAAGTCTCATAAAATCTCGTGTCCGCGTCTTAAGATATTCAAGGTCAAAGGTCACAAAAATCGGTTTTTTTAGCAAATATCTCGCTTCCTATGGTTTCAATGATATTTGCATTTATTATGAAAATTGTAGAGCATAAAATTCTCTACAAATTTTAGTCTAAATATTTTTTTATACGCTTAACCGTTTTAGAGATAGAGCCATATATGGCATAATACAAGGTCAACCGTGAGTCCTGGTAAATAATACGTCGTATAAAGTTAATTAATCACTAAAAAATCCATAATTATGAATAATTTGCATTATTTAATAATAAATACACTATATTTAATAATGTTTTTCATTTATCGAATATATTCGTTTAATAATACTTACCTACTTCTTGTAATTAAAAAATTGTTAAGTGAAATATCTTAAGTATATTTTAATTATATTCTAATATATGTTAATTATATTTTAAATAGAAAAATAATTAAGTACTGTTTAGTTAAAATGTGTAAACTCTTAAATACTTATATTACTATTAAGATTATACCTGGGAATACGGACCCCTATAATACGACCTTTTCTATTTATAGTCAGTTGGGACAGAGGTTCCATTGTATAATTAAGACCGATTTCTTTTTCAAGGGACCACTTTCAACTAACCAAGTTTATCCGTTAGTTTTAAATTTAATCTCGGCAACGACGGACGTACAATTTTAACAGTTATGGCTGATTTGTGTTTTATATGTGATAAGTCACTTTCAGAAGGTGATTCTGTTAATGTAGTGCGCGGCTTACAAACTTTAAAAACTGCAAGTATTGAAAGAAATGACGGTCACATAAACTATTTAAATACCTTAACCTCTGTGAATGTGCATGTCGAGTGTCGAAAAGTGTACTTCAGTAAAAATTCTATTGCAACATCTAAATGACGCCTAGAAGAAGGTGAACCTTCACCATCATCAAGTGCACCTTGTAAAAAAAGAAATGAAGTGTTTGATTTCAAAAAACTATGCTTATTTTGTGGCCAAGCAGCTGATGAAGCAGCAGAGACGAAAAAAAAAGAGAAGAAGAGACGCACGATTAGTAAAATAAGTACTCCTGAATTCAAAGACAATGTCATCAAAAAAGCAGAAGAACGAAGCGATTCCTTAGGAGAATTAGTAAAAGATCGTATACTTTATGAGTATGACTTGATCGCTGCTGAAGCAAAGTACCATACCATTTGCTATACTAATTTCTTAAGTCGAGTACCATCTAATGATAAGAAGGCTCGCGAAGATAATCAAGTCACACAAGCAATGAAAGAGATTTTTTATTATATCATCATCATCATGAAAATTCACAATTTACATTGAAAGAGCTTAAAGATGTCCTTACGGAGTATGTACCAGATGATAAGACTATCAAGACTATCATTACAAGACTTCAACAAAATTATTTAACTGACATAATAATTTCGAGAAAGGTAGGATCATTTACTATCATATCTTTTCGTGATACACAAGCTAATATATTATCAAAAGCTTGGTATGACAATAAAAAAAGGATCCCGAAGAAGAACGGTTACGGATTGTAGAAGCTGCAGCAACTATTGTTAGGGAAGATATTCGATCATTTGTAGTCGAAACGAAGTCTTATCCACCTCCGAGTGAAATGTTAGATGATATTAATGAAGAAATACCAAAAACTTTATTACATTTTTTACAAGAAGTCATAATAAAAAATAGAAAAGGAAAAACAGATCATTTAAAAACGAAATGCACATCAATAAGTCATGCAATAATGGCTTCGATACGAAAACGGTCATTTTCATAACAGTTACTATTAGGCCTTTCTGTATTTCTTCATAGAAGATATGGATCTAAAAGACTATTCGATGTTTTATCTAGCTTGGATTTGCAGCTTCGTATGGTAATACTGTAGGTATAATCTTAATAGTAATATAAGTATTTCAGAGTTTACACATTTCAAAGAAAAAGTACTTAATTCTTTTTCTACTTAAAATATAATTAAGATATATTAGAATATCATTAAAATATACTTAAAGTATTTCACTTAACAATTTTTTAATTACACGAAGTAAGTAAGTATTATTATGAAAAAAATTATTAAATATAATGTATTAATTATTAAATAATACAAATTATTCATAATTATGGATTTTTTAGGAATTGATTAACTTTATACGACGTATTATTTACCGGGACTCACTGTTAATCTTGCATTATGCTATATATGGCTAAGCGCTGCGCGGTCTTCGCGCTCTATCTCAAAAACCGTTAAGCGTATAAAAGAATGTTTAGAACAAAATTTGTAGAGAATTCTATGCTCTATAATTTTCATAATAGATGCAAATATCATTGAAACCATGGAAAGCCAGATGTTTGCGAAAAAATCGTTTTTCGTGACCTTTGACCTTGAATATCTTAAGACGCGGACACGAGATTTTATGAGACTTTTGAGACAACTTTTAGAATGCCTAAATAAAGGTTTATACAAGTTTATAGCTTATTATCACTCATTCCGAGGTTGACCCTCTTTTTTGGCTAAGTTGTTAAGTAAATAAATAATATTAAGAAATAAACAAATCTTTTTAAGCGTCTCAAACTAACATAATTTTTATACAAACAAATTCTTATTATACCAATATCTATCTTATTTTCGTAGTTTTGGCAACTACTATTGCCTGTGCCAAATTAAACATTTTCCGTGGTAGTATAATTCGTACAAAAGAACCAACTATTAAAAAACAAGTTAATTTTTTTTCTAACATTGCTTTCTAAGCCGACCGCAGGAAATATCCTCAATACGGAAACACCTTAGAAATAATAAGGTATTTTAGACACTGAATTTATACTTATTATTTAAATAATTCTGGTGGATAAAGATAATTATAATCTTTACCACTTAGGTAGTGTCTCTACAACGTCTGAAAGTCATTTTAAAAAAATTGTTCCTTTCGTTGGGTATGTGATTACAACTTCGCTAAATTCGCTTATTCCAGGAATATTAATGTAGGCAGTTTTCATTCTAAAAACTGAAATAACTTTCAAGGAATGAATAAAAAATAATTAATTGTAATGTTTTATTTGCTCATATTAATTGTATTCAATTACAAAATATTGATCAAAATAAAATTATTGGAATGTTGCTTAGATAGATAAAATAATGTACTACTTCACAAGATTTATTTGATATTAACTAGTAGTCTTAAGTTAAAAGGCATAAATATAACTAAAAACATTCATTTTGAAAATAAGCACTTATTAAGTGCGCATCTAAAATGTCTTATTCTATTTTCGATCCATAAGCATTAATAGCAAATGATAATGCTACGACTAGTGACATCATTATTAATAAGGACGTGTTATCCTTAATTAGGTGTTTCTATTAAACAAAAATTAGCAAGCAATAGAAATGTAAAGAAAGGTATGTCGTCTTCACTTGGCAAATAGACCATTAATTAAGAGTTGTAAAATTGTATTTAATTGTTAATTGGAACATTTATATGAGGGTAAATTAATAATCTAACTCTTTTAGATTTAATAAAAATTAATGAGCCAGGAGAAATTACTGACTCTGCATTGTTGTGTGACGTCAACCTAATTTGCAGTATTGCAGTGGTATAGTTAAAGGGAGGACTTTATGATTTTAGAGTTCCAGTGCAAGGGATGTTTTTTTTCATCAAGAGAGTTCGTCCTCCGCTTGTCGATTAAAGAGGCATCTTTTGTCTCCATATACTCCCTTGCGGCCTCTTAAACCTTGTCACTGATTATAGGCTACAAGTTGAATGTTAGTCGAGGGTAGTAAATCAATAATTAAGAGTAAGTTCCCGCTTAGATACCCTGAGAGCATAGAAATTAGGCTTTTTTTATAAATTTCTCTTCTTCTTTTTTTTTTTTTTTGAGTGTATGTGGTCTAGAAGATTAAATGTGTTAACGTACCTAAAACAGAGTTTTTTAATTCGTAGTAGAATTTAAACTTCTTTCTGTTTCCCGCCCTTTTGCATCGATTTTTCGTAGTTGTGCATATGCATTTATAAACGATAAAAAAATCTGTGTGTTGCATTTTTGCGAGATAATACCAATAAAGGAAGATGTTATAAGTCGGCCTATGATGTCATACTTTTATAACACGGTGTCGGTTTTAGACCGACTGAAAACTGTTTGTTAATATCAAATGTCAAGCGACCTCAAATGATAAATGCACTGTTAAATCTTAACATATCGCAAATAGGGTACGCAATTTTAATCTTATTACTCTCCCACCATATTTTGAATTTTTACCTGCCAAAGAATCATTTAAATATTTCTTCTATTGAAGTAGCCGTTACTTGATGGAAATTTATAATAATTGAAATAAACATCCACTTGTATCTTATGACAATTGTTTCGGTACACAGTACCTTCGTCAGTTACCGATTATCTAACGAAGGTACTGTGTACCGAAATAATTGTCATAAGATAGTGGAAATTTAAAACTAACAGAAAGGTTTATTTCAGTTTAAATATCTAGTTGTCACTAGTTAAAATTCAAAAAACTCGTTATATAATTATTATAATTGTTCGATAACTTTTTAAAATAGCTTTATGTTTTTTTTTTAAGGTGTGCCGACAAAACGTAGATCAGTTTATTGTAACATGAATCAAAAAGACAATATGCATGTCTAATAATTTAAATTAAAAAATAAATACTCTATAATATACGTTTATATTAACCAATATCTATCTTATTTTCGTAGTTTTGGCAACTACTATTACTTTTGCCAAATTAAACATTTTCCGTGGTAATATAATTAGTACAAAAGAACCAACTATTAAAAAACAAGTAGATTTTTAAATATTGCTTTCTAAGCCGACCTACAGTGATTCGGCAAGAACATGCTAGCGGGACAATATTCATGACGTAATTTCCAGGAACCACTGACGACTTGTAAACAACCCCCCCCCCCCCATTTAACGAATTCCAAGAATTAATTTGTTTATCACCTCATAAAGGTATCTTATCAGGGGGTCAAAGTAACCCTTATAAGAGAGGTCATTTTCATTTGCATTTTATGCACACTTGTGATAACATATTTTAAAATTGGTAGCAAAGTGAAACGAGTTTTTTGTGATGGAATATTCTGTTGAAGGTATGTACTCTATTATGACTTATATTTTTTATAAAATATATTTAATATTTTGGTGTAATATCAATTTGTAAATGTATAGATAAATCCAGCAAATTTTACATTAATTGTAAACTTTAAAAGTAGCAACTTTTTTTATCCACATATATCCACCTAGATTTTTCTATATGTAATACCTACAACATTCAGGCACAGATTCATATATATTATAGACCCCGAAAAGGCCCGAAAGTAAAATTATTTTTTTTTTTTCAGAACGAGTCGTGACTATGACGAAAATGGAGTTTTTTTTTGAAGAATGGCTAAAACATGACAAAACTGAACGAAACAGTGGCATTTTTTATTATATAAGTGAAAAATTCAATATGTCTGATGTTTCTGACGATTCTCTAAAACGACTCAAAATGAAAATATCAAGCCTTTCAGCAAAATTCAATCAAAAGTGGACTTCTTTAAAGTGTAACAAAGAAATGTTTCTAATCAAACATAAAGATTGGTTAGAGGGATCCGGAATCGAAATAAAGATGTGTGTTAACCAGCCGTGCACTTCAACATCATCAGCGGCTCTTTCCGTAGGGCGACCCGGAAAATCATTTGAAGACTCATCAACGAAAACGAAGAGACGGAGAGTAGAAGATCTTTTGGAATCGCGAAGTGCAAGTGAGCTTATTACAGCAGCTGAGTTAGCTACTCGAAAAGAAGGGCATCGAAGTGTTGCTAAACAGATCCATAACGTCGCGGTCAGAGAAAAGAATAAGTGTTCTGAACAAAGTCGGAAGTTAACACCAGACGATGCTTTAGCTTATTATGTGGATTCGAAATCGACTTCTCACTCATATAAACAAACAAGAAAATGGTCAATGAAAGCGGGACATCAAGTGTATCCATCGTTTTATAGTTTAGGTAAGTCCAAAGCTTCTTGTTGTCCTTCTGACGAATATATTTCTGTGACTGGATCTCGACCTGAAATTAAACTTTACGCGATTTTGGATAAAACGGCTGAACGATTAGTTAAAGCTCAGACGGAAGTCATTAGAAGTGTGTTACCTCGTTCATATTATACGTTGGTAAGCAAATGGGGCTGTGATGGGAGTTCGGGGCATAGCACGTATAAGCAGAAATTTGAGAACACTAACGCTACAGACGAATTTTTGTTCGTATACTCATTTGTCCCTTTGAGACTGCTTGATGGCGAAACTGTGATTTGGCAAAATCCAAGACCTTCCTCTACTTTATATTGCCGTCCTATTAAGTTTATTTTTGCCAAGGAGACAAAAGAGTTTACGAAAGAAGAAACTTCTAAAATTTTTAGATGAAGTAAGTCAGCTTCTTCCAACATTATGTAACGTTGCTGAATCTCAAATCTCTGTTAAACACGATTTGTTGTTGACAATGACTGATGGCAAAGTGTGCAATGTCTTAACAGACACAAGTTCAACACAAAAGTGTTATATTTGCGGGTGCCACCCCGTCTACTATGAACGAGGAGTCAAAGAAATATCCCAGCAACGAAGAACGCCTTGCATTTGGTTTATCTACTTTACATGCATGGATCCGCACGTTTGAATGTTTGCTTCACATCAGCTATCGTTTAGAAATAAAAAAGTGGCAAATCAGGGGAGATAACGACAAAGCTATTGTGAAGCAACGCTCACAACAGATACAAAAATGTGTTTAAAGATCGTATGGATCTCATTGTAGATAAACCAAAACCTGGGTATGGTAACACAAACGATGGAAACACAGCACGTAGATTTTTTTCCAAAGCTGAATTGAGCAGCGAAATTACAGGATTAGACGTAAACCTTATTCGTAGATTTCATGTAATTTTAAGAACTTTGTCATCGGATATGACATAAATTATATAGAATTCGAAAAGTTTTGTGTCGATACTAGAAAATTATACCTTGATCTGTATTCGTGGTATTCCATGCCCGTTACTGTGCATAAAATTCTTGTACACAGCGCGGAAGTTAAAAAGTCTTTTCTTCTTTCCATTGGACAACTCTCCGAAGATGCCCAGGAGGCAAGAAATAAAGACTGTCGTAGATTCGGTGAACGGCACACCAGGAAGCGGTCACAAATACAGATCTTTTGAGAATGCTTTTAATTACGTCTGATCCTGTTATTAACTCGTATAGAGAATTACCGCGAAGAAAATTTACTTCTTTGCCATCAGAGGTTCTGCAGTTGATTATCCCCACCTTCATTGCCATCCGAAACACCATCAGTAAGTCATCATTACGAATTAAATGAGGAGGATTATTTACTCTCTGAATATTCTACTGAATGGGAGAGCGGTGATGACGACTCATCTGATGGTGATTAGTAGGATTAAGTATTTTTTTATTGAAATTATTATTCTTATTTTATTGTGTGTTGTAGTTGCTTATAATTCATGCCTTAGTATATAAGTTATTTAATATTATATTTCTTTTACTTATACACCTTGTTACTGTAAATAATTGATATATAGATACTGTTATTGTACTAATTTATTTTAAAAGAAATAATATTTTGTAAATTAATAAATGTTGGTACTATCATTATGATTTTTATTTTTTCCTAGAAATTTCTTTGTAAACAAACATGATTGTGCTTTTCACACATAATGACGTATGTAGCTAATTAAAGAACAATTAGCAACAATAGTGAACAAATGAGACACATTAGTAAACCACTTCCGTCTTGCAGCTACATATTTCGATTATACACATACAGTACACATTTTTCAACTTTTTTTTTTCTTAAAATAGCTTAAGATACCTGGAATATACATAAACAATTGAAATAAGTGAAGAAATAATATTTGTCCCCCCCGTCGCTAGCTTGTACTAGTCGAGACACTGTGCGACCACAGGAAATATCCTCAATACGGAAATACCTTAGAAATAATAAGGTATTTAGACACTGAATTTATACTTATTATTTAAATAATTCTGGTGGATAAAGATAATTTTAATCTTTACCACTTAGGTAGTGTCTCTACAACGTCTGAAAGTTATTTTTAAAAAAATTGTTCCTAACGTTGGGTATGTAATCAACTTCGCTAAATTCGCTTATTCCAGGAATATTAATGTAGGCAATTTGCATTCTAAAAACTTAAATAACTTTCAAGGAATGAATAAAAAATAATTAATTGTAATGTTTTATTTGCTCATATTTATTGTATTCATTTACAAAATATTGATCAAAATAAAAATTATTGGAATGTTGCTTAGATAGAAAAAATAAAGTACTCTTTCACGAGATATATTTGATATTAGTAACTAGTAGTTTTAAGTTAAAAGGTATAAATATAGCTAAAAACATTCATTTTGAAAATAAGCACTTACTAAATGCGCATCTAAAATGTCTTATTCTATTTTGAGTAAATTCAATCACAATGCATATACTGTAGTAAAAAATAATTTAAAAAAAAACGGTCAAGTGCAAGTTCGACTTGCACATTTAGTGTTCGGTACCATGATTGCCTTTAAATTAAAATAAAATCCTTACCCAGGCTAAGTTAAATAGATTCCTAACATGTATATATCTTAAGATCCAATATGAATTTTTCACGTTTTTTTTAGTCAATAACGTATAATAGTTACAGTATCTTAGCTACCTAATAGCCAATAAATAAATGTAGTTCAATGTAGAATCTAGTAATAGAAGTGTAAAACAGATATTTATAACCAAAATCTTTGTTTAATTATAAACTAATAAAATATTTTTTTTCTCGGTACCCATTCGTGTGTGTACTGGAAAGTATATTAACAAAATTTTCAATATTGTCGTGGAACATATTTTTCATAGTTATTTTTTTAATACCAGATAAAATTATCAAATGTAATGCACTCGTAATAATTTTTCGCTCAATCTACACTTTATGAAGAATATTCTTGAATTTTTTCAAAATTTTTAGATAATTACTTTTCGAGATAGGAGAGGGAGCAGGGATTTTTGGACAATTTTTTTAAAATAATACAAAGACAAGTATATTTTTGAACTCGTGTTTTCACAAGCTTTCATTTGACATCCTCTTTGATGACCTGATAAAAAAATGTTTTTTACTTACGATGTCACCCCCCAAAACTGACCCCTTAAGTCAAAATTTAACTCTTAAAACTACACGGCTATGATGAGGACATGATTTGCTCAACGTTTGTGTGCCGTTAACAAATAAGTATGAGACGAAAAACACGGAACCAACACGAATGAATACCTCAGGGCGTCCTTTATTGGGTTAGGAAGATTTACGTGAGCGATCAAAACGGAGAAGGATAGCCTCCATTCGGGAAGAAGTTGGCATTAAAGCTCTGAGTTATGCAACCCAAATGAAACTCCGAGCTTCTGGACAATCTGATGCAGCGAAGGTGCTAAAGGACATCACAGTAGGTAGTCCATCGATGTCAACAAGCTACCGACAATGTGTAAAACACGTTCCGGAAGAAAAGTATTCAAGCGACGAAGCGTTGTCGCTCCTAATACAAAACAAACTGCTTAAGTTACAGTACATAAATATACGTTCTTGTAGTCTTCACAAAAATTGTACATTTTATCCGTCATACATACATTTTTTAGAGGCTAAACAAAAAGTGTTACCCACCCGAAATTTCGATTACAAAAAATGAAGCTACTGTAACAGTGCAAGTATTATTAAATCATACGTCTAACGTCTTTCCAAAGAAATAGTACGTAAAAAATGACATTGATATGCAAATGGAGATGCAATGGCACTTCTGGACAAAGCACCTATAGATAGAATTTTAACAATGAAAGCGCCAACCAGCCAGATGCTAGCATTTTCCTTGTTTCTCTTGTACCTTTGCAACTCGTAAAAATCGACAGCAAAAATGGTTTCGAGGTTATTATTTGGCAAAATCCGCCTCCTTCGCCCGATATATCGTCGCCCAATAAAAATTAAATTTGAGAAAGAAACTGGCGAAACAACGACAAAAAATGTTAAATCTATAAAAGATCAAGAGGACAATTTTGTTTTCTTGAACACTTTATGGACCAGAAAGAGATAACTGTAAATTACCACCTAACGTTAACAATGGTAGATGGTAAGGTGGGCTCTGACTAGGCCATTCATATTTAACTTTCTATGCCAAATAGTTTCGGAGAAAATCCCGGTGTGACAGACAGGCAGACAGACAGACGGACACTGGAGTGATCCTTTCTTTCTATTTCATCCTGTGTTCGTGAGATCAATTACGACTTTATCAAGAAATATCATGTGTTTCCGATCACCGTGACATATCAAAATCTATGCCCCCTACTAGTCTCTTTTCAACTGCACATGTTTTATTCAGTTTGTCAGGGCTTTTTTGTTGAGAAAAGCAAGGCTTAATTAGTGTTCCGTACGAAACACTTATAAGATGAGTTCGGTGTCTGTCTGTCTGTTTGTTCGTCTGTCTGTCTGTCTGTCACACCCCGATTTTTTCCGAAACTATTTGTCATAGAAAGTTGGAATTTGGTAATAATATAGGAATTGATGGCCTCATCATAGCCGTGTAGTTTTGAAAGTTAAATTTTGACTTAAGGGGTTAGTTTTGGGGGGTGAAATCGGAAGTGAAAAAAAAATTTTTACTAGGTCATCGAGTGTGGTGTCAAATGAAAGCTAGTGAAAACACGAGTAAAAAATATATATATAATGTAATACTTGCGCACACTTTTCTTTGTATTATTTTTAAAAAATCGCGAAAAATCGCTATCCCCCAACCTTATGGCGAAAAAGTACTGATCAAAAAATTTTGGAAAAATTCTGGAATATTCTCCACGGGGTGTAGATTGAACGAAAATTATGACGAGTGCATTACCTTTAATAATTTATCTGGTATATAAAAAACACAAAAATGTCAAGGTCATCAGTTTTCAGTAAAGAGTGGAAACAAGCTTTGTTGAAAACTCATTTGGTGTGTTTTGTGAAGTCACTGATCATTTTATACCACCGTAACAAAATTTTTATTTTAAAAGCAATCAACGTACGGAACACTAATTGTGCAAGTTCAACTTGCACTTGACCGGTTATTTTTTATTTAAAATTCATATATACTTATAAATATAATTCCCTATTCTGTACTAATGCCTGAATAATAAATAATGTTTTGGTTAAAAATCACTTTTTAATATTTTGAATAAGTCCGCGAGGTTTGAAATGTGTGTAAAAAATAGAACATATTTTTAAATAAAAGTTCAATTGATTTTACTATTTAGGTTATTTATGTGTTCCATTTTCAAGATTCATGAATGGTTTGGTATACTCGATATAAGATATATCTTGTATCTAAAGAATATTTTCAGTTTCAAATTTTTCTACCTTCATTTGAAAAATTGAATATGTAGAAATGTTTATTTCTTCTTATTCTATCCATAGCAAGTGATAATGCTACGACTAGTGACACTATTATTGTAATAAGGAGGTGTTATCCTTAATTAGGTGTTTATATTAAACAAAAAATTTGGCAAGCAATAGAAACGTAAAGAAAGGTATGTCGTCTTCACTTGGCAAATAGGTCATTAATTAAGAATTGTAAAATTGTATTTAATTGTTAATTGGAGCATTTATATGAGGGTAAATTAATAATCTAACTCTTTTAGATTTAATTAAAATTAATGAGCCAGGAGAAATTACTGATCTGCATTGTTGTGTGACGTCAAACTAATTTGCAGTATTGCAGTGGCATAGCTAAAGGAAGGCCATGGTTGGGTGGACTCTATGGGATGTTTTTTCTTCAAGAGAGTTCGTCCTCCGTTTGTCGATTAAAGGGGCGTCTTTTGTCTTCGTATACTCTCTTGCTGCCTCTTAAACCTTGCCACTGATTATAGGCTACACGTTAAATGTTAGTCGAGTTTAGTAAATCAATAATTAAGAATAAGTTCCCCGCTTACATACTCTTAGAGTATACAAATTAAGCTTTTTTTTATAAATTTCTCTTTCTTTTTTTTTTGGAGTGTATGTGGTCTAGAAGATTAAATGTGTTAACGTACCTAAAACAGAGTCTTTTAATTCGTAGTAGCATTTAAACTTCTTTCTGTTTCCCGCACTTTGCATCGATTTTTTTGGTAGTTGCTGTAGTTGTGCATATGCACTTATAAACGATAAGAAAAATCTGTGTTGCATTTTTGTGAGATAATGCCAATAAAGAAAGATGCTATAAGTCGGCCCATGATGTCATACTTTTATAATACGGTGTCGGTTTTAGTAACAAAAGACTAAACACTGTTGGTTAACTTCAAATGTTAAGCGAGCTCAAATGATAAATGTACTGTTAAATCATAATATATCAATATTCGCAAATAGGGTAAGCAATTTTAATTTTAGTACTCTCCCACCATATTTTGAAGTTTGACCTGCCAAGAATCATTTAAATATTTCTTCTATTGAAGTAGCCCTTACTTGATGGAAATTCATAATAATTGAAAAAAACATCCACTATATTTTGTATCTTATGACAATTGTTTCGGTACACAGTACCTTCGCAACTTACCGATTATCTGACGAAGGTACTGTGTACCGAAACAATTGTCATAAGATACAAAATATAGTGGAAATTTAGAACTAACAGAAGGGTTTATTTCAATATATGTCTAAAAATTTAAATTAAAAAATAAATACTCTATAATATACGTGTATATTAATTGGTTTTTTCAAAAAGAAAAATTTGTTTTGGGAATTGTTACAACTAGAAAATTTTTTAGGATACTAAAAACTGTTCTATAGTGCCTGTGCTTACGTACACGTTCATATATGTACGTATATGTATATATGTATCTATAATCTATAATAT
>CM032448.1:76871357-76873857 GCA_019049505.1 Pachyrhynchus sulphureomaculatus | reverse complement strand
TTTATATATATTATTATATATATATATATATATATAATTATATATATATATATATATATATATATATATATACTATATAGTACATGTTTTGTCTCAAACCAGTAGGTAGGTCTTGCATCAAATTAGGTAAATCGTTCCGCAAAAAATTGTCGTATTCCTCGCCATTCAAATTATCTGGCAGGAAGAATGGCCCAACCAAATAATTTGAAATTATACCCATCCACACATTTAAGCTGAATCTTGTTTGTGAACATGTACTTTCAACACGATGGCTGCCCAGCTCACTACAGAGGAAGTGTTCGTGCATGGCTCAATGACAATTATCCCAACAAATGGATTGGAAGAGGCAGACCCATACCTTGGCCGGCGAGAAGCCCAGACCTAAAAACCGATGGATTTTTATGTGTGGGGTCACATGAAAAGTCTCGTATACGGCCAGCCATGACTCCTATCGAAATCGTAGATGTCCTAAGACAAAAAAAATTTGATGCGGCTGACGAAATGAGGCGGCACCTCACAACCAGCGTTGTGAAAAGTAATTTAAGAAAAAGAATGAGAATTTGTGTTAGAAATAGGGGCGACCATATAGAACATGAATTATAATTAATAAAAAATATTAAATTGCAAGGTTTTTTGTTTTATTTGAGTATTTTTCGTATTTTCACCTAGAACTAAAAATTTACCTTTTGCTACCCGAGCCCGCTTTAGGTGTCATTCTGTGTACAGTTTTCCTATTAAACTCCTAGTATTATACCTTTTTTGATAGCTAAAAAGACGTAAAATTTTTTAAAAATAATTTGCAGAATAACTACCGTACATTTTTTTTTCTCTTTATTGATTTAAAGTAGGAAACACTTGGTAAAAATTCGCAATTTAGAAATATTAACAAGCCGCCATTTGAAACTATTAGTAACTAGTTCAAATTTTTTTGATGATTTTTGATACTTGACATACAGACTAAGTAAAAATAACCAAAAAATCGCACTCGAGAACCTCTAATAAAAAAAAAATCGATATAAAAGCAAAAAAAACATGTTTTTTTTTAGAAAATCTTTAAACTTGAATATCTCGAAAACGGTTAAGTTTAGGATATCATGTCATAGAGTCAAATCGGTCAGAAACGACCTAAACTATAACGTCCTTAATTATCTAGGACGACTTTCCTTGTAACCCTGTATATATATATATATATATATATATATTATATATATATATATATATATATATATATATATATATATACATATATATATATATATATATATATATATATATATATATAATATATATATATATATATATATATATACATATATATATTATATATATATATATATTATATATATATATATATATATATATATATATATATATATATATGTATATATAAATATAAATATATATATATATATATATATATATATATATATATATATATATATATATATATTACTTAAAATTAAAATCTAAGTTGGGGAACTCAACAAAAAAGGGGCGTGGTAAGAGATCACACAATTTTCATTAAGCCAATATTTCGGTCGTAGATTGGGACCTTCTTCAGGGCAAGAACTGAAAAGGAGAACAAAAAATATTCACTGATAGTGTTTGAGACAAATTTAAATTAATGAAGTTGTAATTAAGTTGTTATAAATAATAAAATTAGTGTAGAACAAGAATAAGATATTAGTAATAATAATGTCAAAAACTCACATGAGTAGTGTGAAGTTGAGTTAGCCTGAATGGCTGTAGGTAGCTTATACATAAAAACATTGGTTAATCCATAAAATACACACTATAACACTGTAGATAAAATTACAAAAACCAGATTTAAAACATGGATGTGGTTGAGAACCTTGGATGTTGAAAACTTTGTTAATTATTTCACCTGAGACAACCACCCATGGCCACCGCCATATGGGAAAGATGACAAGGACGACAGGAGACAGCTGACCGACAGAGATAAGGGGCTTATTAAGAAAACTCAATAAACCAGAAAACGGGGTCGACACCCGGAAGGGACCGATCAAAATTGGGAAGTGCATGTATGGACCTTTAAGCAAGAAAGAGATAGTCAATTGAGCGACCAAGAACCGGTATGGAACCGAAGAAGGATAAATCATAACCTAATTTTAGGTAAAGGGTGAGCGAGGGAGAGAGAGAGAATAATGGGAGCAACAAAGAGGAAGATCGTCTATTATATTAATTGTTAATTTATTAATTTCTTGTTGAAATATGATTGGAGGAAGAGATTGTTTGCAGAAATAAATGAAGATTGAAAGTAACAGGAGGTAATGAAGGGGTGACGCTAGATACTGTCAATGGAAGGAGGACAGTAATCGATAAGTGCCCAAGATGGCCCAGATAAAGTGGAAATAATCTGTGGAACCCAGGATCACAGAGACCCATACACAAAGAGAGGAAGGAGGAAAGAAAACCCTGGAAGTTACACAGCTAAGAGAGAGATGACTACTATTTCAATTCAGATGGATCATAAAACACT
>CM032448.1:76856196-76866196 GCA_019049505.1 Pachyrhynchus sulphureomaculatus | reverse complement strand
TTTCGATCTTTCTATTAGTTCGTTATTTCGTTTTGTGAAGATCTGTATAGGGTCATTATTGATTTGTTAGTACGTTTGTGTATCGTTTAGGAAGAATTCCATCTTTGTGTCATAGTTGTTTGAATTCATTATAACTGTCTTGTTAGATTTTTCTGGTCTTTAAATTAGAGTTTTTTTGAGGAACTTTGTTTTTTTCGGATTACTCATTTAATTCTGCTTTAAGTGAATCTTTTTTGCTGGTTGTATTTTTTTGTCTGTTAAGTTTGTTTGCAGCAGATTATTCTGGCTTCATCTTTCCTCTCTTCAGTTAATTTGTTGAGTGATGTTTCAAGAGATGAGATTATATTAATTATCGGAATCTTTTCAGAGTCTTTACTTGACAATGTGAAATTTTATCCTAAACTTAAATTGTCCACGGTAAAATCAGGTATTTCAATATTGCTTCGATTTTTCGGCCATTTCGTATATTAATTTTTTTTTTCGGCCATTTCTTTTAATTAATTTTTTTTAAATTGTGGATTTTTAAATATTAGGGATGATATTTTATTGATGTTTTTTTGTTTGATTTTTTTTCCCTATTAATTAAAAGTACATAAAGGTTTTATGGAAGTATCCGTTCCAGTTTGCCCTTAAATTTATATATATATATATATATATATATATATATATATATATATATATATATATATATACATATATATACCTAAATATGTACATATATATATATATATATATATATATATATATATATATATATATATATATATATATATATATATATATATATTTATATATATTATATATATATATATATATATATATATATATATATATATATAAATATATATATATATATATATATATATATATAATATATATATATATATATATATATATATATATATATATATATATATATATATATATATACATATATATACATATATATATATATATATATATATATATATATATATATATATATATATATATATATATATACATATATATATATATATATATATATATATATATATATATATATATATATATATATATATATATATATATATACATAAATATGTACATATATATATATATACATATATATATATATATATATATATATATATATATATATATATATATATATATATATATATATATATATAATATATATATATATATATATATATATATATATATATATATATATATATATATATATATAGGTGGTGCTTGGATTAAGTTACTCTTTACCACAAGTCAAATTCAGTGCTTATGTTAGAACTACTTGTTTGCAAATAAAGTATTGGGTAAATCTCTCCGCTTTTTATGTAGATTTATATAAAAATTATTGTGTACAGTCTCAAAGATTTTGCTCATGAATTATATAATATTGACATATTTTGAAAGCCCTCTACTGCATGGTTGGGCACAAAATTTCATTAAACCTCAGACGGTTGGTGTTTTATATAACATTCTTTAGTATCAGTATCGTTGTTGGTAATACGCGTATTATATGAATAGTTTGAATGCTACTCTTATTCTGTGTGGAGATGCCGAGCACGATGTATTTCAGGTAATTGCTGGTTAGAATGACCTGATCCTATATATCTAGTAAGAAGTCCTTGGTCTCTAGAAGCATCCACCCTGACGCCTGTCAATAGTTCGACTTAGCTTTTTGACATTTACCCTGTTGATATTATTTGGATGTCGTCCGAGAGGAGACTTTGCTGAGAAGGCTTGTAAATTTTATTGGTCTGATTGATAGTGATAGTGCATTTAATGTTGCCTTATTACAATAATTTTTATTTCTTTGAGTCAAACTTTTGAATTTTCTTGTTTTAAACTAACATAGTTTAGAATATATTTTATATCCAGAGATTAAATCGAATATTTGTGTTTTCATTAAAAAAATCAGAAAATAATTCTTCTAACTCGTATCTCTTTTTGATACGTACCATGATATAGATAGTATTTTCGTTTTCCTTAAGGTGTAAATCTGGTGGCATACACGTATTTCCCTTTGTTTATTTTCGCGGTAGTCAATGGGAACTTGCCAGTTCTCTTCAATTTTCAAATGGTTCTCTTAATCTTTTGATTTTGAAATTTTCTTTGATTTCGTTAATTTCTACTTTTGAGTTGTTTTCGTCTCGTATTTTAATAATGGTTTAGTGCTTTACTTCTCTTGCTGAAAGGAAGTATTATATTCGTGAAATAATGTTTGATATGTATACATTGTTTCACTGTAATGCACTCGTGATTATTTTCATTCATTCTGCGCCCTGTAGAAAATATTCCAGAATTTTTTCAAAACTTTTTGTTCAGTACTTTTCGAGATAAGGGGGGACAGCGATTTTTCGCACTTTTTCAAAAATAGTAAAAAGAGAATTTTGCGCAAGTATTTGTCGTCTTTTTACAAGCTTTTATTTGACACCCCAACTAGTAAAAAATTTTTTTCACCGATTTCACCCCCCAAACTAACGTAACGTTTTCAGGCAAAATTTAACTTTAAAAACTACACGACTCTGATGAGGCCATCAACTCCTATATTAGTGCCAAATTTTAACTTTCTATGTCAAATAGTTCCGGAAAAAATTGGGTGTGACAGACGAACAGGTGGATAGACGGACAGACATATATAGACGGACAGACGGACAGACACCCAAATGATCTTCTAAGTGTTCCATATGGAACACTAAAAATATGTAGAGGGAAAGGGTCTGCTCTATTTTTTGTGATTAATGTTCTACCATAGCGTATCTATGGTTAAAATATCGACTTGTAGTGTTTGGATTAAAATAAGTATAAGAAAGTCCTCCATCCCCCCCCAGGTGGCGGATAGACCCACACATGGGTGGTCCCGGAGAAATGAAATATATGGACCAAAATTAGCAGGGCATAGTCTGATTCAGAGGGAACGACTGCAAACTGCGTCTGCCTCCATGTTAGGAGCGGCTGAACTAACACGTACCCACCCGCTTTTGGACAGCGTGGCATTTTAAATAAGACATCTTCTTGTCTTTAAAGTTAGCCAACCAAAAACCAGTTTCAATTACTGGAAATAGATGGAGATACAGAAATAGATGATGAAATCGTGTATGTAGAAATGGAAAACAAGCAAGAACCTACAATTTTAAACAAACAACACAAACAGAAACGAAAACACGCAACAAAAGAAAAAACAGCAAAAACCCCCTATTAGAAATAATGAAGCATTCAAAAATATGAAAAGGATCTGGTATGAGCAAGTCCTAAAAGGTTATTTTATCAAATATACTAAATATAATATAATAGGAAATGAATATTATAATTACACGGAGTTATTAAAATAAAAAAAAAAACAGGGCCACCGTCCTGACCCTGAAATGGTTAAAAAAGAATTATATATATACATATATAAGAAAGAGGAAGGACAGTAACAGGGCACTGGCAACAAACAATCCTAAGTTTAACTATTTGGAAACGCCCTTATAAGGAGAAGAGATGAGCAATCAAAGATCTAAAGGCTCTAGTATCTGCTTTTTTATTTTTATTATCGAGCTTTCGCTGCCTAGTGGTAGCCTCTTCTGGATTCTAAAAATACAAACCAGGTACAGAAAATAAACCAAAACGTTCGTTTTTTAAAATGTGATTAAATGAATTGTACAACTGTATGTGAAAATTACTTACAAAAATGTCTGCAGTTAGTTCATCTCTGGTGAAGACAATGAAATTTGCATTTTTGTTGGCCAGGTAGTATGAATGATTACACAAACATGATTAAAAGACATATAGAGAGTTACACAAAAATTAAAAATAAAACCTTGTCAATAAACATTAGTTAAAAACACTTTTTGAAGACCGAAACATAACTGCAAGAAACACCATGATGTTGAAATGGTACTCCATTTTAAAAATTTTTGACGTCGAGTTTAGTAACTATTTAGTGATATTTTAGTCCGAACCGGATATTGTTGGTAGTCTATGTCGTCATCAGGTCGACAAAAAACCATAAAAAGCATTGAAGTTAGGGATGTGGTAAATTTTTTAGGTGGATGTTAATTTTAGATAAATTATTAATTATTAATGATATCTATTTTTTAGTTTCAATTTTATAAAAAAAGGGGGACTTAAATTTGATGAATGTTACTCTTTGACGAGTTATTTATTATTAATTATATTAATTCTTTAATTTTATAATCAAGAGATTCATAGACTAATTTAAAAATTTAAAAATTTTGAAAGAGAAAATTAATACTGGACATTGTTTATTATTTGTCATATTTAATTTTTTAATTATTTAATTTTAACAAGAAGACATAGAAAAGTAACTGATAATAAATAGCAAAAATGACAGAAGGAGAAAAGAAACGTCAACTTCACTAGAAACTAATTTTTTCATAAAGATCGGTCTTTTTTATTGGTTTGGTATAGTTTTGTGTTAGTAAATAAGTATACATGGAGCTCAATCCTTCTATGTCTTTTTTGTGATTGAGATTATTTTTACAGGTTTTTACGTAACACATTTCCAAGAAACTTCTTCTGAAATAATTAGTCTCAACATCCAGAATGAAGCTGTTGTTATATTGTACTCTGTGATCTGTATTATTTACGTGTTAGCTCAAGCTAGTTGCGTTAGGTTTGTGTTTACTATCACTTTTGAGTAGCGCTAATCTTTTAGAGAGCTTTTGTGAAGTTTGTCCAACGTAGACCAAACCACATTGACAGGGAATGCCATAGATTATATTAGATCTTTGTAAAGTATCGGGTTTATCTTTTAAATTGGTATAAAAACAATTCATTCTTTTTATGTTGTAATTAGCAATTTTAATGTTTGTATTTTTAAAAAGAGAAGACAAGGACTGGGAAAGGCCTTCAATGTATTGTAACTTTCCTACTTTAATATCAACATTAGTGGTTAATTTGAAGGGGGGGTCTTTGAAAATTCTTTTTAATTAGAGCTTTAGGATAGTAATTGTCCAACAAAATGTTTTCTAACAGTTTTACATTTTTTTTTTCTTTAAATGAGGGGTGGCAAATCTTATCTATTCTGTTCTTTAGTCCTCTGATGATGTTCAGTCTCTGGCAAAATAAAGCCATTAACCTTCTCTGCAAATTCGAAGGTATTTTTAATTCTGAATTTATTAAAAGTTGAAAAAGCTGTTTCTAAAATAGAGGCTATATATTTAGCAAGTGGTTGTGTATATCTGGTTTATGTATTTTTGGTATAGACCATAATATTTGGGACAAATCCCATTATAAGTTGTCAATGTGCGAGCAGTTGCTTCATCTAAAAAAATTTAATATAGGAAAAGACAAGTGGATAAAAAATATTTCTGATGTAGAAATAACACCTAATGTAAAAGGGTTTCTAGCCCTTGGTCCCAAGTTTAGTCTCACTATATCTAACAAAGATATTAACATGTTTAGTCTACTGTCTGAGGTAGAAGAATTAATTCACTATGTCCCCCCACAAAAACAAGACTACATTGGTGCAAGGGCTGTAAACCTAATTACTAACTATGTAATATCACATAAAGACAAAACTTCTATCACTCATAAATTAGAGAAGGAAACAAAAATTTTCTTAAAAAACCATCCCGATTTACTGATCGCTAGGTCTGATAAAAGCAATGTTACTGTTGCTATGTCAAAAACTTCCTATCTTGAGAAATCACACTCCCTACTTCAAGATGAGAGTACTTATGAAATAATACATCACGATCCCACTTCAAGAATAGAAATTAAATGCAATAAATTAATTAAATCATTAAAAGATAGTAAGTTTTTAGATGAAGCAACTGCTCGCACATTGACAACTTATAATGGGATTTGTCCCAAATATTATGGTCTACCAAAAATACATAAACCAGATATACCTCTAAGACCAATAGTTTCCTGTGTAGGAGCATCTACACAACCACTTGCTAAATATATAGCCTCTATTTTAGAAACAGCTTTTTCAACTTTTAATAAATTGAGAATTAAAAATACCTTCGAATTTGCAGAGAAGGGTAGGCTTTATTTTGCCAGAGGGTTTTGTACTTGCTTCTTTCGTTGTAGTTTCACTGTTTACTAACATTTCTCTAGACCTCATTATATCAATATTAAATGAATATTTCACATCAATAGAAGAAATATGTAATATTCCTAAAGAACAGTTTCTACTAATCATTACTTTTTTATATGAAAATACATTTTTCTCCTTCAATAGTACATTCTACAGACAAAAAATTGGCGTCACAATGATAAGTGCTATTTCACCAATCCTGGCCGAAATTGTTATGAATAAACTTCTTTATTTTGTTATTTCAAGGGTTGAATTTGAATTTCCCCTTCTTTTTCAATATGTAGATGACTTGTTAGTCGCTTTACCGGCCGGAAGTGTACAGGACACTCTTAACATTTACAATTCTTTCAATCATAAATTAGTATTTACTGTTGAGGAGGAGACTGACTGTGCTGTTCCGTTTCTGGATACTAGGGTTGTACGCTCAGAAAATAATACAGTCAAACTGGACTGGTATAGGAAAAAATCAAGTTCTGGTAGATATATCCCATTCCATTCTTATCACCCTATGAAACAGAAACTGAACATCATCAGAGGACTAAAGAACAGAATAGATAAGATTTGCCACCTCTCATTTAAAGAAAAAAATGTAAAACTGTTAGAAAACATTTTGTTGGACAATTACTATCCTAAAGCTCTAATTAAAAAGAATTTTCAAAGACCCCCCCCCCTTCAAATTAATCCAACTGTCACCACTAATGTCGATATTAAAGTAGGAAAGTTACAATACATTGAAGGCCTTTCCCAGTCCTTGTCTTCTCTTTTTAAAAATACAAACATTAAAATTGCTAATTACAACATAAAAAGAATGAATTGTTTTTATACCAATTTAAAAGATAAAACCGATACTTTACAAAGATCTAATATAATCTATGGCATTCCCTGTCAATGTGGTTTGGTCTACGTTGAACAAACTTCACAAAAGCTCTCTAAAAGATTAGCGCTACACAAAAGTGATATTAAACACAAACCTAACGCAACTAGCTTGAGCTTACATGTAAATAATATAGATCACAGAGTACAATATAACAACAGCTTCATTCTGGATGTTGAGACTAATTATTTCAGAAGAAGTTTCTTGGAAATGTGTTACATAAAAACCTGTAAAAATAATCTCAATCACAAAAAAGACATAGAAGGATTGAGCTCCATGTATACTCATTTACTAACATAAAAACTCTACCAAACCAATAAAAAAAGAACGATCTTTATGAAAAAATTAGTTTCTAGTAAAGTTAACGTTTCTTTTCTCCTTCTGTCATTTTTGCTATTTATTATCAGTTACTTTTCTATGTCTTCTTGTTAAAATTAAATAATTAAAAAATGAAATATGACAAATAATAAGCAATGTCCAGTATTAATTTTCTCTTTCAAATTTTTGAATTTTTAATTAGTCTATGAATCTGTTGATTATAAAATTAAAGAATTAATATAATTAATAATAAATAACTCGTCAAAGAGTAACATTCATCAAATTTAAGTCCCCCTTTTTTTTATAAAATTGAAACTAAAAAATAGATATCATTAATAATTAATAATTTATATAAAATTAACATCCACCTAAAAAATTTACCACAAGTTATAATCGTGGAAGCGACTATAACGTTTTTAAAAACAACTTGAATTGAATTCTAAAAACTTTTATTTTTTTCGGTTCTCAACGGAAAACTTTTTAAGACACTTGATACATCAGGCACACTCACTCTGCCTTCGTTTGGTATTAGTATTTATAAACTTTAAATGCTGCATTTGCAGAATGGTGCAGAAAGATAAAGGAAAACTTAATTGACACTTTTTATGTATATTATTCATATTATCAGGATATAATTCCTCCCGACCGAGTTGAAAATTTAACCTGTTAGGTTACTTTTTCATAAAGTCAAGTTCGATTGCGTCATCGGAATTTATGTTACTCATATTATTATTATTATTATTATTTCTTTTAGATTTCCTCCTCAATCTTTTTACAATCAATTGGCGAATTATTACAAATAAAATCAATATTATTAGTATATATGCAATAATCGTCCAAATGATATTATATCTTATAGTTATATCTGAATTCATTTCTTCTAGGTGTCTTTTCTGTGTTTTCAGTTATTCTTTGATTTCACCATTTATTCTCAGGTTTACATTGTCCAGGTTGAGAGTATGGGGGTTGAAGTATGGCTGTTATCCATCTTCAGGGTTCCATCGGAGTAGAAATACTTCTTCGTACTTCATTTTTGTTTCTTCATAGGACTTTAAAGTAATATTGTTTATTGAGATTTGACACATTATTGGTACTTCAAATAAATAAGAGCCATTTATAAGTTTACTTTTTTTTCAAATTTTTGGCAAATAATTTTAATTAATTCTTCTTTAAATGTTGTTACTAACCGTTTATTTTTAGAAACTTGTGTTATTTGATTTTGTAAAATTTTGATTTTAAAAGGGTGGCATTGAGTTATATTACTTTTATATCTCAGTATTTATACACTACAGGGTGGTTCTTCATTGACTGATTGGCTTCTTTCTTCGTTACAAATGTATTCACTTTCTTGGACTTCTTTGCAACTTGATTCTTGGTATTGGTATCTTTGGGCACTTATGGCAAGGTAGGGTTTCAAAGGTATATTAATATTATAGGTGTTATTGATTGGGATTGGTAAACGATAAAGATGAAAATATTGATATGTTTCATCATCCACTAGTGGTATTTCAAGAAAAAATATTATCTTATTTTTCTCAGTGTAACTTTTGATCGTTATTATTTTTTCTAAAAACAAGATATTTTCAATATCGTTATCAAAGGGTAGTTTGTCGTTTATTAACTGCATTTTTAACTTATTTATTTCCATAATAAGTTCATTAGGGTCTACTATAGAATTATGTAGAGTATTCAATTTTGAAAATGTAACTGGGATTTCTGTTTTATTCAGAATGTATTATATTACTTGAAATAATGCAAATAATTGATTTAAACAAGTGGTTATTCTGTTCATTTACCGCTCATTTATTTTTTCAATTGTTACTTCTTTTAATGTCTGTTCTACTTGCAAATAAATTGGTTATGCGTAATATTCGATACCATTTTTTGGAAATTATTAATCGTTCTGTCTAATATAGATATTCGGGTTTATCGCGTCAGTTTTGAGCTCATTACCCTGTATTTGTAATTGCTTAATTTTCTTATCTATTGTTTCTGCGTCATACTGGTCCATGTTGCCAGTTATACTTTTTATAAACGTACCGAGGGGGTTGAAAATTCCTCGTTTAACTTTTTGGATTTTGTTCTAGGGTAGTAATTGAATTAATAAATTTTGTATTCGTTTTTCGATAATGTTTACTGTTATTAAAGAGTTATGATATTCATTTTGATATTCGCTCTTATTTTTTAATGTCGTTAATATATGTTGTGATTGATCTTGAAGGGCTTTAAATTCTTGTATTAATGGTTGTATGTCATACTCTTGTACAAACGTCCAATGATTTATTATTATTTTGGCTATGCCTTTCTTGAATGGTAGGATCCCTGGATAATTATTCAACTCATGTATTTTTACATCATCAGCTCTGATGTAGAGGGTTGTAATGATATTGAGGGTTGTACAAATGTTCCAACATCTGAAACAATGGGTTTCATTTTAGTTTCGGTAACGTAAACGGTTTCCTTCGTTTTAGTTTTTGGATTCTCAATTTCTATTTTATTTCTTTCTAGAATTTTGGTAATTGTAAAGGGTCCTAAAAATTTATTTTTAATCTTACTAGATCGTTGATCTACTTTTTTGTAAACTTGCATTCCGATTTTTAGGTTCCGTCTCTGTTAATTTGTCATTGTATTTGGTAATTGTTTTTTTCTTTCTTTTGTAGAGTTTTCTCTTTTATCTTATCGAACAGTATCTGAGTATTATTTTTATGATTTTGCAGATACTCTGTATAAACATGTGAATGTATAAGGTCCAT
>CM032448.1:76813870-76851370 GCA_019049505.1 Pachyrhynchus sulphureomaculatus | reverse complement strand
TTCTAATTAAATTTTGGATAAAATCTTGAGGAATTTGCTCCCATTCTGTGATAACTGCATTTTCAAGTTCCCTGATGTTTCTAGGTGCAGGTATATGACGTTTCACATTTTTCTTAAGGTGATCCCATACATGTTCTATCGGATTCAGATCCGGGCTTTTTGGTGGCCATTGCATAATCGGTATATCAACTTGATTAAGATAATCGAGTACCTCCCTAGCCACGTGAGGTCGAGCGTTGTCTTGCATAAACAGGAAATTGGGCCCCACAAAATGACCGAAAGGCATCACATGTTCTATTACAATATTCTCAAGATAGTAGTCAGCATTCAAGGATCTCGTACGGACAGGAACTAACTCGGTGCGAACATGAAAGCAGATGCCACCCCAGAACATAACAGAGCCACCGCCGTATATTGCAAGGAGCAAACATCTCTCCTGCTCTTCGCTCACGACCATCTGGATGTTTTAGACTAACCCTAGTTTCATAGGTGAAGAAAACTTGTTTCCAATCATCCACAGACCAGTTTTCGTGATTTCGAGCAAAACGTAACCTGGCAACTCTGTTCTCTCTAGTAAGCAAGGGCGCAGTGGCTGGTCTCCTACTGTTTAATCCAGCTTCATTTAACCCTCTTTTATCTATTTTAGAAGAAATTGTGACATTGCGAACAGCTTCGAGTTCGTAACATGCTCGATAAAGAAACATACAAATATCTAGGCTGCCAACAAAGCACCAAACTCAACCACACTCACATCAAAACAGAGCTCAGAACCGAATTCAAAAACAGAGTCATGAAAGTCATATATATATATATATATATATATTCTATATATATATAATTTATATATATTATATATATATATATATATATATATATATATATATATATAATATATATATATATATATATATATATATATATGTATATATATATATATATATATATATATATATATATATATATATATATATATATATATATATATAACTCATAAAGAAACATAAAAATATCTACTGCCAACAAAGCACCAAACTCACCACACTCACATCAAGACAGAGCTCAGAACCGAATTCAAAAGCAGACTCATGAAAGTTTTATAAAAAAAAACCCAACTCCAAGGATCTCACTAAAGCCATTAACATGTCGGCTATACCTTTACTCACATATTCATTTGGTATCATCAAATGGTCACACACAGACATAGAAAACATTCACATCCTTATACGTTCTCAATATACCAAATACAGGAAATTACACCCCAACGCATGCAAAGAAAGACTTACCATCGAGAAGCAAGCAGGAGGAAGAGGAATCATAGAGATCAGTTCATTACACGCAAAACAAATACAAGCACTTAAGAACTTCTTTCACACCAAGCAAACCAGCCTCCACACAGCAATAGTGAAAGCAGATAAAAACTACACGCTTCTCCACTTATCCTGGGCAGACCACCCAGCAGACCCACACAGTCCCACCCAGTTACAACAGGAAAAGATAAAAACGTGGTCAGAAAAAACACTCCACGGAAAACACAGATACCATCTAGAACAAGACCACGTAACCTTGTTACAGGATGGGCAGTTATTCCTTGATACAGAATGCTTCTTACTTGCCATACAGGATGCAGGAAATGCCACCAGCAGAAAGAAACGCGCGGTAAAAGTAATTTACCAAGCACATACAAATACATAGAAAACATATATGTATGTATATACATATATATATATATATATATATATATATATATATATATATATATATATATATATATATATATATATATATATATATATATATATATATATATATATATATATATATATATATATATATATATATATATATATATATATATATATATATATATATATATATATATATATATATATGGTAATGATTTTTTCTTGGCTTTAACTTCAAGTTCTTTAAAGTATAATGATAAAGCAACACCGTTTTAATAATTTTTAAATGTGTGCAGGGTTCTAAAACGTAAAAAGTGTGTTGTGTATATAACTCTTGGAATGTTTTATTTATTGACAAGAAAATAAAAATCTTTTAAATTCTACATCCTAAGGGTACTCGATACATGTTGACATTGTTACTGGATGTATTAATGAAATTAAATGTTTTGAAAAAGATCACTAGGTTGATCGAAACGTAAACATACATGTAAAATGAAGTTTTAATTCACATAACCTTAAAGCCAAGAAAAAATCATGACCATATAAATATAAAAAAGGGTTAAAGAAAAAATGTATATATATATATATATATATATATATATATATATATATATATATATATATATATAATATATAGAATAGGAATAGGGATTTATATCAGGTTTACGGTCTGTAGATAATTAATACTCAATTATTGTAAATTCAATATTTCGCCATTATATTATGACTTCATCAGGAAAAAACTAAAATAAAATAAAATACGAAACAATGGGTCAGACCAATGGCGAACTACAATCGCCACTTGGGAAGAACTTACCAACTAACAGTTTGTTGTATATGCAAAGTAACAAAAATCATTACCAATACTTAACTAACTAGATACATTAAATTAAATAAAACAATGCAACAGGGACACTACACAGCTCACATTTATAAACTAACTAAACGGTTGTGCAGGTACAAATTAAACATCAATAGTATGCATCAAAACAATGTGCAATAGTTCACAACCCGTCAGTAGTGCTAAAATTTTTTTTTAGTCAAATTTGAAAACTTTACAATAGAAGACGCTCAATTTATTCGTGTCCGATTTATAATTTACACAGTTTGTTTGCCTATTTACCATATATACGAGTATATATATATATATATATATATATATAATATATATATATATATATATATATATATATATATATATAACTTTAGAACACTTTTCGCTTCTCTTGCGAACACAATTGATCATTTATAAATTAACTATCCAAATGCCGAAATTGGGAGCCTGGGCGACTTTAATGTCCATAATATCAACTGGCTTAAATATTCAAATACTACCGACGAACAAGGTCGTGAAGCTGAATCATTCTCAATCAGCTGTGGCTTAACTCAGCTTACTAATGAACTAACACGGATCCCTGATCGAGAATCCCTGATCGAGAATCCCTGATCGAGAATCCCTGATCGAGACGGGGAGTTCGCCAGTCTTCTTGATCTGTTTTTAACCACCAATCCAGACACGGTCATCGTAAATCCGCCGTTAGGTTCTTCCATTCAAAATTTCACCAAATCTACCATACCACCACTAATACGGCCAGATAATTATATTGCAACGACACCTATTGAAAAAGCGAACTTGTTGGCTAAACTCTTTGTTTCACATTCTACTGTCGATTTACCGAGAAAAAACACCACCTACTATTCCCATAGTGCAGTCAAGGATGCCCGATGTTGTCTTCAGACAGTGTATCATAAAACGTATTTTAATGAAGTTAGACACCAACAAAAGCTTCTGGCGCTGACTGAATACCTGCCATAGTTCTCAAAAACTGTGTGAGGGAACTGACACCAGTTTTCTCTAGACTTTTCAACCTATTCTACAGAAAGGGAATATTTCCTTCCTGCTGAAAGTGTGCCACAGTTCAGCCGATACCTAAAAAAGGGAAGAAGACCTTGCCAAATAACTAATGACCAGTCGCACTGCTTTCAATAATATCGAAAGTCATGGAAAAGGCTATCAATCAACATCTTCTAAAATATCTTGAAGAATTCAACATTATTACCGATCACCAATATGGCTTTCGTAAACATAGATCAACAGAAGATCCTCTGACTTATGTGACACATGTTTGGAATGGTGCAATTGAGCACTTTGGAGAATCTCGAGCGGTTGTTCTTGACATATCCAAGGCATTCGACCGTGTTTGGCACGATGGACTGTTGGCTAAGCTACGCTCTTATGATATGTCTGAAAAGTTCTGTTTATGGCTTTCATGTTTCCTCAGTGAGCGTTCTTTACGAGTCGCGGTCGACGGATTTCTTTCTAAGACCTTCACTATCAACGCCGGTGTGCCCCAAGGCTCCATACTATCTCCTACTCTCTTTCTCATTTACATTAACGATCTGCTGGAAAAGACCGGAAATCCAATCTACAGGCTTGCAGATGACAGTACGCGTATCTCTTACTTTGAACGCTCGGACATCGGCTGCTCAGGCGAGTGTCCACAGACAGCAGGAAGTTGTTCAACTTAACAAAGACCTGGAAGAAATTCTATCTTGGGGTGACAGTAACCAAGTGAAATTTAACGCTACAAAAACCCAGGCGGCAGTTTTTTCTAAAAAAGTTAACGTTGCTTAACCTGACGTAGTTATGGCGGGGCACTTCATTCCTCTAACATCGTCACTCCATTTGTTGGGCGTTAATTTGGGAGCAAATATGTCCTGGCATAGCAAGGAGGGCTTCTCAAACGTTGGGAATATTATTTCGAACCAGAAAGCTGTACACTCCTCAACAACTGTTAATTCTTTACAAAGGTCAAATTCGACCAACTATGGAATACTGCTCCCATGTGGGGGGCTCCTCTCCCAAACATACACTGCATTTGTTGAATTCTATTCAGAGAAGAGCTGTTCATCTGCTTGGAGACCGGGAACTGACCGGCCGCCTTGATTCGCTGGAACATCGAAGAACGGTTGGCGACTTGAGCAGTTTCTACAAGTATTTCCCTGGAAAATGTTCGGAGGATGTGGCCCGTTTAATTCTTCCCAGAGCGGTGCATGTTAGAAATACACGTCGCGCTGATACTTCACATCCGTATGAGGTTCAGCTGGCTACTCCTCGTACAACGCTTTTCAAGCGATCTTTTATATGGAGAACATCATTTCTTTGGAATAATTTGCCCAGGACTGTGTTTCCCACCGAGTGCGATTTAAGAGCAACGTGAATCGCTTTTTCCGCACACGTGCCGCTCCTGTAGCGCTTTAGGGACCTCCCTGCAGCACGTGTACTAGACCCATAAATATATATATATATATATATATATATATATATATATATATATATATATATATATATATACATATATATATATATATATATATATATATATATATATATATATATATACACATATCATATATATATATATATATATATATATATATATATATATATATATATTATGTATATATATATATATATATATATATATATATATATATATATATATATATATATACATATACATAATTTTCTCTTTTATTTATCTTCAACCATTTCTTTAAAATAGGTAATATTTTTCTTGGATTTCGGTTTTCATTTAATCAAAAGCTTACTATTGGTTCCAACAACGTTTCGCACATTTTGTTGGGCTTTATTAAGTTTTTCTTTACTATAAGCACTATGCGTGAAACATTAAATTTCATAAACACTGGTGTAGCATTGGTATGTTTACATCGAAGTAAGAAATCCTTCTATTCTTCTATTCGGCTAATTTTACAAAAAGTTTTGATGTCGTTCTTAATGAATTTGTGATATTTGGTCCATAAATTCTTTCAATATGTTTCAAAGAGGCCATACTATCTTTTTGCAAAATACTATAATTTTCTTTTTATTTATCTTCAACCATTTCTTTACAATAGGTAATATTTTTCTTGGGTTTTGGTTATCACTTAAAACAAAGGCTTACTACTGGCTACAACAACAAAACATACGGATGCTACACCAGTGTTTATGAAATTCGATGTTCCACACATAGTGTTTACATTAAAGAAAAACTTGATAAAGTACAACAAAATATGCGAAACATTGTTTGTAACCAATAGTAAGCTTTTGTTTTAAATAACAACCAAAACCCAAGAAAAATATTACCTATTATATATACCATATGTATATATATATATATATATATATATATATATATATATATATATATATATATATATATATATATATATATATATATATAAAAATACAATCTTAGTTGGGGAACTCGGCAAATTTGGGCGTGATAAGAGATCACACAATTTTCATTAAGCCAATATTTCGGTCCTGGATTGGGACCTTCTTCAGGGCAGCACTGAAAAGAAGAACAGAGCGTATTCACTGATCGTGTCTGGGACAACTTTAAATTAATGATGTTATCATTAGGTTGTTATAATAAATAAAATTAGTGTAGAACAAGAATAAGATATTAGTCATAATAAGTTAAAAAACTCACATGAGAAGTGCAAAGATTTCGTTAGCCTGAATGGCCGTAGGTTATACATACAAAAGTTGTTACATATAAAAGTTGGTTAATCCATAAAATATATAAAATACACACTAAAACACTGTAGACAAAATTCTAAAAACCAAATTTAAAACATGGATGTAATTGGGACCCTTGGATGTTGAGAACATTGTTAATTATTTCACTTGTGACCACCACATATGGCCACCGCCATTTAGGAAAAATGACAAGGACGACAGGAGACAGCTGCTCGACAAAGACAAGGGGTTTAGTCAAGAAAACTCAATTAACCAGAATGCGGGGTCGACACCTGGAAGGAACCGATAAAAAAGGAAGTGCAAATATTGGACCCTAAGTGAGAAGGAGATAGCCAATTGAGCGACCAAAAAACCCGGTATGTGGTAGAGGAAGGATAAATCATAACCTAATTATAGGTAAATAGTGAGCGAGGGAGCGAGAGAGAGAGAGTGACAATAGTGGGAGCAACGAAGAAAAAGATTATCTAATGAAATAATTATTAATTTATTAATTTCTTGTTGGAATCTGATTGGAGGAATAGATTGTTTGCAAAAACCAATGAAGACTGGAGGCACCAGGAGGTGTTAGAGGGGTGACGCAAGGTACTGTCAATGGAAGGAAGACAGTAATCGCTAGGTGCACAAAATGGCCCAGATAAAACGGAAGAAATCTGTGGAGCCCAGGATCAAAGAGAACCGTAAATAAAGAGAGAAAGGAGGAGAGAAACCCTGGAAATTACTGAGCTAAAGGAGAGACGACCAACGCGGTTCAGATGGATCATAAAATACTTGAAGACAGGGAATTATTGTGTGGAGTTGATTTATCACAGGAGAGGAGGAAACTATATATGCTACTAAGACCATCTAGGTCGGTTCTTTTATTGATATTAAGGTGATTCTCCTGGATGTAACTCATCTCAAGGAATTCTCTCTTGGAAAGATTGTTAGAGAAATGAAGAATTTTGGGTTCCCTGAAATTAAAAGAATGACCATTGTCAACAGAATGGGTCGCCAAAGCACATCTGTGTGGATGGCATCTAGTGTCACTTTTATGGAGTGCAATACGACGATTCAAGAATTGAGAAGTTTGGCCAATGTAGATTGATGGACAATTGAGGCAGGAAATTGAGTAAACCAAGTCTGACATGGAAAGAACTGGCAGCGGGGCCTTCAGCTTGCTGAAGACACGTCTGTTTTTGAAGAAGTAATATTTAGCAATTTTAATGTTGGGAATGACACGCAATATGTGGACCAATTTGTTTGTAAGGCCAGGAATGAATGGTAAAGAAAGCAGCGACCAATTTATTTCGACTGGGGGAGTTAAAAGGGGAGGGGAGATATGCGGTAGGTGGAGGGGAGGGAGTGCTGGGGGAATTTGATGGATATGAGTAAGCTTGTTGACTTCATCTTTGGTTCTTAGTAAGAGTTTTCGATTGTATCCATTATCTATGAAAAGGTTTGTAAGTGTTTCTCGTGACTGGAGTAAGAAATCAGGATGGACTATTATCTTCAGTCTTCCATATAGGCCTTTGATGACGTTGACTTTCACCTTCCAGTCATGGCCAGAGTTTGCATGGATATATCTCCCAGAAGAAGTAGGTTTTCTATACCAATCATGTTTGATGATGTTGTGGGAGTCTCTAACGACTCTTGTGTCCAGAAATGGAACAGCATTGTTGGTTTCTTCTTCCATAGTGAATTGCAGGTGTGGGTCGAATGAGTTGAAAACATGAAGAACTTCTTCTTTGCCATCAGCTGGTATGGAAAGAATTAAATCGTCTACGTATTGATATAGGAATGGAAGTCGGAAGGATAATCTTTGAGTGCAGCTTTTTAAAGCATACGACATAACGATTGAAGCAAGAACAGGACTGAGGTTACTGCCCATAGGGCATCCAAAAATTTAAGAGTAGAAAGAGTCTTTAAATTTGAAGAAGGTTGACTGGAAAAGAAATTCTATTATTGATAAGAAGAAGGATTTGCTGATTTTGGTGTTGGGTGAGATTAATGCCCATTCGGAGTCAATTATTTGGCGGGTTAACTGCCATGAAATATGGGTTTTTTCAAGATTTACATAATACATATGGAGCGGAAACTACTAACCTTTTCCGTAACTGGGCCAAATACAATACCAAGTTAGCTAGGATGACCTGTAGAAGGAATTTTCTATTGAAATATCGCTCAACGGGACTTGTCCCTAACCATATTGTTAAGAACTTTGGATGTATGAACAATCTGATGTCCGACAGACACAATGACAACAACAGGATACAGCGCTTCCAGAGTAAGGGATCTGTCAGAATTCTTTCCTATGAAATTTCTTTCACCTTCAAAGAGATTAATAACCTCAAAACTCTGATAAACCGTGTTGCTCATTTGGCAGGAAATAGAGTTCCAGCACATATCGTGCAACGTTTTCGTGTTACTTAAGAAAGATCCTTCCAAACCACCACTAGATCCCTTTCTAATACTCTCTTCAATAAATTCAATAACTTGATTAGGTCAAAAACTGATGAACTAAAAGTCTGTCCCCAATGGTTTTACCAATTTAACTACAGTTGAGTTTCCTCCTGAGGTTCATAAAATTCTTGCTTTGGGTCCAAAATTTGTTTATGATTCCATTCCAGGTACTGATATCCCTGTAAAAACAATCCTTTCTGACATTGAATCCTTCATTCAGCTTGCACCAGCCTCCAGTCAAGATATTCTCAGGGCCAAATGCACCAATGCAGTTACCAACGCTGTTTTACAAAACCGTAATACTTCTTTTGAGAAGACTTTGTTCATCAAGACACACAAATTTCTCAAACAACATAGTGAGATCTTAATTACTCCTTCAGACAAAGGCTCGGTTACAGTAGCCTTAGAGAGACTACATTAAGAAACTAAGATGTTAGAACTTATTGATGATGAACAAGTTTACAAGAAGCTCTCTCATGATCCCACTACTCAACATCAAAACAAGAGTAACAGTTTTATTAAGCAGTTAAAGAACAAAAAATGGATCGACGATATAACAGCTAAACAACTTTACTACTACGAGGCGATTCCACCAAGGATTTATGGTTTGCCCAAGATACACAAAGAAGGGGTACCGCTCAGATCTATTGTCTCCACCACCCACTTCAAAACTCAGTAAATTTTGTGCTAATCTTCTTGAAAAGTACTTCCTCAATTATCATACATTCGCTATTAAAGACTCTTTTGCGTTTAGTGCAATGGTCAATAATTTCCAATTACCAGAAAACCACGTTATTATATCACTTGATGTAGTCAGTCTTTTCACGAATATTTCATGGCAGTTAACCCGCCCAATAATTGACTCCGAATGGGCATTAATCTCACCCAACACCAAAATCAGCAAATCCTTCTTCTTATCAATAATAGAATTTCTTTTCCAGTCAACCTTCTTCAAATTTAAAGACTCTTTCTACTCTCAAATTTTTGGATGCCCTATGGGCAGTAACCTCAGTCCTGTTCTTGCTTCAATCGTTATGTCGTATGCTTTAAAAAGCTGCACTCAAAGATTATCCTTCCGACTTCCATTCCTATATCAATACGTAGACAATTTAATCCTTTCCATACCAGCTGATGGCAAAGAAGAAGTTCTTCATGTTTTCAACTCATTCGACCCACACCTGCAATTCAGTATGGAAGAAGAAACCAACAATGCTGTTCCATTTCTGGACACAAGAGTCGTTAGAGACTCCCACAACATCATCAAACTTGATTGGTATAGAAAACCTACTTCTTCTGGGAGATATATCCATGCAAACTCTGGCCATGATTGGAAGGTGAAAGTCAACGTCATCAAAGGCCTATATAGAAGACTGAAGATAATAGTCCATCCTGATTTCTTAATCCAGTCACGAGAAACACTTACAAACCTTTTCATAGATAATGGATACAATCGAAAACTCTTACTAAGAACCAAAGATGAAGTCAACAAGCTTACTCATATCCATCAAATTCCCCCAGCACCCCCTCCCCTCCACCTACCGCATATCTCCCCTCCCCTTTTAACTCCCCCAGTCGAAATAAATTGGTCGCTGCTTTCTTTATCATTCATTCCTGGCCTTACAAACAAATTGGTCCACATATTGCGTGTCATTCCCAACATTAAAATTGCTAAATAATACTTCTTCAAAAACAGACGTGTCTTCAGCAAGCTGAAGGCCCCGCTGCCAGTTCTTTCCATGTCAGACTTGGTTTACTCAATTTCCTGCCTCAATTGTCCATCAATCTACATTGGCCAAACTTCTCAATCCTTGAATCGTCGTATTGCACTCCATAAAAGTGACACTAGATGCCATCCACACAGATGTGCTTTGGCGACCCATTCTGTTGACAATGGTCATTCTTTTAATTTCAGGGAACCCAAAATTCTTCATTTCTCTAACAATCTTTCCAAGAGAGAATTCCTTGAGATGTGTTACATCCAGGAGAATCACCTTAATAACAATAAAAGAACCGACCTAGATGGTCTTAGTAGCATATATAGTTTCCTCCTCTCCTGTGATAAATCAACTCCACACAATAATTCCCTGTCTTCAAGTATTTTATGATCCATCTGAACCGCGTTGGTCGTCTCTCTTTTAGCTCAGTAATTTCCAGGGTTTCTCTCCTCCTTTCTCTCTTTATTTACGGTTCTCTTTGATCCTGGGCTCCACAGATTCCTTCCGTTTTATCTGGGCCATTTTGTGCACCTAGCGATTACTGTCTTCCTTCCATTGACAGTACCTTGCGTCACCCCCCTAACACCTCCTGGTGCCTCCAGTCTTCATTGGTTTTTGCAAACAATCTGTTCCTCCAATCAGATTCCAACAAGAAATTAATAAATTAATAATTATTTCATTAGATAATCTTTTTCTTCGTTGCTCCCACTATTGTCACTCTCTCTCTCGCTCCCTCGCTCACCATTTACCTATAATTAGGTTATGATTTATCCTTCCTCTACCACATACCGGGTTTTTTGGTCGCTCAATTGAGCTAATTGAGCCTTCTCACTTAGGGTCCAATATTTGCACTTCCTTTTTTATCGGTTCCTTCCAGGTGTCGACCCCGCATTCTGGTTAATTGAGTTTTCTTGACTAAACCCCTTATCTCTATCGAGCAGCTGTCTTCTGTCGTCCTTGTCATTTTTCCTAAATGGCGGTGACCATATGTGGTGGTCACAAGTGAAATAATTAACAATGTTCTCAACATCCAAGGTACCCAATTACATCCATGTTTTAAATTTGGTTTTTAGAATTTTGTCTACAGTGTTTTAGTGTGTATTTTATATATTTTATGGATTAACCAACTTTTATATGTAACAACTTTTGTATGTACAACCTACGGCCATTCAGGCTAACGAAATCTTTGCACTTCTCATGTGAGTTTTTTAACTTATTATGACTAATATCTTATTCTTGTTCTACACTAATTTTATTTATTATAAACAACCTAATGATAACATCATTAATTTAAAGTTGTCCCAGACACGATCAGTGAATACGCTCTGTTCTTCTTTTCAGTTCTGCCCTGAAGAAGGTCCAATCCAGGACCGAAATATTGGCTTAATGGAAATTGTGTGATCTCTTATCACGCCCCCTTCTTGCCGAGTTCCCCAACTAAGATTGTATTTTTAATAATTTTGGTAGATACGGCATTTTTTTGCTTTCTTTCTTTATTCTAAATATATATATATATATATATATATATATATATATATATATATATATATATATATATATATATACGAGGCTGGTTTGAAAAGTCCGTGCAAAGTCCGAGAGATGGCACCACCGGCGCGTATCGAGGTCATGTTTAGTTAGTAGCATCTCTTGAATGAACGCACACCAAGTTTCAGCCATATTGGTCTATTTCCTTTGTGTTTGGCATTCGTGTGAATCAAGGAAGTCGAGTGATTTTCAAGAAATGGACGAAAAAGAATTTCGAGTGGTGATTAAACATTACTTTATGAAAGGCTAAACGCCTCAGGAGACTATAGAGAAGCTTGATAAACATTATGGTGACTCTACACCTTCGATTAGAACAGTTTATAAGTGGTTTCAAAATTTTCGGACTGGCCATATGGGCACAAGTGACGCTGAACGTTCTGGACGGCCTGTGGAGGTTACGACTCAATCCATGATATGGTGATGGATAACAGAAGAGTTAAAGTGCGTGAGATTGCTAGTGCTGGGGGCATCTCGACTGAACGGGTACATAATATTTTGCATAAATATTTGGACATGAGAAAGCTATCCGCAAGATGGGTGCCGCGATTGCTCACGCTTGACCAAAAACGGAATCGTGTGAAGTGTTGCAAGGATGGTTTGCAGCTCTTCCAGAAGAATCCGGAGGACTTTAAGCGTCGTTTCGTCACTGTGGATGAAACATGGATACATTACTATACTCCTGAGACCAAACAACAATCTAAACATTGGGTACCAAGTGGGAATCTGCACCAAAAAAGGCGAAGACCGTTCCTTCGGCCGGAAAGGTTATGGCGACTGTCTTTTGGGATTCGCAAGGGATTATTCTCATCCACTATCTGGAAAAGGGTAAAACTATTACAGGTGAATAATATTCATTGTTATTGGACCGTTTGAAAACCGAGCTGTAAGAAAAACGCCCGCGATTGGCTCAAAAGAAAGTCCTTTTCCATCACGACAACGCACCAGCACACACCTCAGCAGTTGTGGTCGCAAAATTAATAGAAATAGGATTCCAACTCGTATCACATCCCCCCTATTCTCCAGACTTGGCTCCCTCGGACTACTATTTGTTTCCCAATTTGAAGAAATGGTTGGCGGGACAAAGATTTTATTCAAACGAGGAGGTGATTGCAGACACTAATGGATATTTTGCAGACTTGGACAAATCCTATTATTCGGAAGGGATCAACAAACTAGAACATCGTTGGACGAAGTGTATAAGCCTAAAAGGAGACTATGTCGAAAAATAAAAAAGGTTTACCCCAAACACATAAGCAGTTTTTATTTTTGCACGGACTTTTCAAACCAGCCTCGTACATATATACATACATATATATATATATATATATATATATATATATATATATATATATATATATATATACACATATATATATATATATATATATATATATATATATATATATATATATATATATAGACTTGATTCACTACTATAGTCACTGCTTATTCTTTATGTTAGCTAACGTAATAAAATATCTCCCATTATTTCCCCTTGTCTCCTAGTATTTCTCCTTATCTCCCATTATCTCAACATAATTCCCATTATTTAGGCTTATTTCCGCTCATCTCCCATTATTTCTCCTTATCTTCCATTATTTCCCTTTATTTTCCATTATTTCGTCTTATCTCCCATTATCTCAACATAATTCGCATTATCTAGGCTTATCTCTGCTCATCTCCCATTATTTCTTCTTATTTCCCATTATTTCTCCTTATCTCCCATTATCTTACCGTAACTCCCACTATCTCGACTTATCTCTGCTTATCTCCCATTATTTCTTCTTATCTCCCATTATTTATACTTATCTCCCATTATCTCACCTTCTCTCCCATTATCGAGGCTTATCTTGACTTACCTCCCCTTATTTCTTTATCTCCCATTATCTCACCTTATCTCCCTTTATCTAGGCTTATATCGACTTACATAGAACATATGTATAAATTTATAAAAACACTTAAATCGGATAAGTGGTTCTTGAGTGCTAAGCGCACTAACGGACAGACAGATGGAGAGACGTTGCGTTTTATATATATTATAGTTTTTTTTTTTGATAAATGTTAAGGATTAAAAAAAAACACGTAAATAAGATAAGTGGTTCTAGAATGATAAGCACATTAATGAACAGATAGACAGACGTCGCGTTTTATATATTATATAGATAATTATTAATATTATATAACCTGATCAGAGAACATATGTACGTATGAATTAAAAAAAAAAATACGTAAATCGCATAAGTGATTCTCGAATGATAAGCGCTTAAAGGAAAATACAAAAAAATCTTTTTTTTTTAATGAATACCATATTTAAAAAATTTGGGACATTTAAAACGTAAGTATATATTTTTAAAATAAACAAAAAACTTAAAACTTAAGGAAGATTTGTTATCTTTAGATACATATAAAATATAATAGGATAGAGTTATACATATGAAATGAAAGGTCACTTTAATGACGCAAAAATTCATATATTGTTGTTTGTCGCCTCTTCTTTAAAAGGGCGTCCACAAATCGTATTTCTAATTTGGAAAGAAGCTCTAAAGACTCTGCATCTTCGGCATTACTTTTAAGCTGCTTGGTTAGGGTAATAGCTTCACCATAATTTGGGCTAGCATCTGTTGGTACTGGAACCTCTTCGACATCAGAATCTTCGGAAAGTCCTTGTATTTCAATTGGATTTTCAATTTCTTGTTCTGAATGTGGATTTACAAAATACAAATGTTCAAAAATCATTAAAGTTTTCATTATCAGTCAACTCCAACAAATTCTTATTTTTGAGCATATCTGCAAGTACGTTAAGTGGTAAGTCATCTTCTGGATCAGATGTAACAGCCTCAGTTAACTGGTCTGCACTTTCTATATTTTCATGCTTAAATCCCGCTTTACGGAAGCAATTTTTAACTGTTTCCTTGGTTACTTGTTCCCAAGCGGTTTTTGCATAGTAAACTGCATCCAGTGGCGTAATTTTCTTAATTAACTCAAAAGCTGTACCAGCAGTTTCAATGGTTACTACCAGGTGTTTTAGTATTAGACTTTGGTAATAAATTTTAAAATTTTTTCCCCTGGTCAAGTGGTTGACTTTTACATTTTTTAAGCGGAAGTCTTTTGGATGAGATCCATCATTGTCTAAAAATGTTTCTTTTTTCTTTCGTTATGTTCGAATCAAGAAGTTGCAACCACTCTGTCATAATTTCTCCTGTCATCCAAGCTTTCTTATTATATTTCCAAGTTACAGGCAGGTTGTTTATGTTAATATTTTTAAATGCTCTGGGTTTAGCTGCCTTACTAATGACTAAGAGTTTTTCTTTTTCTCCCGCCATATTTGCACAACGCAAAGTTGTAAACCTCTCTTTGGCATATTTACCACCAACACATTTTTCTTTTGTTAATGTTAACATTTTATGGGGTAGAGCACTAAAATACAGGCCTGTCTCATCGGCAAGGGATATCGGTGAATATCCGTTGATTAAAGAGGGGCATATTTCCCAGAATGATGAAACATCTTCAGCAATAACCGAAGCGCCTTCTCCTAAAATCGCTATAAAACTTATGTTTCTTTGAATTGATATGAAAAGAAAATCAACACACTAATTCCAGAAAATCTTATCTAAAAAAAAAAGAATTCATGTGTATATCTGTCAAGGGAATTCCCTTATGGCGAGCTGCTATAAACCAGTTACAACACAACTTGTCAATTTTGGTACCATCACCAGTCAAAAAGCTTCTTTATTCATTCAAATTGCTGTTCCACATCCACTTGTTTAGAAGGATTTCTTCATGTTTAATTATATCAGCCGCTTGTGTTTTTCCGATATTAAAACGCTTACACCCACCCCGCCCCTACACTTAACTTCTCCTTATTGTGAACTTCAATAATCTCAATTTTTTGTTTAAACGTGAAAATTTTTCTATTTGGAGCCATTTCTACAATGAATGTGTGGCTCACTGTGTCTTTTTTTGCATGGGCGTCAAACTAATATTAAATCCCCGGATATACCGAAAAATTGAGATCGGTAAATCCCCGGTTTACTCGGGGAAGTCCCTCAGTGAAGGCAGGCAGCGACGTTGGCTCTCGGCGCGATTGGAAAACGCAACAGCGATTCTCGCCACAGAAAAATGGGACAAGGCGTTTTTTTATTGTTTTTTGTCTGGTTAAGAGAACATTTTTTTTGTGTCTGCGTCCGTTCAAGAGAATGTTCGTCCAAGAGAGAGTTAAGACAATACCAGAGTTAGAGTTAACACAATACCAATATTAGAGTCGGTCGGGACCATGAAAAACTATCCATTCAAGGGAGGTGTCCATGTAAGAGGGGTGTCCACGAAGGGAAATTTCACTGTGTATATATATATATATATATATATATATATATATATATATATATATATATATATATATATATATATATATATGGGTAATTCTCTGTCAACCGGACCCCCCTCCTGCCCATTACAGGTTTTGAGATAAAATGGTCAGTAGGGGCTCAAAATTTTCGTTGAGATGTCTACTTTTTAATGCCCTATGCTACTTTTGAAAATTCAAGATGTCCGAAGCAATATGGCGGCTAAAAGGGGAAGAGCACCCAACAAAAACGTAAAATTCCGATATTACTGACTTGTAAAAATGAGTTATAACCGCTTAAAAATGTTCTGTAGGGGCTCAAAATTTTCGTTGAGATGTCTACTTTTTAATGCCGTATGCTACTTTTGAAAATTCAAGATGTCCGAAGCAATATGGCGGCTACAAGGGGAAGAGCACTCAAAAAATATGAAAATTGCAATATTACTAACTTGTAAAAATGAGTTATAAGGGCGTAAAAGTGTACTATAAGTGCTCAAAATTTCCAATTAAACCTCTATTTAACAGTGGAATTTATTGAGGAAATTGTTATTTAAAAATGAAATATTGATTTCATCAATTTTTTAAATGTAATAATAACATAATAAAGTCATGTAAAAGGCCCAATCCAAACAAAGCCTAAAGCATCAAATTCCCAAATAAGAAAAACTTTACATCGAACATAGCAAAAAACATCAATGCTAAACCTAACATTACCTAATTCATCAAGGCTTTGTTAGAACTTGGCCTTTTACACGCCTTGATTATGTTATTATTACATTTAAAAAATTGATGAAATCAATATTTCATTTTTAAATAACAATTTCCTCAATAAATTCCACTATTAAATAGAGGTTTAATTGGAAATTTTGAGCACTTATAGTACACTTTTACGCCCTTATAACTCAATTTTACAAGTTAGTAATATTGCAATTTTCGTATTTTTTGAGCGCTCTTCCCCTTTTAGCCGCCATATTGCTTCGGACATCTTGAATTTTCAAAAGTAGCATACGGCATTAAAAAGTAGACATCTCGACGAAAATTTTGAGCCCCTACTGACCATTTTATCTCAAAACCTGTAATGGGCAGGAGGGGGGGTCCGGTTGACAGAGAATTACCCATATATATATATATATATATATATATATATATATATATATATATATATATATATATATATATACGTATATACTGAAGAAAAAATACCCGAAGTTCCATATCTACCTACGACAGTGTATTTGTTTAAGTTGAGAATTTTGATAGCAGTAAGTTAAAACAAAAACTCATTATATTAGATGCTCAATGTGTCACCCCTTCTGTCCATTGCATTTATTATAAATTTATTTCTTTCCTTCTATGGCTACTAAAATGATTTCTTGCCCTTGATCATTTAAAAGTATGACATCCTGTGTAGTTGGCTCCCTTAGACGATTCACTATTATTTTTTTTTTAATATTATTTATACCTTTTAAATAGCCCCTTAAAAGATCTTAATCTTCCAAATCAGCCTATTCATAAAGGGGCAGTCTCAATTAAAGAATCGGTTGCTGCAAAAATTGTGTGTTTCGGAGAACCATCCTGTCTCCAAAATATTTCGATATTATTACCCAGAGTAACCCCCAAAAACTATTTACATGTTTATTTATTATTTTAGGAAAGGCGAAAATATTCCAGTCTATAACTACGTATCCTCCCCAGAAAACCCAGTCAGCTTTGAAGAGTTTATTAACCTTAACTTAACCTATTGTGCAAAATACCAACCTTTAAATGCAATATGGTGCCCATTCATTGTTACAACTACCAACTATTACGTATACTGGGTTTTAAAGTTATTTTTACATATTCTACCTGCCACTGTAATGGACTTATGTTGTTTGTTGGTAGGAAATAAACCAAAGTAAGTTTACAAAATGTATATCGTTTCAGATATGTGGATTTAATTACTTTTCAAACCGATCATGAAATAATATATAATAGTTTTATTATAATATTAAATCTAATTAATTGTAACATTAATGATTAGACAACTTCAAACTATTGCTCTAAAGCTGTCAATCTCACTTGACTGGTAGGTAACCGTTACTGGCCTTAACCCGACTACCAAAGCCCCTTCAAAAATTTTCTTTTGCAATTGTCGATTCTTTTTTTTATTTCGATGACTGGCTCATCAACCACACTATTCTGAACAAGGCACAGATACGCTTGTTGTATAAAATAAAATACAACAATCTACACGTTAGCATAAAAGAAAATCTGATACTTAAAGAACAGTTTATTATTGTTAACAAATTTAAAAAGAGATAAAAACTGCTTGCAAAGATGGAACTAAAGTTTGCAAAAATAAATAAAATATCGATAGCCATTATTTAGAAAATCCCAAAATTTGAAGACAGAAAAATTAAATCCTAACTTAAAAATTATTTTCAGAATAGATAAACCCAGAACAACGGTGACACATTTTCGCAATCGCCGCAATTTTTTATCTGGGAACTGCCGCTATGGGTTCATTTCACTGCCATATATCCCCTCGCGTATACCTGATGCAATGAAACTTCCAGAGTACCAAAGTATTAAAGGAAACTATGTTAGGAATGTGAAAATCACAATGACACTACTCAGTATATATCACCACTACACCAAACACTTTATTTTTGCACTCAAAGCACGTTAGTCAATCATCGCTCCTCATGAAGCTGACATGGTTAGCGAAACGCACGTCGAGTGCAAAAATAAAGTGTTCGGTGCAGTGGTCATATATACTTAGTAGTATTCCAGCAAAACTCAAAAATCGTCTGTTCATCTCTCAAAGCTTCCCTTCAAAAATATACCAGTGATATTCCTTTTTGACGAGTTTCTCCCCACGTCATCTCTTGTATTATTTTTTGAAAATTTATTAAATTTTACAATCCTTTTAAATGAATGGGACCTTATGCAATTATATAAATTTAGTCGACATTTCTAAATTTTATAACGAATTTAATTATCCATATCATTAATAATTAATTCCTTTTCTTTTTAGATTGTTAAACATATATAAAAAGGTCCACAACTTTACGGAAATCTTAGAATTCTTCAGCACAAGAGAGTGGACTTTCACAAATAAAAATACGCAAGCCATGTGGAAACGACTAACTAAGACTGATCAGGAACTGTTTCCTTTCAGTATGACTACGGTTTCATGGTTATTATTTTGCAGAAAATATGTCAAAGGAATTAGAAAATATGTCTTGAAAGACCCAGATTCAACGTTGAAGGCTTCTCTAGTTAGAACGCAAAGGTAAAATTTTTAATATAATTACAAGGATTTTCTTCCTCACGAAGAATTTTGTGCGACTCGATCTTGAGCCCTATCTTGAATTATTAATGAAAATTTTTGTTTTCAGGTTCACTATACTCCATCGAACTTTAGGGATTCTTTTAGTATTTTTGATCTGTAACTTTATGTCTTCATTATTTCTAAGAATTTATAACTTTGTACTTAGGATATAACGTATGCATATCAATTAAAAAGGTAGAGGGATTATAACTATTGATAATATTCGGTGTTGAAATATAAAATAAAATTCGAAATGTTGTCATTGTTATCGGAAGTAGCTCAATTAGCTTATAAGGGTATGATATAATTCTTAAGATGTTAATTTTATATATTTACTATAGGGCAAATATGAGATCCAATGCATTCTCAAATTTATTCTGTGAAATGATTTCTAATATCATAAAGCAATAGTTCTCGAAGTATACACAACTGCATCTTGGGAGATATTAATTCATTCTATAATCGAAGAAGTATAGGAATGCCGTCGTAAACGATTCTTGTTGGCCTGTTCACTTAATCTGGTTCAGGTAGAGTTACGATACGCAGAGATGTTCATTTCTTACTTTTACCATAGGGCAACAATGAAATACAATATATTCTCAAATTTCTCCTGTGAAACGATTTCTAATATCACAAAACAACTCAAAGTATACGACACAGCGCCTTAGGAGTTACGACTTTATTAATTCGTTTTATAACTGAAGAAGTATAGGAATGCCGTCATAAACGATTATTGTTGGCCTGTTCACTTAAGGGTGAACACCACTGTAGAGGTCAAAAAAAAAACAAGATATCGACTTGCGATTAAAAAATTTATATTATATAAATATCAAAGAATATACATGATTTATTCAGAATTTTTTAATACAAAATTCTAGCTGTAGCCCTCGGTCAACAAACAACCCTTTTTTGCACTACCGGAAAGATTTCTCACAAAAAGAGGAACGTAGAATGAAAAACAAAAATATTCTTATTTTATAAATGAAAATCTAGGGAATGACTTAGGGAAATGAACAATTATTGCTTTATGTTAATTTCACAGGCAAATGAACCAAACAAAAAATAAATAACGAAAAATGTTGCACTAAATTGTTAATAAAAAAAAAATTGCATTAATCCTAAAATCCGATGACCTCTTAAGACTGTGTACAAAATTTTTAGTCGATCGATTGAGAACTCTTTAAGTTATGTTTCCGGTAAGGAGAAAAAAAATGTATATACCTTTACTCTGCGATGCCTGCATCACATTCTAGACAACATAAAAAATCATTTAAACCAAGAAAAAAAATCCATTTTTGGAACTTTTCCAGTAGTGTTCACTCTTAATTTGGTTCAGTTAGAGTTACGAGACGCAGAAATGTTAATTTATTACATTTACCGTAGGGCCACAGTGAGATCCAATGTGTTCTTCAATTTCTCCTGTTAAATGATTTCTAATATTATAAACCAATGGTTCTCGAAGTATATGAGACTGCGTCTTAGGAATTACGACTTTATTAATTCATTCTATAATCTAAGAAGTGTAGGAGCGCCGTCATAAACGATTCTTGTCGACCTGTTCTCTTAATTTGGTTCAGGTAGAGTTATGAAACGCAAAAATGTTATGGCAAATCCCAAGTTATAAGCTCCTACTGTTTGCTTTTTCAATGGGGCAATAAACGACCCTATTAAGTAAGTTGGGAATGAGGAATCTTTGGCACAATGATACTACTCAGTATATATCACCACTACACCAAACACTTAATTTTTGCACTCGACTCGCGTTTCGCTAACCATGTTAGCTTCATCAGGAGCGATGATTGTGTAAAAAAGGTGAAGAAAATAACACCAAGTATGTCTCCATACCATATAATCCGAAATATAGCAAGGGACTCAATAAGGTATTTAATAAGGTAGGCCTCACCTTAGTCTATAAGTCATCAGACAATCTGAGGAATATCTTAGGAAATCCCAAAGATAAGATTCCTAATTGTGAGAAAAGTGGAATTTATGAAATTAGTTGTAATGATTGTGACAAAAAGTATGTTAGGGCAAACTAAAAGGTCAATTAAAACAAGATTTAAAGAACACTTAGCACACTTAAAATACAATAGAACAGAAAAGTCTAGCATTGCCGAATATGCTCTTGAAGCTGATCATACTGTAACATTAGATAATCTAAGATTAATAAAAAATGTAATAAAAAATAGGAGATTGTTGAACGCATACGAAAGTATGGAAATCATAAAATGTAAAAGTAGTTTAAATAAAGACAGAGGGCCTATTCCTTATAGTCCTCTCTACTGGTTACTTGACCGGAACTGATGGCCTTGCCTATGTCATTAGTTCCGCTTGAGTAATTCAAGGGTTAGGCTAAGTATAAATAGGGTAGATTTGTAGTTTAGCTTTAGTCAATCATCGCTCCTGATGAAGCTAACATGGTTAGCGAAACTCGCGTCGAGCGCAAAAATAAAGTGTTTGGTGTAGTGGTGATATATACTGAGTAGTTGCCAGGTATTACGATAAACGTATTTTTATTTACCTGCTTTGTATACCGCCCTCTCTTGCACGTGCAACCATATTGGATCTATTTTTACCTATATATTTACTACCTGGCAACCCGGTTTGGAGCCCTTTAAGTATTTGATAATATAGGCCTAATGACCACAGGTTCCCCTTAAGATTCGAAAGATACTTTTTATTATTTTTATTATTAGTTTTACTTACAACGTAACGGTTCTATTTTAATTATGTGGCGTCCGCGTCCGTGGGAAAATTGCAATAGTGGCTATCGCACGAGAAAACAAATAGTGAAAAATGTTTACGATAGTTTGGTAAAAAGAAAATTGAATAAATAAAGTGCTTTGCAAGAAACCAGTGAACTAATAAAAACCCCAATTTCTACGATTAAAGTATTGTAGGAAAACCATCACTCAGGAACAGGAAAAAACGGAAAGATGTAGACGGTTGTGAAAAAGACGTCATCAGGAGAAAAATATATTATATGTATGAAGAGCAGTTGGTGCCGACACTAGACAAAATAAAATTAAGACTGGTGCAGGACGGGACTAATATACATTGTGGCCGATCAACCCTTCACAGAATTCTCTTAAAAATGGGATTCACGTTCCGAAAAATCCACAAAAGGCAAGTAGTGATGGAGTCACAAAGATTACGAATCTTGCGACATACTTATTTACAAGAAATTAAAAAGTATCAATCAGAGAATTGGCCAATAATTTACCTTGACGAAACATGGTTCGATATCCATGACACTGTGCAAAAAGGGTGGGTTGACAGCAGTACAAAATGTCAGACTAACGCACCTTCAAATAAAGGTAAACGAATAACCATTTTGCGTGCTGGATCTGAAAAGGGCTGAGTTTAAAATTGTCTACTATTATCTGCAAAAAACATAAAAGATTCTAGTTTGGACTACCACGAAGACACGACCGCAGAATTTTTTGAAAATTGGTATCAAAATTCCCTTTTGCCAAATGTTTCCGAACAGAGTTTATTTATGGACAATTTAGTCGCCTACTAAATAAGGTTCCTAATGCAGCCAACACCAAATCGGAAATACAGTGAAAATGACATTTATTTTGACTTTAGTTCTAAAAATAGTGATCTTTTGGAGTTTTTAAAGACTATAAATTGAAAAAGAAATATGTTTGTGATAGTATGGTTGAAAAAATGGGACGCACTGTTTTGTGGCTTCCTCCGTATTGTTGTGCGTTTAATCCAATTGAACATATTCGGCATCAAGTTCAATCAAAAATAAGGGCACAAAATGTTTCTCCTACTTTAAGTGTGTCAGTGGTTGAATTCGAATTAGGCTTAAGTTAAAATATATTTTTATTTATACAATATGTAAACCCCATTCATTCAAACTGTATATTTGTACTTCTTATCCATTTGTTTTTACATGCATCTATAAATAAACATCTCCAAAAACACTTATAATTTTATTTATTTGCATTAATGAATAAAATTCTTAAGTCCATCTTTGCAGAATTTTTATATTGCCCACTTAAAACGGCAAAAATCAGGATCTTATATTTTTGGACAGGCTATAATTTATTACATTTACCATAGGGCAACAATGAGATCCAATGTATTCTTAAATTTCTCATGTGAAATGGTTTCTAATATCATAAACTCATGGTTCTCGAAGCATACGCCACTGCAGCTTAGGAGTTACGACTATATTAATTCATTCAATAATCGAAAAAGTGTAGGAACGCCGTCATAAACGATTCTTGTCGGCCTGTTCACTTAATCTGATTCAGGTAGAATTACGAGACGCAAAAATGTAATTTATTACATATATACCATAGGGCAACAATTAGATCCAATATATTCTCAAATTTTTCATGTGAAATGATTTATAATATCATAAGCCAATGGTTTTCGAAGTATACGAGACTGTACCTAGGAGTTATGACTTTATTAATTCATTCTATAATCGAAGAAGTGTAGAAACGTCGTCTTAAATGATTTTTGTTGGCCTATTTACTTAAGTTGGTTCAGGTAGAGTTACGAGACGCAGAAATGTTAATTTTTTACATTTCTACGTCTTGTTCTTAGCTTCAGCATCATGGCAATTCTCTTTTAACAATTTCAGGGTCCAGGTCCTTTACTATGAACGCATGCTTTTTATTTTCTTGAGTGGCATAAGTAAGCTACTCAATTTGATTTTCTTTTTGTTTTAATAGCTCGGTGTAATTGTAATATTCATTGATATCATATGCATTTACTACTATATTAAAATGCTAGACGATAACAACTTAAAAGTCATATTTATCAAAATCAAACAAAATTTCAGAAGAATTTGAAAATTAAAAAGAACTAGCAAGTTCCCATTGACTACCGCGAAAATATACACCAAAAAAAACTAAGGGAAATATGGGTATGCAGCCAAAATTTACACCTTAAAGACAACGAAAATGCCACCTATATCATGGTAAGTATCAAAAAGAGATACGAGCTAGAAGAATTATTTTCTGATTTAATGAATGAAAACACAAATATTCTGTTTAATGTTTGGATAAAAATATATTCTAAACTATGTTATTTTATAAAAAGAAAAAGCAAAGTAATAAAAATTATTATAATAGGGAAACATTAAATACAGTATCACCACCACAAACAGACCAACAAAATCTGCAAGCCTTCTTGGCAAAGTGTCTTCTTGGACGATATCCAAATAGGATCAACGGGGTAAATGTCAAAAAGCTAAGTCGGACTATTGGCAGACGTCAGGTTGGATGCTTCTAGACACCAAGGACTTCTTGCTAGGTATACAGGACCAGGTCATTCTAACCAGCAATCCTCTGAAATACATCGTTCGCGACACCTCCACACAGAACAATAAATGTAGATATGGATTTTAAACATAGAGGACAACACAGCAAGTGACGGAAGGTTGCCAGACGTCAGCATAAACGACAATGCGTGATACAATTACTACGATAGTTCACCAAGAGTTAACAGAAAAAATGAAGTTCTTAAAAGTGGACAAAAAATACCTTCTTACAAATGCGCTTCAAAGTCTGATATCGAACTGTGTTAACATATCAAACATTCGCATACAATGGACCAGATATTATCGTAGTAGGTAAACCTTCGAGATGCACAACGGTGATTGGTGGTACCATAACAACCTATAGGAAAAAAAAATTTAAAGGTTTTCAAATACGGAGACTCGGAAGCCAGACAATGAAAAATGAGTAACACTGAAAATATTTCGATAATAGTACCGATTCTGTTCGTATTGGGGGTTCTTGGAAGTACTGGTATCTAGTGGGGTAAAAATTTAGCTATGAAACTTTGTTTGATCGCACATATTTGCTTACATCACTCGCGTATTATAACTGGAATCCCTCATACCTTAAAAACCAAAAGTATACTCAACTCAAAACTTTGTCTTGAGTAAGTACTCATCATTAACAATCTTTTAGCACACAATTTGTAACAGCATTCGAGGGTGCCAAAATGGGCGATTTTTAGCGTGTTTTTGTAGGGTCACTCTTTCTCCTGTTAAATTCTTTCTAATATCATAAAGCAATGGTTCTCGAAGTATACGCCACTGCACCTGAAGAGATTTTATTAATTCACTCTTTTTTTTATGGGTCTAGCACATGTGCTGCAGGGAAGTCCTTAAAGCGCTACAGGAGCGACACGTGCGCGGAAAAAGCGATTCACGTTGTTCTTGAATCGCTGTAAATTCTACTCTACTCGGGGGAAACACAGTCCTGGGCAAATTATTCCAAAGGGATGATGTTCTCCATATACAAGACTGCTTGAAAAGCGTTGTACGAGGGGTAACAACGGTACTTCTAACATGCACCGCTCTGGGAGGAATTAAGCGGGCTACATCCTCCTCTGAAAAAACAAATTACAGTGTAATGTTTAGGAGCGGAGTGCCAATTATGAAAAAACTGCCTGGGTTTTTTTTGTAGCGTTAAATTCCACTTGGTAACTGTCACCCCAAGATACAATTTCTTTCAGGTCTTTGTTAAGTTTGAACGACCTCCTGCTGTCTGCGGAATTATAAAATGTGTTTTTTTTATACTTGCCTGTCTCAACAGGTGTCGTTGCAAAATCTGGCCGTGTGAGTGGTGGTTTGGTATGGTAGATTTGGTGAAATTTTGACGTGCTAATTATGATGCAAATTCAAAAATATTCCATGAGATCTTCCCCCATTTTTAACAGATTTGTACTTTTGGATTTTAATTTGATTCAGGTAGAGTTACGTGCTACAATGTACATTTTAAGCTTAGTGAAATACTTTGAAATTTTAATAAATCATTTCACTATTAATGCAGTGCGACTCGATATTGAAGTCTGACAACATTTTTGGTAAGTCAAAGCTAGCATGTTTTAACTGTTAATTATATTCTTTGTTCGTGATGATTAAAGAGCCTGTAGCCTATGAAAAGGTGTTTAATTTAATTGCGCCCCACGTAGACTGCGTCATTTAGTAAGGTGTTATAACTAGACTGCCTGCTTTTTCGCGGCGTCATTTTTGTACCCTGTGGAAAGTTGTTTGTCCCACGCTTGAGCGCAATTTTCTTGCAGCCCCGCTTTAATTTCTGATAATGAATTGAGTGACTAATGATTTTAAAGGAACTAAAGAAATTAAACAAACACTAGCTCAGTTTTCCTTGGTAGAGAGATATGGGTAAGAGATAATTTTTGTACGTCTTTTTGGAATTATTTTCTATTTTTTAAAAAGCTTTAGCTGTACAAATTTTTGGGCACCATTCATTTTAAAATAGAAAGGATCTAACTTCAGCTAAAAAAATGAAATAATACTGAAAGGGTGTACAGTTGTTAAATAAAAAAAGAGTTTGGTACAGCCGTCATTATCCTGAAAAGTAAGATAGGTATTCAGTGAGACACTAGCTTTAATCAACAAAAAGAAAATTTATTCATGATTTTAAAATAAAAGTTCTAACCTCTGTGTTTTTAAGGATTACAAAAAATTCTAGCCTAACAGGTAGTTATAATTATTAGAGTCCCTAAATCAGACATTTAAATTCTAAAACCTGACTACCCCCGAAAGCGAAGAATCGTGATTTTCACTTCACTTTTTGTCAGTTCAAATTGCTATTAAGGCACTACTTCGGGAATAGGTCTATTGATGAATGTTCTGGTAACTTACGGTTTTTATTTGGGCTTCTAGGCCTTTGATGGAACACAAAACCGATTTCACACTTTGTAGGAAACACTTAGAGCCCACTACGGCTTTACGTTAGAAAAAAAACTTGTGCTTTACTTAGCTCTCATAATTGTTGCTATGAGCCTCTACTGCGGCTCCGTCGAAGTAAGCCTCGCTGCGGCTCGATGGAAAATTAGCCTACTTGGCGGCTCGGTCGAAACAACCTACTTGGCGGCTCGGTGGAAATTAGCCCCCCTTCCTGTCCGCCGGACTCTTAAATAAACCGTGGGCACTCTCTCGGCAATATGGCTACGCCGGAACCAAAACTGCGTATACAAATATTTAACCAATCCCGGCGTATCGAGAGATTCGGTCGCAAACCCGCACAGCACACTAATATACCGAACGGCTTGGAATTTCTGATTAATATACCGCTCGATACAAAAATGAAAAGAAGTACAATTTAAAGTGAAAAATCAGTAACATTACATGGTCTTAAAATCTAAGAAAAAATGAATGTTACAAGCCTATATATATATATATATATATATATATATATATATATATATATATATATATATATATATATATATATATATATATATATATATATATATATATATATATATATATATATATATATATATATATATATATATATATATATATATATATATATATATATATATATATATATATATATATATATATATATATATATATATATATATATATATATATATATATATATATATATATATATATATATAGATATATATATATATATATATATATATATACATATATATATATATATATATATATATATATATATATATATATATATATATATGTATATGTATATGTATATATATATATATATATATATATATATATATATATATATATATATATATATATATATATGTATATATATATATATATATATATATATATATATATATATATATATATATATATATATATATACAGGCTCTTTAATTATCACGAACACAGAATATAATTAACTAAAACATGATAGTTGACTTACCTGACATCAATATCGAGTCGCACTGCATTAAAAGTGAATGATTTATTAAAATTTCAAAGTATTCACTAAGCTAAAAATGTACATTGTAGCACGAAAATCCAAAAGTTTGAATTTGCATCATAATTAGCACGAGGCAAGTAAAAAACACATTTCATAATTCATAATTATTTCGGTAAAGACATATATGCTACGCAGGCACGAGAATCTTGACAAGAGAATATACACCACTTTGCAAGTTAGGTTTAATGTAAGATAATCAATTAGAAAAGATTCTACAATAAATTACGAGGAAAGATGGCTTCAAGATTATTCAATAAAATAGGGACCAAAAATGTGGTCAGAAAACTACAGAGGAATAACTTTTCTAAATACAACGGAGAAATGTTCACAGTCTTGTTGAAGGAGAAAATGGAATTACAGATAAAAAATAGAGAAGAACAACAGGGGTTCCGGAAAGAGAGATCTACCACAGACGGTTCATTATAAAGCAAATTAAAGAAAAAGCAATAGTTTACAATACCTCAGCATATGAATGCTTAATAGACTTAACTAGAGCATTTGACAAAGTCCGACTCAGTGATGTAATACTGACGTTGATGCAGAAAAAGACACAGGCAAATGTTGTGAAAGTCATAAAGAACTTGAATATGAACAATAAGATGAAAACTAAAACAAGCGAGAACACTACAGGAGACAAGGAAACAGTCTCAGTCCGTTTTTATTAAATCTTTGAATAGACAAAATAATAGAGTCAGCAGGAATGGGATACAGAAGGAGTAACAACAGAATTAGTCTGACTTGTGGCGCAGACGATGCACCTCTAATCGCCGAAAGTGAAGACGACCTATAGAGAGAACTTTTTTAATTTTATCAAGCTTGTGGACAGTTTAATATGAGCATATCTACTATAAAGATCAAAAGTATCACTATCGCCAACGATGCCATCAGGTGCAAACTTATAGTGGAAGATAAACCCATAGAACAGTTACCCAGCTCAAATACCTTGGTGTGGACCTATTAAGGTTGTACGGCCCAGTTAGAGACCTTAGAGGATTAATTAATAAAGCAGCAGGTTACTTAAGAGATGTTGGATGGACCAATAAATACATGCGAATAGATAGCAAGGTGCAAATATACAAGACTTACATCAGACCCATAATGACCTACGGTATAGAATCACTAAACACCAACACCAGGGACAGGATGCGAAATACTGACACCAGGGAACAATGTGGCGTGCAACACGTAGAAGGATAGGGAAGACAAAGGAGAAGACAGAGGCATAACCACGTAAGAAGAATGGGGGAGCCCCGACTACCAAGGATCGCTCTGGAAGAAAAACCAGCAGGCAAACGTCCACCGGGGATACCGCCAAAAAGATGGAGAGATAGTTGGCAATCTACCTCTCAAGTAATCGCAGAACTTCGGAATCAACAAATTATCAGAACTATAAAAAGTATAAGAAAAAGGAGAAAAAAGAACGCTAACATCAGGAAGCGGGAAAAATTAAAGGAAAAGCTCCGAAAATATCTTGAGCAATGCGCTCATTATAGCTATGAAATGTTTCTAACCAAAAATATTGTCTCCGAAGACTTTACTTGATCTATCCGATAATGAAACATTTTTGTCATGTGTTAGTTCAATATGTAATTTATGTGTATCATTCCTTGAATTTTATTTATTTATTATCTTATTTTATAATTTATATTTTGTTCTATTATATAGTAGAAACATACATGCATTTCTTCGTCTCGTAACTGTACCTGAACCAAATTAAGTAAACAGGCCAACAAGAATCGTTTATGACGACGTTCCTACACTTTTTCGATTATAGAATGAATTAATAAAGTCGTAACTCCTAAGATGCAGTGGCGTATACTTCTAGAACCATTGCTTTATGATATTAGAAATCATTTCACAGGGAAAACTTGAGAATACATTGGACTTCATTGTTACCCTATGGTAAATGTAAAAAATTTACATTTCTGCGTCTCGTAACTCTACCTGAATCAAATTAAGTGAACAGGTCAACAAAAATCGTTTATGACGGCGTTCCTACACTTTTTCGATTATAGAGAGGCTCCTAAACCGCGCAAGATTTGGCACCACAAATCTGTTAAATGGGAAGATCTCATGGAATATTTTCGAACTTTTTTTTGGTTAGACGTTTGTTTTCGATCCGACGACCCATCTGACTGCGCTAGGGAGGTTTCCGATGTTATTTTGGCTGGTATAGAAGCTTGCATCCCTTTTTCGAAGAAATGCCCTTCCAACGACAAGCCTTGGTTTGACCAAAAATGCAAAGAAGCTGTTGCTTCTAAACATCTTGCCTACCGACAATGGCGTGAAAATCCTAACACCATAAACCGTAACACCTGTGTTCGTGCCTGGAACAGATGCAAAGAAATTATCGACGAAACCAAGGAGGTACACAAACAAAGAATTAGAAACAAATTTCTCGCTTGTCCCAACAATTCCAGGTCCTTTTGGTCAGTCGCTAAGGCAGTTAGTCAAAATTTCACCAAATCTACCATACCACCACTCACACGGCCAGATATTGCAACGACACCTGTTGAGACGGCGAACTTGTTGGCTGAACTCTTTGCTTCACATTCCACTGTCGATTTCCAAGGAAAAACATCACCTACTATTCCCATAGTGCAGTCAAAGATGCCCGATATTGTCTTCAGACAACCTAATATAAAGCGTATCTTAATGAATCTAGACACCAAAAAAGCTTTTGGCGCTGACGGATTACCTGCCATAGTTCTCAAAAACTGTGAGAGGGAACTAACACCAGTTTTCTGTTGACTGTTCAACCTGTCCTACAGAAAGGGAATATTTCCTTCCTGCTGGAAATGTGCCACAGTTCAGCCGATACCTAAAAAAGGCAAGAAGACCTTGCCAAATAACTACCGATCAGTCGCACTGCTTTCAATAATATATTTATGCCTGCCAATAAATGATTACATAGTTGTTACACATTAAACTTAAACTTAATACTAAGAAAACCAAATACAGGAAAAGATCCTACTCGTAAAATTAATTTTACTATATGGGATATGGGTTTAAGAATAAATCTGTGATATCGTTTTAGGAAATCTACTTTAAGCTTGTCGTCGCCAGTACTTGAAGCGTTTCTAAGTGAGTTTATAATGTGAATTATTTCAAAATCCATTATCGGGACCAGAAAAAGTGATCCAGGTACTCTAGGAACACTATCAGGAATGGCATCTGTATTAGGAACAGTTATACTATTAGCTAATTTCTTTCCTATCCCAGAAAAGAATCTATTAAATTCATCTGCTTTGAGTTTTTCGTCCAAAATTTCAATTCCTTTATCATAGGAAATTACTCCCATTTTCTGATTATTTTTTTGACTGTTTCTAGCTGACTTTATTAAATTCCAAGTTTTTTTAGAGTCACCTAAGTTTAGCTGAAATAAATTAGTGTAATAATCAAATTTGGTTTTATTTAATAACTTCAATATTTTACAGTGATTTTTATACATATTAAGAGCTACAAAATTCTCAGGGTCTCTAGAAGATATTCTTTTTAATTTGTCAAGTTGACGTATAGAATTGAGCAATCCTTGAGTAATCCAAGGTTTAATTCGTCTCTTATCGCATACAATATATTTGCCAAACGTGGATCTATCAATAATAGACTTTAGTTTATTTATAAAAATATCTGCACATTCGTTTACATCCTCACAGTTCAAAACATCCAACCAGTGTTTCCCTTCTAAAATTTGTTTTACTTTAGTAAAGTGTACTTTATCACTAAACTTTTCAGACATTAAATTTTCATTTATCTTACTTATATTAAGTTGCACTGTTTCTATCTTTCCTGGTTGCTTGATTAGTTATACAATTAAGACCCTTTTCATTTAAAGAGTCTATGTAATTACCAACACTGAAACTATTTCCATCTAGAAGGTTTATATTCCGCAGAAAATTTCACTATCATAAAAATGTAAATTTTTGTCGTTTAGGAAAATTTCCAAACAATTCAAAAATACATCAACCTGTACAGATGGAGGTCTATGTATAGCACTCGAAACATAAAGTTACATTGTTTTTACATACCGTTATCCTCAGAAAATTGTAGATGTCAAGCCTAACGATTTTACAGTCAACAAGCAACGCACTCCTAATGTACACTATGCATCCATCACATTTGTTATTCTTACTTTCTTTGCAGGTATATATATAGTATATATATATATATATATATATATATATATATATATATATATATATATATATATATATATATAGATATATGTATATATATATATATATATATATATATATATATATATATATATATATATACATATATATATATATATATATATATATATATATATATATATATATATATATATATATATATATATATAAAGGGTGTTTTTTATAGAGGTATAAAACTTTAAGTTGGCAACACTTTTTTAACTGGCGGCCAAGTGATTTATGTTTAGTTTGGTTTGGCATTTCAACATGAATAGACTGACGCCTGAACAACGCTTCCAAATTGTGCAAATTTATTTTGAAAATCATGGTTCTGTTCGAAATACGTATCGCGCACTACGTCCATTTTACGGTCAACATAATTGTCCATCAGAGCAATTAATTCGATTAACTATGGAACGTTTTCGCACCACGTTTATTCTAAATGTTAATACGCATCCACAGAGACGTCGTACAGTGCGTACAGAAGAAGTCATTGCTGCTGTAGAGCGTAGCGTAGAGGAAGACCCGAATCAGTCTATCCGCCATCGTGCACAGGAATTGGATATGTGTCCATCCACTTTATGGAAGATTTTGCGGAAAGATCTTGGTTTGCGTGCTTACAAAATCCAACTCGTGCAACAATCGAAGCCACACGATCACCTAGCAATGCGTAGATTCGGTGAATGGGCCCAAAACAAGATTGCCGTTGATCCCGATTTTCATAAGCGAATTTTGTTTAGCGATGAAGCTCACTTTTGTTTGAATGGATACGTCTATAAACAAAACTGCCGTATTTGGAGTGATGATAATCCTCAAGTGTATGTTGAGACACCGTTACATCCAGAAAAACTGACTGTTTGGTGTGCTTTATGGGCTGGTGGAATCATTGGTCCGTTCTTCTTTAAAAACGATGCTGGTCAGAACGTTACAGTCAATGGTGACCGCTATAGAGCCATGATTACTGACTTTTTCGTTCATCAATTGAACAACCATGATGTGCAGGAGCTGTGGTTTCAACAAGACGGCGCAACATGTCACACAGCTCGTGCCACAATTGATTTATTGAAGGAAACGTTTGGTAACCGCATTGTTTCACGTTTCGGACCCGTGAATTGGCCTCCAAGATCGTGCGATTTAACGCCGCTAGACTATTTTCTGTGGGAATATGTGAAGTCGCTAGTCTACGCCGATAAGCCCGAAAACGATTGACCACTTGGAGGACAACATTCGCCGCGTTATTGCCGACATACGGCCACAAATGTTGGAAAAAAAGTCATCGAAAATTGGACCTCCAGATTAGACTACGTCTGAGCCAGCCGTGGCGGTCATATGCCAGAAGTCATATTTAAATTATAATGCCAGAAGATTATCTTTCGAATAAAGTAAATTTCATGTCAATTTAAAAAATTCATCTTTGTTTTATTCCATTTCAAAGTTCTATACCTCTATAAAAAACACCCTATATATATATATATATATATATATATATATATATATATATATATATATATATATATATTATATATGTTCTTAGCTTCAGCATCATGACTTGAGTTTTGTACATAAAGAAGGTGGATGTCAGTGTTAATTCTATGGCTGATAAAAACTCATTAAGTAGAATGTCAGTGTATTTTTTAATTTTTTCCCATTGTTTCTCGATAATGTTCAAGGCTAGATGAATTGGTACGTTGGTATACAGAGAGATTACATCAGATGTAGTTATCTGGTACATGAGCATTTTTAATTTTACTTTTAAGATCCCATAAGTCTTTGATATAGGTGTTACTTTTATTTACAGTATTCTGAAGGATATTTTAAAAAATTTAGACGGTTTGCTTAAAGGTGCCTAACAACAGTAGACAATGGGTCGTAATGGGTTTCCTTCTTTATAGATCTTAGGTAAGCCATAGATTCTTGGCGGTTGGGAAATGTAAATTTTTAGCTTTTTGGTAGTATTGGTGAAATGTATGTTTTGTCTTCCCATCTTTCCATTAGTTCGTTATTTTGTTTTGGGGAGATCTGTATAGAGTCATTATTGATTTGTTAGTTCATTTGTGTATCGCTTCAGTTAATTTTTGAGTGATGTTTCCAGAGATGAAATTATATCAATTATCGGAACCTTTTCAGGTTCTTCAGTTGATAGTGCAAAATTTGTTCCTAAACTTAAAATGTCCCGGCAAAATCTAGTAATTCAATATTGCTTAGATTTTCCAGCCATTCCTTTTTGATATTGATTTGTTTAGTTTGTGGTTTTTTAGATATTAGGGATGATATTTTGTTGATGTTTTTTGTTAGATTTTTTCCCCAGTAAGGTTTTGTGGAAGTATTCGTTTCAGTTCGCCCTTAAATGTATGTATTATACATAAATCTAAGGACAAGGGAATATATTTTTCTTCTTCTTCTTCCCCTTTTTATGTGCCTTCTGTAGAGGATAACTGGCTATCCTTCCATCTCTTCGGTGGTCTCCCGAGTAGTCGATTTCCTACCAGTCTTCCCTCCATTACGATTCGAGGCTGCCGGTCCTCCTCCATTCTCCTTACGTGAGCGTACCATTCTCTTCTTCTCTGTCTTCCCCACTTAACTATGTCTTGGACGTCGCATTGTTTCCTTATGTCTGTGTTTCTCATGTGGTCTCTCCTGGTCTTATGAAGGATTGCTCTCAGGGTCTTCATTTCCGCAACTCGAAGAAGGTTTTTTGTTTTATTGGTATCCTCTCTTGTTTCTATCCCATATGTCAAGACAGGTCTAATGCATGTTTTATAGATTTTCACTTTACTGTCTATTCTCATGTATTTGTCGGCCCAGACTACATCCCTCATGCATCCTGATATTACTGATGCCTTGTTGATTTGAGTTGTTAGGTCCTTCGCTGGGTTGTGGTTACTTGATATTTCTATTCCGAGATATTTAAACTGGGAGACCTGCTCTATGGGTTTGTCTTCAATTACGAGTTTGCTAGTTATTGGTTCTCTCGCAAAAGCTTTTGTGATGGAGATGTTTATGTTGAGCTGGTGACTGACTAGATGAAATTTATTTAGTTGTCTTTGTGAGTTATCGTCGGTTTCTGTAACTATAGCAGCATCGTCTGCTTAACACACCATGCTTATCCTTTTGTGATTCATTTTGTATCCCAAGTATGAGGGATGATACCTCTTCTATGATTTTCTCCATAAGCATGTTGAACAGCAAGGGGCTGTCTTCAAATTTAGCCCTGTCGAAGGCTTTCGTCAGGTCTATGAAACATATGTACGTGGGCGTGTTGTATTCTATTGCCTTTTCTTTGATTTGTTTTATAGTGAATATTGCATCTGTTGTAAACCTTCCCCTTCTGAAGCCTTGTTTTTCCTCTCTTTGAGTAATTTGCGCTTCTTTTATATGGAGAACGTCATCCCTTTGGACTAATTTGCCCAGCGCTGTGTTTCCCTCCGATTACAATTTACAGCGAATCAAGAACAACGTGAATCGCTTTTTCTGCACACATGCCGCTCCTGGAGCGCTTTAGGGACTTCCCTGCAGCACGTGTGCTAGACCCATTCAGCCTATAGATCAAGGTATACTGGAAAATTTAAAACGCAATTACTACAAGCGTTTGTTATTGGAGCATATTTTAGAAGAAGTAGATGAAGGTGGCAATCTTACTGATTGTCTTAAAAAGATAAATTTGAAAAATGTTATATATTGGATAGCTTCAGCATGGAATCAAGTAAAGAGTAGTACTCTGGAAAAATCTTGGTCAAAATTGATTCCACAAGAGGAGAGACATTACTCAGAGGCAGAAACGGAAGATAATGAAAGTTTACATCAAATTATTACAAGAATATCAGGATGTGAAAGTGTTACGAAAACTGATGTTTGTGAATAGTTATACAGTGATAGTGTGGAAGATGAAATGACTGACCAAGAATTAATTAAAAGGATACGCAAAAATGCTAATAAAATAGACAGTGATGACGATGATGATAACGAAGTAGCAGCCACTGACAATATTCCTGTAAAAAGTCACATTCAGAAGGACTAGAGGCCCTAGAAAAAGCGTTAATTTATGTAGAACAACAAGAAAATGCAACCGCCTCGGACATTTTGCTTATCAAACGCTGGAGAGACATTGCAGCCAAAAACAGAACTAACGTAAAGCGAGTGCAGTTAAAAATTCCCTCATTTTTAAGACATTAAAGTTAAGAATGAAACTGTTTTATTTTTGATTTTCCGTACATATACATAAAATAAGTAAACTAATTGTTCTATTCTTTGTTTGAATAAATACCTATGTATGTAATAGCATATCGTATTTATCGCTTTTAAGTCAATCTGCATTGCTGTATTCATTCTGAACTTCTATTTAAAAAAAAAAATCAGATTAAGCGAAATTTCTATTATCTGAAATCACTTTGGTCCATATTATTTCGAATAATCGAGATTCTACTGTATATATATGGGACATTTCACGTCAACGGGGACACCCGTATGACCAGAACTGAGAAGACGCCCCTATATGTGCAATGGCTCAAACTTTCGTTAAAGTGTCTACTTTCGAATGGTACATGGCTTTTTAAAAAATTCAGTATGGCGGATGCAATATTGAATTTGACGCTAATATTAAAAAACGAATAAAGTCAATAAAAATTTTGAAAATTCACACTCGAGGGTTTCCGAGGGTACAGAATTTATTTCTGCGGTTAGTTTTTGATTCCGCACCCTTACAAGGGATGAAAGAAAACAAGGATTAGGGGTTACTAATTATCAGAATTTGTAAAAATTTAGTTCTGCAGACTGGAGCAATATTGCGTCCGCCATATTGAATTTTTTAAAAGGCCATGTAGCATTCGAAAGTAGGCGCTAACATATACGGGCGTCTCTCTCAGTTCTAGTCACACGGGTGTCTCCGTTGACTTGAAACGTCCCATATATATATGGTATATATATGGTAAATATATATGTATGTATATATATATATATATATATATATATATATATATATATATATATA
>CM032448.1:76748870-76811370 GCA_019049505.1 Pachyrhynchus sulphureomaculatus | reverse complement strand
CCTTGTACTAATCTGACACGATAATTAAAAGATGCTGCCTTAGCCATGGCAATATCTTTTTGTCTGGGACGCCTTCGGATTACAGTAAGAGTTGTCATTAGACCGCAAAAATATGAGTTTTGATCATTATAGCTTTCTAATTCATTAAATTCACGAATAATTCTCATACGTTCGGCATTAGATATAATATCAAAACAGCGAAATCTTTTACATTCACAGTTAGGGCCAGTTTCGTGAGATGCTACTCTAAGTTTTTTCATAACGTCTGTTATCCTACCTGTTTTTTTTCATTTTTTTGTAGGTCCATGATTTGATTTTAGCTCTTTGTCAGATGAACTATCACAATCACTTATCATAATTTTTAATAATAAAAATGTTTATTTCAAAAGAAAACTGATTGTAAACACACTAAAACCTTTGCATAAAGAACTTTACTAAAATAAATCAATCAAAACACTGACTGACTGAAGTGACAGAAAGTGTCTGACGCAATACTTTAAAGAATGTCATAAGGCGCCCGCCTTCAATAGATAGCAGCACTAACTCGATTTTGAAATAAAATGGACTTAAGTTGTTTTTCCCTGGACCCTTCATTTATATGGACTAGGTTTGATATCCATCAATGTTGAATAAACTAGCTGAAAGCTATGGTATTTCTTCAATAGCTAGCAGCACTAACTCGATTTTGAAATAAAATGGACTTAAGTTGTTTTTTCCCCTGGACCCTTCATATATATAATATATACATATATGTTACGTACATATATGAACGTGTACGTAAGCACAGGCACTATAGAACAGTTTTTAGTATCCTAAAAAATTTTCTAGTTGTAACAATCCCCAAGACAAAATTTTCTTTTTTGAAAAAACCAATTAATATACACGTATATTATAGAGTATTTATTTTTTAATTTAAATTTTTAGACATATATTGAAATAAACCCTTCTGTTAGTTCTAAATTTCCACTATATTTTATATCTTATGACAATTGTTTCAGTACACAGTACCTTCGTCAGATAATCGGTAAGTGACGAAGGTACTGTGTACCGAAACAATTGTCATAAGATACAAAATATAGTGGATGTTTTTTCAATTATTATGAATTTCCATCAAGTAAGGGCTACTTCAATAGAAGAAATATTCAAATGATTCAAAATATGGTGGGAGAGTACTAAAATTAAAAATTGCTTACCCTATTTGCGAATATTGATATATTATGATTTAACAGTACATTTTTCATTTGAACTCGCTTAACATTTGATGTTAACCAACAGTGTTCAGTCTTTTGTTACTAAAACCGACACCGTATTATAAAAGTATGCACAATTACAGCAACTACCAAAAAATCGATGCAAAGTGCGGGAAACAGAAAGAAGTTTAAATGCTACTACGAATTAAAAAGACTCTGTTTTAGGTACGTTAACACATTTAATCTTCTAGACCACATACACTTCAAAAAAAAAAGAAAGAGAAATTTATAAAAAAAAAAAAAAAGCTTAATTTGTATACTCTAAGAGTATGTAAGCGGGAACTTATTCTTAATTATTGATTTACTAAACTCGACTAACATTTAACGTGTAGCCTATAATCAGTGGCAAGGTTTAAGAGGCAGCAAGAGAGTATACGAAGACAAAAGACGCCTCTTTAATCGACAAACGGAGGACGAACTCTCTTGAAGAAAAAAACATCCCATAGAGTCCACCCAACCATGGCCTTCCTTCAGCTATGCCACTGCAATACTGCAAATTAGTTTGACGTCACACAACAATGCAGATCAGTAATTTCTCCTGGCTCATTAATTTTTAAACTAGATCTAAAAGAGTTAGATTATTAATTTACCCTCATATAAATGCTCCAATTAACAATTAAATACAATTTTACAATTCTTAATTAATGACCTATATGCCAAGTGAAGACGACATACCTTTCTTTACGTTTCTATTGCTTGCTAAATTTTTGTTTAATATAAACACCTAATTAAGGATAACACCTCCTTATTACAATAATAATGTCACTAGTCGTAGCATTATCACTTGCTATGGATAGAATAAGAAGAAATAAACATTTCTACATATTCAATTTTTCAAATGAAGGTAGAAAAATTTGAAACTGAAAATATTCTTCAGATATAATACAAGATATATCTTATATCGAGTATACCAAACCATTCATGAATCTTGAAAATGGAACACATAATTAACCTAAATAGTAAAATCAATTGAACTTTTATTTAAAAATATATTCTATTTTTTACACACATTTCAAACCTCGCGGACTTATTCAAAATATTAAAAAGTGATTTTTAACCAAAAGATTATTTATTATTCAGGCATTAGTACAGAATCGGGAATTATATTTATAAGTATATATGAATTTTAAATAAAAATAACCGGTCAAGTGCAAGTTGAACTTGCACAATTAGTGTTCCGTACGTTGATTGCTTTTAAAATAAAAAAATTTGTTACGGTGGTATAAAATGATCAGTGACTTCACAAAACACACCCCAAATGAGTTTTCAACAAAGCTTGTTTCCAATCTTTACTGAAAACTGATGACCTTGAAATTTTTGTGTTTTTTATATACCAGATAAATTATTAAAGGTAATGCACTCGTGATAATTTTCGTTCAATCTACACCCCGTGGAGAATATTCTAGAATTTTTCCAAAATTTTTTGATCAGTACTTTTCGCGATAAGGTTGGGGGACAGCGATTTTTCGCGATTTTTTAAAAATAATACAAAGAAAAGTGTGCGCAAGTATTACATTATATATATATTTTTTACTCGTGTTTTCACAAGCTTTCATTTGACACCACACTCGATGACCTAGTAAAAATTTTTCACTTCCGATTTCACCCCCCAAAACTAACCCCTTAAGTCAAAATTTAACTTTCAAAACTACACGGCTATGATGAGGCCATCAATTCCTATATTATTACCAAATTCCAACTTTCTATGACAAATAGTTTCGGAGAAAATCGGGTGTGACAGACAGACAGACAGACGAACAAACAGACAGACATACACCGAACTCATCTTATAAGTGTTTCGTACGGAACACTAATTAAGCCTTGCATTTCTCAACAAAGAAGCTCTGACAACTGAATAAAACATGTGCAGTTGAAAAGAGACTAGTAGGGGGCATAGATTTTGATATGTCACGGTGATCGGAAACACATGATATTTTCTTGATAAAGTCGTAATTGATCTCACGAACACAGGATGAAATAGAAAGAAAGGATCACTCCAGTGTCCGTCTGTCTGTCTGCCTGTCTGTCACACCGGATTTTCTCCGAAAAACTATTTGGCATAGAAAGTTAAATATGAATGGCCTAGTCAGAGCCCACCTTACCATCTACCATTGTTAACGTTAGGTGGTAATTTACAGTTATCTCTTTCCGGTCCATAAAGTGTTCAAGAAAACAAAATTGTCCTCTTGATCTTTTATAGATTTAACATTTTTTGTCGTTGTTTCGCCAGTTTCTTTCTCAAATTTAATTTTTATTGGGCGACGATATATCGGGCGAAGGAGGCGGATTTTGCCAAATAATAACCTCGAAACCATTTTTGCTGTCGATTTTTACGAGTTGCAAAGGTACAAGAGAAACAAGGAAAATGCTAGCATCTGGCTGGTTGGCGCTTTCATTGTTAAAATTCTATTTATAGGTGCTTTGTCCAGAAGTGCCATTGCATCTCCATTTGCATATCAATGTCATTTTACGTACTATTTCTTTGGAAAGACGTTAGACGTATGATTTAATAATACTTGCACTGTTACAGTAGCTTCATTTTCTGTAATCGAAATTTCGGGTGGGTAACACTTTTATTTCGCCTCTAAAAAAAATGTATGTATGACGGATAAAATGTACAATTTTTGTGAAGACTAGAAGAGCGTATATTTATGTACTGTGATTTAAGCAGTTTGTTTTGTATTAGGAGCGACAACGCTTCGTCGCTTGAATACTTTTCTTCCGGAACGTGTTTTACACATTGTCGGTAGCTTGTTGACATCGATGGACTACCTACTGTGATGTCCTTTAGCACCTTCGCTGCATCAGATTGTCCAGAAGCTCGGAGTTTCATTTGGGTTGCCTAACTCAGAGCTTTAATGCCAACTTCTTCCCCCGAATGGAGGCTATCCTTCTCCGTTTTGATCGCTCACGTAAATCTTCGTAACCCAATAAAGGATGCCCTGAGGTATTCATTCGTGTTGGTTCCGTGTTTTTCGTCTCATACTTATTTGTTAACGGCACACAAACGTTGAGTAAATCATGTCCTCATCATAGCCGTGTAGTTTTAAAAGTTAAATTTTGACTTAAGGGGTCAGTTTTAGGGGGTGACATCGTAAGTAAAAAAACACTTTTTTATCAGGTCATCAAAAAGGATGTCAAATGAAAGCTTGTGAAGACCCGAGTTCAAAAAATACACTTGTCTTTGTATTATTTTAAAAAAATTGTCCAAAAATCCCTGCTCCCTCTCCTATCTCGAAAAGTAATTATCTAAAAATTTTGAAAAAATTCTAGAATATTCTTCATAAAGTGTAGATTGAGCGAAAATTATTACGAGTGCATTGCATTTGATAATTTATCTGGTATTAAAAAATAACTATGAAAAATATGTTCCACGACAATATGGTGCAAATTTTGTTAATATACTTTCCAGTACACACACGAATGGGTACCGAGAAAAAAAATATTTTATTAGTTTATAATTAAACAAAGATTTTGGTCGTAAATATCTGTTTTACACTTCTATTACTAGATTCTACATTGCACTACATTTATTTATTGGCTATTAGGTAGCTAAGATACTGTAACTATTATACGTTATTGACTAAGAAAAAACGTGAAAATTCATATTGGATCTTAAGATATATACATGTTAGGAATCTATTTAACTTAGCCTGGGTAAGGATTTTATTTTAATTTAAAGGCAATCATGGTACCGAACACTAAATGTGCAAGTCGAACTTGCACTTGACCGTTTTTTTTAAATTATTTTTTACTACAGTATATGCATTGTGATTGAATTTACTCAAATAGAATAAGACATTTTAGATGCGCATTTAGTAAGTGCTTATTTTCAAAATGAATGTCTTTAGCTATATTTATACCTTTAAGCTTAAAACTACTAGTTACTAATATCAAATATTATCTCGTGAAAGAGTACTTTATTTTTTCTATCTAAGCAACATTCCAATAATTTTATTTTTGATCAATATTTTGTAAATGAATACAATAAATATGAGCAAATAAAACATTACAATTAATTATTTTTTATTCATTCCTTGAAAGTTATTTAAGTTTTTAGAATGCAAATTGCCTACATTAATATCCCTGGAATAAGCGAATTTAGTGAAGTTGATTACATACCCAACGTTAGGAACAATTTTTTAAAAATAACTTTCAGACGTTGTAGAGACACTACTTAAGTGGTAAAGATTGAAATTATCTTTATCCACCAGAATTATTTAAATAATAAGTATAAATTCAGTGTCTAAATACCTTATTATTTCTAAGGTATTTCCGTATTGAGGATATTTCCTGTGGTCGCACAGTGTCTCGACTAGTACAAGCTAGCGGGACAATATTATTTCTTCACTTATTTCAATTGTTTATGTATATTCCAGGTATCTTAAGCTATTTTAAGAAAAAAAAAGTTGAAAAATGTGTACTGTATGTGTATTAATCGAAATATGTAGCTGCAAGACGGAAGTGGTTTACTAATGTGTCTCATTTGTTCACTATTGTCGCTAATTGTTCTTAAATTAGCTACATACGTCTACCTACTCATTATGTGTGAAAAGCACAATCATGTTTGTTTACAAAGAAATTTCTAGGAAAAAAATAAAAATCATAACGATAGTACCAACATTTATTAATTTACAAAATATTATTTCTTTTAAAATAAATTAGTACAATAACAGTATCTATATATCAATTATTTACAATAACAAGGTGTATAAGTAAAAGAAATATAATATTAAATAACTTATATACTAAGGCATGAATTATAAGCAACTACAACACACAATAAAATAAGAATAATAATTACAATAAAAAAATACTTAATCCTACTAATCACCATCAGATGAGTCGTCATCACCGCTCTCCCATTCAGTAGAATATCCAGAGAGTAAATAATCCTCCTCATTTAATTCGTGATGATGACTTACTGATGGTGTTTCGGATGGCAATGAAGGTGGGATAATCAACTGCAGAACCTCTGATGGCAAAGAAGTAAATTTTCTTCGGGGTAATTCTCTATACGAGTTAATAACAGGATCAGACGTAATTAAAAACATTCTCAAAAGATCTGTATTTGTGGCAATACGTGACCGCTTCCTGGTGTGCCGTTCACGGAATCTACGACAGTCTTTATTTCTTGCCTCCTGGGCTTCTTCGGAGAGCTGTCCAATAGAAAGAAGAAAAGACTTTATAACTTCCGCGCTGTGTACAAGAATTTTTATGCACAGTAACGGGCATGGAATACTACGAATACAGATCAAGGTATAATTTTATAGTATCAACACAAAACTTTTCGAATTCTATATAATTTATGTCATATCCCGATGACAAAGTTCTTAAAATTACATGAAATCTACGAATAAGGTTTACGTCTAATCCTGTAATTTCGCTGCTCAATTCAGCTTTGGAAAAAAATCTACGTGCTGTGTTTCCATCGTTTGTGTTACCATACCCAGGTTTTGGTTTATCCACAATGAGACCCATACGATCTTTAAACACTTTTTGTATCTCTTGTGAGCGTTGCTTCACAATAGCTTTGTCGTTATCTCCCGTGACTTGCTACTTTTTTCTAAACGATAGCTGATGTGAAGCAAACATTCAAACGTGCGGATCCATGCATGTAAAGTAGATAAACCAAGGCGTTCTTCGTTGCTGGGATATTTCTTTGACTCCTCGTTCATAGTAGACGGGGTGGCACCGCAAATATAACACTTTTGTGTTGAACTTGTGTCTATTAAGACATTGCACACTTTGCCATCAGTCATTGTCAACAACAAATCGTGTTTAACAGAGATTTGAGATCCAGCAACGTTACATAATGTTGGAAGAAGCTGACTTACTTCATCTAAAATTTTAGAAGTTTCTTCTTTCGTAAACTCTTTTGTCTCCTTGGTAAAAAATAAACTTAATAGGACGGCAATATAAAGTAGAGGAAGGTCTTGGATTTTGCCAAATCACAGTTTCGCCATCAAGCAGTCTCAAAGGGACAAATGAGTATACGAACAAAAATTCGTCTGTAGCGTTCGTGTTCTCAAATTTCTGCTTATACGTGCTATGCCCCGAACTCCCATCACAGCCCCATTTGCTTACCAACGTATAATATGAACGAGGTAACACACTTCTAATGACTTCCGTCTGAGTTTTAACTAATCGTTCAGCCGTTTTATCCAAAATCGCGTGAAGTTTAATTTCAGCTCGAGATTCAGTCACAGAAATATATTCGTCAGAAGGACAACAAGAAGCTTTGGACTTACTATAAAACGATGGATACACTTGATGTCCCGCTTTCATTGACTATTTTCTTGTTTGTTTATATGAGTGAGAAGTCGATTTCGAGTCCACATAATAAGCTAAAGCATCGTCTGGTGTTAACTGCCGACTTTGTTCAGAACACTTATTCTTTTCTCTAGTTTCACTGACCGCGACGTTATGGATCTGTTTAGCAACATTTCGATGCCCTTCTTTTCGAGTAGCTAACTCAGCTGCTGTAATAAGCTCACTTGCACTTCGCGATTCCAAAAGATCTTCTACTCTCCGTCTCTTCGTTTTCGTTGATGAGTCTTCAAATGATTTTCTGGGTCGCCCTACGGAAAGAGCCGCTGATGATGTTGAAGTGCGCGGCTGGTTAACACACATCTTTATTTCGATTCCGGATCCCTCTAACCAATCTTTATGTTTGATTAGAAACATTTCTTTGTTACACTTTAAAGAAGTCCACTTTTGATTGAATTTTGCTGAAAGGCTTGATATTTTCATTTTGAGTCGTTTTAGAGAATCGTCAGAAACATCAGACATATTGAATTTTTCACTTGCCACTGTTTCGTTCAGTTTTGTCATGTTTTAGCCATTCTTCAAAAAACTCCATTTTCGTCATAGTCACGACTCGTTCTGAAAAAAATAAAATAATTTTACTTTCGGGCCTTTTCGGGGTCTATAATATATATGAATCTGTGCCTGAATGTTGTAGGTATTACATATAGAAAAACCGGTCAAGTGCAAGTTGAACTTGCACAATTAGTGTTCCGTACGTTGATTGTTTTTAAAATAAAAATTTTTGTTAGGGTGGTATAAAATGATCAGTGACTTCACAAAACACACCCCAAATGAGTTTTCAACAAAGTTTGTTTCCAATTTTTACTGAAAACTGGTGACCTTGAAATTTTTTTTTTATATATACCAAATAAATTATTAAAGGTAATGTACTCGTGATAATTTTCGTTCAATCTATACCCCGTGGAGAATATTCTAGAATTTTTTCAAAATTTTTTGATCAGTGCTTTTCGAGATAAGGTAGGGGACAGCGATTTTTCGCGAATTTTTAAAAATAATACAAAGAAAAGTGCTCGCAAGTATAATATTATATATATATTTTTTACTCGTGTTTTCACAAGCTTTCATTTGACACCACACTCGATGACCTAGTCAAAAATGTTTTTTTTCACTTTCGACTTCACCCCCCAAAACTAACCCCTTAAGTCAAAATTTAATTCTCAAGACTACATGGCTCTGATGAGGCCATCAATTCCTATATTATTACCAAATTTCACCTTTCTATGTCAAATAGTTTCGGAGAAAATCGGGTGTGACAGACAGACCGAAGTGATCTTATAAGTGTTCCGTACGGAACACTAAAAATCTAGGTGGATAAAAAAAGTTGCTACTTTTAAAGTTTACAATTAATGTAAAATTTGCTTGATTTATCTATACATTTACAAATTGATATTACACCAAAAGTATACATATATTTTATAAAAAATATAAGCCATAATAGAGTACATACCTTCAACAGAATATTCCGTCACAAAAAACTCGTTTCACTTTGCTACCAATTTTAAAATATGTTATCACAGGTGTGCATAAAATGCAACTGATTTGCAAATGAAAATGACCTCTCTTATAAGGGTTACTTTGACTCCCTGATAAGATACCTTTATGAGGTGATAAACAAATTAATTCTTGGAATTCGTTAAATGGGGGGGGGGGGGGGTTGTTTACAAGTCGTCAGTGGTTCCTGGAAATTACGTCATGAATATTGTCCCGCTAGCATGTTCTTGCCGAATCACTGTGGGTCGGCTTAGAAAGCAATATTTAAAAATCTACTTGTTTTGTTTGTTTTGTACGAATTATACTACCACGGAAAATGTTTAATTTGGCAAAAGCAATAGTAGTTGCCAAAACTACGAAAATAAGGTAGATATTGGTTAATATAAACGTATATCATAGAGTATTTATTTTTTAATTTAAATTATTAGACATGCATATTATCTTTTTAATTCATGTTACAACATACTGATCTACGTTTTGTCGGCACACCTTAAGGAAAAACATAAAGCTATTTTAAAAAGTTATCGAACAATTATAATAATTATATAACGAGTTTATTGCATTTTAACTAGTAACAACTAGATATTTAAATTGAAATAAACCCTTCTGTTAGTTCTAAATTTCCACTATCTTATGACAATTATTTCGGTACACAGTACCTTCGTTAGATAATCGATAACTGACGAAGGTACTGTGTACCGAAACAATTGTCATAAGATACAAGTGGATGTTTATTTCAATTATTATAAATTTCCATCAAGTAACGGCTACTTCAATAGAAGAAATATTTAAATGATTCTTTGGCAGGTAAAAATTCAAAATATGGTGGGAGAGTAATAAGATTAAAATTGCGTACCCTATTTGCGATATGTTAAGATTTAACAGTGCATTTATCATTTGAGGTCGCTTGACATTTGATATTAACAAACAGTTTTCAGTCTCACACCGTGTTATAAAAGTATGACATCATAGGCCGACTTATAACATCTTCCTTTATTGGTATTATCTCGCAAAAATGCAACGCACAGATTTTTTTTATCGTTTATAAGTGCATATGCACAACTACCAAAAAATCGATGCAAAAGGGCGGGAAACAGAAAGAAGTTTAAATTCTACTACGAATTAAAAAACTCTGTTTTAGGTACGTTAACACATTTAATCTTCTAGACCACATACACTCAAAAAAAAAAAGAAGAGAAATTTATAAAAAAAAGCTTAATTTCTATGCTCTCAGGGTATGTAAGCGGGAACTTACTCTTAATTATTGATTTACTACCCTCGACTAACATTTAACTTGTTGTCTATAATCAGTGGCAAGGTTTAAGAGGCCGCAAGGGAGTATATGGAGACAAAAGACGCCTCTTTAATCGACAAGCGGAAGACGAACTCTCTTGATGAAAAAAAACATACCTTGCACTGGAACTCTAAAATCATAAAGTCCTCCCTTTAAACTATGCCACTGTAATACTGCAAATTAGGTTGACGTCACACAACAATGCAGAGTCAGTAATTTCTCCTGGCTCATTAATTTTTATTAAATCTAAAAGAGTTAGATTATTAATTTACCCTCATATAAATGTTCCAATTAACAATTAAATACAATTTTACAACTCTTAATTAATGGTCTATTTGCCAATTGAAGACGACATACCTTTCTTTACATTTCTATTGCTTGCTAATTTTTTGTTTAATAGAAACACCTAATTAAGGATAACACGTCCTTATTAATAATGATGTCACTAGTCGTAGCATTGTCATTTGCTATTAATGCTTATGGATCGAAAATAGAATAAGACATTTTGCTCGCTCAGTACAAAAGAAGGTCGTTTTTGCATCGTATAGTTACAGGGGATGAAAAGTGGATTCATTTTGAGAATCTTAAGCGCAAAAAATCATGGGTAGACTCAGGCGCACCATCCACATCGACCGCAAGACCGAATCGCTTTGGCAGAAAGACGATGCTCTGTGTTTGGTGGGACTACAGGGGCGTGGTCTATTATGAGCTGTTAAAACCTGGGGAAACGGTTAATACTAAACGTTACCAACAACAATTGCCGATTTGAACCGTTCGTTTGAAAAAAGGCCAGAATACCGAAAGCGGCAACACAAAGCCATTTTTCTCCATGACAATGCTCCATTACATACGGCAAAACCAGTTCGCGGCACGTTGGAAGCACTTAGCTGGGAAGTTCTACCCCATGCGGCTTACTCACCAGACTTGGCTCCTTCCGATTACCACTTCTTTTGCATCGATGGGTCACGCACTTGCTGAGCAGCACTTTAGTTCGTACGAAGATGTGAAAAAATGGCTCGATGAATTGTTCGCAGCAAAAGGGGAAGATTTTTACTGGCGTGGTATTCACAAATTGCCCGAAAGATGGGAAAAATTTATAACAAGCGATGGAGCATACTTTGAATAAGGCACTTTTTATCATTCTTCCGAATTTAACATGTTGTTTTAGAAAAAAAATCCGCATTCATATTTGTACACCCTATATATATATATATATATATATATATATATATATATATATATATATATATATATATATATATATATATATATATATATAAATATATATATATATATATATATATATATGTAAATATGTATATACTGTGCGACAGTGTTATTTGTTTAAATTGAGAATTTTGATAGGATTAAGTTAAAACGAAAACTTCTTGCCTTTAATGGTTTAAAAGTACGACCTCCTCTGTAATTTGCTCCCTTTCAATTTTTTTAATATTATTTTTACCCTTTAAATAGCCCCGTAATAGGTGTCTAACACAATTAAACTGTACTATTTGATGGCCATCTTAATCTTCCAAATCAGCCTATACACAGACAGTCTTATTTAAAGAATCGATTGCTGCAAGAATGTTGTGCTTCGGAGAACCGTCCTGTCTTCAAATTATTTCGCTGTCATCACTCAAAGTAACCACCAAAAACTATTTAGATATTTATTTGTTACTTTAGGAACGGTGAAAATATTCCAATCTATAACTACATATCCACAACAGAAAACCCAATAAACTGGGAAGAGTTTATTACAATTAACTTCATCCATGGTGTACAATACACACCTTCAAATGCAATATGGGGTCCATACACTATCGCAACTCCCAACTATTATGTATACTGAGTTTTAAAGTTATTTTTACATAGTCTACCTGCCACTGTAATGGACTTATGTTGTTTGTCGGTAGGAAATAAACCAAAGTAAGTTTACAAAATGTATATTGTTTTAGATATGTGTGTTTCATGAGTTTTCAAACAGATCATGAAATGGTATATATATAAAATGCAACGTTTGTCTGTCTGTCTGTTTGTCTGTCTATCGGTCTGTCTGTCCGTTAATGTGCTTATCACTGGAGAACAACTTATCCCATTTACGTACTTTTTTTTTAAACATACATATGTTCTCTGTCCAGGTTATAGGCTGTATTTTTTTATGTTAGGTAGCATAAGAAATGAGCAGTGACGATAATAGTGAATCAAGTCGAAAAAAAGTTTGGCTTTAGCGCGTTCCCTTGCAATACACAGGCTAAACCATTAAATATGGAACAATATTATGTAGCAGAGAATATCTATAATCTATAATATATAGAAAATGCAACGTCTCTCCGTCTGTCGGTTAGTGCGCTTATCACTCGAGAACCACTTATCCGATTTACGTACTTTTTTTTTAAACATACATGTGTTCTCTGGCCGGGTTATAGGCTATATTTTATTACGTTAGGGAGCATAAGAAATGAGCAGTAACGATAATAGTGAATCGAGTCAGAAAAAAGTTTGCCGCTAGCGCGTTCTCTTGCAATGCACAGCCTAAACCATTAAATATGGAACAATATTATGTAGCAGAGAATATCTATAATGTATAATATATATATATATATATATATATATATATATATATATATATATATATATATATATATATATATATATATACATATATATATATATATATATATATATATATATATATATATATATATATAAAATGCAACTGTCAGTCTGCCTGTCCGTTAATGCGCTTATCACTCGAGAACCACTTATCTGATTTACGGGATTTTATTCATATATATACTCTTTGGCCATATTATAAGATATATATTATTATGTTAGGTAACATAAGGAATAAGCAGTGACGATAATAGTGAATCAAGTCGGAAAAAAAATTGCTGCTAGCGCGCTCTCTTGCAATACGCTGCCTAAACTGTTAAATATGGAACAATATTATGTAGCAAAGAATATAATATATACATATATATATATATATATATATATATATATATATATATATATATATATATATATATAAAGCAACGTCTCTCTGCCTGACCGTTAGTGCCCTTATCACGCGAGAACCAGTTATTCGATTTACGTGTTTTTTTTTTTAATTCATACTTATGCTCTTTGGCCAGGTTATATAATAATAATAATCTACATCTATACATAAATACACAATGGTAATAGTGTTTGTGCTGACTTGGCTTGAGCCCGTTAGCCAAACATGGAACCACATTGACCAAATGTGAGAAAGAAGAACTTTTTTGTGATCTATATTTATAATATATAAAATGCAACGTCTCTCTGTCTGTCTGTCCGTCCGTTAGTGCGCTTAATCCTCTAGAACCACTTATCCGATTTACGTGACTTTTCTTAATTCACGTATATGTTCTCTGACCAGGTTATAGATATATTTTTTATTACATTAGGTAACATAAGAAATAAGTAATGACGATAATAGTGAATTAAGTCGGAAAAAAGTATGTCGCTAGCGCGCTCTCTTTCAATACGCAAAGAATATAATATATATAAAATGCAACGCCTCTCTATCTGTCTGTCTCTCTGTCCGTTACTGCGCTTATCATTCGAGAACCACTTATCCGATTTACGTGTTTTTTGAATTCGTACATAGATAACATAAGAAATAAGCAATGGCGATAATAGTGAATCAAATCCCGCGAGCGGAGCCGCGGGCACGGCTAGTTTATTACAATATTAAATCTAATTAATTATGACATTATTGATGAGACAACTGCAAACTGTTTTCCTAGAGCTGTCAATCTCACTTTATGGTAGGTAACCGTTACCGGCCTTAACCTGACAGCCATAGCTCCTTAAAAAAAAATTGTTTCACAGCTGTCGATTCTTTTCTGTAGTTCGATGACTGACTCATCAATCACAATGTCCTAAACAAGGCGAAAATACGCTTTGTTGTATAAAATAAAATACAATAAACTTCATGTTAGCATAAGAGAAAATAGGATACTTAAAGAAGAGTTATTATTAACAAAATTAATACAGTAAAATATGTTAGCATAAAAGAAAATCTGATATTTAAGTATCGCATAAAAGAAAATCCGTATTTATTTATCGGTATTATTACAGTTATTATTGTTGACAAATTTAAAAAGAGATAAAAAACTGCTTGCAAAGATGGAACAAAAATTTGCAAAAAAAACAGAATATCCGTAGCCATTATTAAGAAAATCCCAAAGTTTGAAGACATAAAAATAAAAGCCTTACTTAAAAATTGTTTTCAGAATAGATAAATCCAGAACAACGGTGTCTCATTTTCGCAATCGCCGGAATTTTTATCTGGGAACTGACGCTATGGCTTCAGTTCATCGCCATATATCCGCTTGCGTATACCTAATGCAACGAAACTCCCAGAGTACCAAAGTATTCAAGCAAAACTCAAAAATCTTCTGTTTATCTCTCAAAGCCTCCCTTCAAAACTAGACCAATAATATTCCTTTTCGACGAGTTTTTCCCCACGTCATCTCTGGTAATATTTTTTAAAATTTATTAAATTTTACAATCCCGTTAAATGAATGGTTATTTATATAAATTTAGTAGATAATTCTAAATTTTTTAAGGAATTTAATTATCCATACCATTAGTAAAATTAATTCCTCATTTTCTTTAGATTGTTAAATATATATAAAAAGGTCCACAACTTTATTGAAATCTTAGCCTTCTTCTGCACAAGAGAGTGGACTTTCACAAATAAAAAGACACAAGCCATATGGAAACGACTAACTAGGACTGATCAAAAACTATTCCCTTTCAGTATGACTACGGTTTCATGGTTGGTATTTTTCAAAAATTATGTCAAAGGAGTTAGAAAATATATCTTGAAAGATCCTGATTCAACATTGAAAGCTTCTCGAGCTAGAAACCAAAGGTAAAATTATCAATATAATTACAAGGATTTTCTTTTTAACGAAGAATTTTGTGCGACTCGATCTTGAGTCTTATCTTGAATTACTGACGGAAATTTTTGTTTTCAGGTTCACCACAATCCATCGAACTTTAGGGATTCTGTTAGTATTTTTATCTGTAACTTTATGTCTTCATTACTTCTAAAACTTTATAACTTTGTACTTAGAATATAGATTATGTATATAAATTAAAAAGGTAAAGGAATTATAACTATTAATAATATTCGATTTTGAAATATAAAATAAAATTCGAAATGTTGCCATTGTTATTGTAAATAGCTCAATTAACTGACAAGGATATGATATAATTTTTACGAAGTTAATTTTTTATATTTACCATATAGGGCAACAATGAGATACAATGTATTCTCAAATTTCTCCTGTGTAATGATTTCTAGTATCATAAAGCAATGGTTCTCGAAGTATACGCCTCTGCACCTTAAGAGTTACGACTTTATTAATTCAGTCCATATTGGAAGAAGTGTAGGAACGCCGTCATAAAAGATTCTTGTCAGCCTGTTCACTTAATTTGGCTCAGATGAAGTTACGAGACGCAGAAATGTTATTTTTTTATATTTACCATAGGACAACAACGAGATCCAACGTGTTCTCAAATTTCCCCTGTGAAATGATTTCTAACGTCATAAACCAATGGTTTTCGAAGTATAAGAGACTGCACTTTAGGAATTACGACTTTGTTAATTCATTCTATAATCGAAGAAGTGTAGGAACGCCGTCATAAACGATTCTTGTAGGCCTGTTCATTTAATTTGGTTCAGGTAGAGTTTACTCTGCGATGCCTGCAACACATTCTAGAAAACAAAGAATCACTTAAACCAAGAAAAAAAGTCGATTTTTTAAAAATTTTGCGGAGGTGTTCACCCTATATTTGATTCAGGTAGAATTACGAGACGCAGAAATGTTAATTTGTGACCAAAGGGCAACAACGAGATCAAATGTGTTCTCAAATTTATCCTGTGAAATGATTTCTAATATCATAAACCAATATTTCTCGAAGTATACGAGAGTGAACCTTAGGACTTACGACTTTGTTAATTCATTCCATAATCGAAGAAGTGTAGGAACGCCGTCATAAACGATTCTTGTCGGCTTATTCACTTAATTTGGTTCAGGCAGAATCACAAGACGCAAAAATGTTAATTTATTACATTTACCATAGGGCAACACTGAGATTCCATGTATTCTCAAATTTTGCATGTGAAATGATGTCTAATATCATAAACCAATGGATTTCGAAATATACGAGGCTGCACCTTAGGAGATACAAATTTAGTAATTAATTCTATAATCGAAGAAGTGTAGGAACGCTGTCATAAACGGTTCTTGTTGATCTGCTAACTAAATATGGTTTAAGTATAATTACGAGACGCAAAAATGTTAATTTATTACATTCACAGTAGGGCAACAATGAGATCCAATGTGTTCTCAAATTTCTCTTGTGAAATAATTTCTAATATCAGAAACCAATGGTTCTTGAAGTATACTAGACTGCACCTTAGGAGTTATGACTTTATTAATTCATTTTATAATCGAAGAAGTGTAGGAACGCCGTCGTAAACGATTCGTGTTGGCCTGTTCACTTAATATGGTTCAGGTATAATTACGAGACTTAAAAATATTAATTTATTACATTCACCATAGGGCAACAATGAGATCCAATGTGTTCTCAAATTTCTCCTGTGAAATGATTTCTAATATCAGAAACCAAGTATACGAAACTACACCTTAGGAGTTACGAACTTAGTGATTTATTCTATAACCGAAGAACTGTAGAAACGCCATCATAAACGATTCTTGTTGGTCTATTAACTTAATTTGGTTCAGGTAGAATATACTCTGCGATGCCTGCAACAGATTCTAGACATCATAAAGAATCATTTAAATCAAGAAAAAGAACCGATTTTTTAAAAATTTTACAGCGGTCTTTACCGTTAATTTGGTTCAGGTAGAGTTACGAGACACAGACATGTTAATTTATTACATTTATCAAAGAGCAACAACGAGATCAGTAGTGTATTTGTGGGAATGCAGGGAGGAGGAGGAGGAGGAGGCAAAAATTTGCCTCCGAGAGGCGAAAATGTCGCCTCTCGGAGACACTCCGAGAGGTGAAATGATTGCCTCCGAGAGTTGAATTTTTGCCTCCTCCGTCTCCCATCAACATTCCCACAAATTCTAATAAAAATAAATTTGCATATAAGTGGAAGGGGTAAGAATTTCATGATATAAGAAAGTCCAGAACGATTAGCTTATTCAGTTCTCTTCAATAAAACGTGTAAATAATGTCTGTAGAAGAAAAAAGAATCTTGCAGTGAATTAGAAAAACAAATTCTACACTTGTATTTTACATTTTGTGATTTGGCTGAGGAACAGGTTTTTTATGCTAGACATAGCTCTCAAGAAAAAGCCCGTTTTTATAATAATATAGTTGATATTTATTCAAAAGGGATAGATGCTTGTATAAAATATTTCAAAAATGAAGACGTTTTAGAATTCATAAAGGAGTTGGAAAAAAAGTGGTTTCCATGAAGAAATTACACATTTGAAAGGTTATATAGAAGATCCAACAACATTAAATTACATCCGTGAAGTTGAAAGAGAACAATTTCGTGCTGAGATGATAGAGGTATTTTCTGATAATGGAGGAATTAGTTAAGGAGATATATGAAGAGTGTATTATGTCAGAGGCTTGTTCCCATTATTATCGAGATATAGGAGGAGATCATGAAGCACAAGATTGGTCAATATATTTTGAACTAACAGATCATATTAAACTTTGTCGAAATGCTGCTAATTCATGTATTTTTTACTTGAAAACAAAAGACTTAAAAAAATTATTGTTAGAGTTTAGATTGTTAGAATTATATGAATATATTAGATTAATTGAACAATATTTAGAAAAAGAAAATGTAACAATGTAACAATGTATAATAGAAATTAAACAATATTTATTTCATATTTAAGTTGTTTTATTCATTCATAAAAAAATTGTCATACAAAAAAAATACATTTGATAAAGCACATATAGATTTTGACTTTGAGTGATAAAAACATTTTGGTGTTAAAGCTCTAATAGAGGGTTCATTATCTATTTCAATTATAGGACTGGATGAATATTTCTTAAGGTATTCTGCTTTTTTCATTTCCTTTAACATAAATAAATTGGACATCCTTAGTAAGTTTCTTCATAATATCAGCAAAACAATGAAGAGGGGTGTATCCTTCATTCCAGTTAATGCAGTGATGACATTTCATCAACCAAACGGCTTGTTTATGTAATTCTGGAGAAAGTAAATTTAATGCAAATGGTTGTTTAAATATAAAGTGGCTTATCCTATTGCCATCATAAGCTGCTAATTCTTTGGGTATGAATTTATTTTTTTCATCTTTGAATCCTTGTATGTCCAGAATTAGTCTCACACTCATAATTTTAAAAATCTTAATTAATTTTTAAATCCGAAAAAATTTTGAACATAAAAGTTTTTTCGGAATAATCGTCTATTTGTTTCTTCAACGCTTCTAAATCCTTAACGAAAGAGTGTAATCTTTGTTGAAATTGTAAAATTTTGACGTCTTCGGAAATAACTGGATGGGTTGAAGACATAATCAAAACTGATTTATTTTTATATTATATGTATAATAAATATTTTAATTTTCAGTTGGTGGAAGGGTTAAGTTCAAAGTTGTTTGACTATTTTCGTTAAAGGATTATAGCTAAATATTTTATCATGTATTATAAGACAATATGCTGTTGTTTTAGCTGAAATTTTTTCCTTTGTTTCGAATTCAATTCTTAAAGTCACCGGACCATTCTGAAGTAAATCTCTTTGATGTGAACAGTTAATATAAACAATAGGCGCACGTTCCTTAAATTCCATGGGATTAAAAATTGGTTCTGTTGGCAGATTATAATATAACTGACGAAATTCAGAAAACATTTCATATAATGTAGCAAACTTGTTATTATTAAAATCAAGTTGAAGATCGTTATAAGGATATCTTTCCGAATTTAAAAACAGATTTATATTTCTTAGTTCACAATGATCAAATTTACTCATATCAGATTTTATGTTTCCTCGTCTATTGGTTTGGAAAGCAACTAAAACATGACGCGGTGTTTCAACCTTAGTTGAACTTTTTACAGGCCAGTTGTGTCTTGTAGTTTCCAATAATTCTGGATATTCAACCAATTCCCAACTTCGGAAAGTAATAAGTATATATCATTATTCTTGTCGATAAGTTTCGTAAGTGCCAGTTCTTGCGGGATGGCTACGGTAAGATGAGGTACACGCCAACATAGCTTTGTTATTGTAATTTTGGGTTTTTCATCCTCTGTAGTTGATACTAGAGCATTAGTATCATCATTACTCCTTATTAAAATAAGTTCTTGTTGTGAATTCAAAATGATTTTATTATAATCTTCAAAAAATCCTGAGTACATCTTTAAAGGAATACATAGAGAAACATTTCCTTTATCATCGGTCATAATTTTTTCTCCTGTTTTCATATTTGGATACCACCCGGCATTTTCTAATTTTGTGCTTTCATTTTTATTGTAAGATATTGTAAGGTGTGAACTTGCCCGCACGTTGTGGTGTCATTTTGTACCCTGCGATAAGCTGTCCTCAGTTTGAGGAATCTTTTTTTGTACCCTGTGAGAAGTTGTTTGTCCCACGCTCGAGCGCAATTTTGTACCGTTTGAATATTGGATGCCCCAAGCTTGAGCACAATTTTCTTGCAGCCCCGCTTTAATTTCTGATAATGAATCGAGTGAATCCTGATTTTAAAAGAACTAAAGAAATTAAACACACGCTAGCTCAGTTTTCCTTGGTAGAGAGATATGGGTAAGAGATAATTTTTGTACGTCTTTTTGGAATTTTTTCTATTTTTAAAAAGCTTCAGTTGTACAAGTTTTTTGGGCACCATTCATTTTAAAATAGAAAGGATCTAACTTCAGTTAAAAAAAATGAAAAAATACTGAAGGGTTTTATGGGTATTACTAAAAAGAATTAGTCTAGTACAACTTATCCTGAAAAGAAAAATAGGTATTCAGTGAGACACTAGCTTTAATCAACTAAAAGAAAATTTATTCATGTTTTTTAAAAATAAAAAGTTCTAACCTTTGCAGTTCTACAAAAAAAATTCTAGCCTAACTAGTAGTTATTACATTTAAATTCTGAACTATGACAACCCCCGAAGAAGAAAAATAGTGCTTTTCACTTCACTTTTTAGTCAGTTTTAAATTGCTGTTAAGGCACTACTCAGGGATAGGTCTATTGAAGGATGCTTTGGTAACTTACTGTTCTTATTCCGGCTTTGATGGAATTCGACCGATTTCACACTTTTCTAGCAAACACTTATAGAGCCCACTACGGCTTTTCGTTAAGAAACTGGTGCTTTACTTAGCTCGCATGATGGTTGTTATGAGCTTTTACTGTAGCTCAGTTGAAGGAAGCCTACTTGGCGGCTCCGATGAAATTAGCCTCGCCTACTCGGCGGCTGGATGGAAATTCGCCTCGACAGTCGTTTCTCGGACCCTTAAATAAACCGTACAAACTCTGCCGGTAATATGGCGACGCCGGAACCAAAACTGCGGATACACACATTTCACCAATCGCGGCGTAGCGGTAGATTCGGTCAGGAACCCGCACTGCACAGTATATACCGAACGTCTTGGAATCTCTGTTTAATATACCGTTCGATACAAAAATGAAAATAAGTACAATTTGAAGTGAAAAAAATCAGTACATTACACATTACATGTTACATTTACCCCCTTCCAAAAAGAAATAGACTACACTAGTCTATTAAACTTAGGCTACTTATGAAAAGGTACAAAGTGGTACACTATCACTTAATACTAAGGTCAGAACTTAAAACAAAAGTACAGACTTCGGACCTTACTACTAGACTTAATTCAATTAAGCACTAATATTAAGTACAATGAAAACCAAATGAAAATCTTTGCATGATCACAAGAATCTTATAACTAGACTTAACTTAATTAGACATTAAGGTTAAGTACATCAAAAAGCAAATAAAAATCCTTGCATGAACATAAGAAATACCTTTCCTAAATAACAATCGCGGTCTTGTTATATAAAAAATCAGCTCTGTTATTGTTACCAAAACAAAAAATATAACTTTGTCTAGACTTTTGTCTAAATCAAAAAAAGTGAACTGAAACAAAATATGAACACTCCCCTTAAAACATTTTAAGGATTGTCTGAAAATTTTCTATTTCAGCAAAAGAAATTTATAAAAATTCTTAAATAAAGAAAAAAAATAAAAAAATGATTCTAGTGCAAACACTTACACTAAAAAGAAAAAGTCTTGTCAGACCATTTAGCACTAGGCCAAAAAAGGAATATCTGGATAAATATCCAGAGAAACGCTCGGGAAAAATCGCCATCCATGCTCTAGCTCATCGCTAAGAGAACATTCTAAATCTAGTATCACTACTAGTCGCACTCGGAAAATAATCGCACTCTATCGCGCAATGTCGACGTCCTAAGACATCTAGACATGCTAAAATCGCTAGAGAAAACGCTCTGGTTGATCGCCAGAAAACACGTCAGCTTATCGCCAACAAAACACTCTGGTATATCGCCAGAAAAAACTCGGCTCCTCGCCAAGAAAACACTCTGTAAGTAGTCCTCGACTACACAAAGTCTGCGTTCAAAAGAACAATCTCGCCTTTAACATAGTGAGCAGCTATAAAAGCTAACAGTATCACTATAGGCACAGTGAATAGCTATAAAAGCTAAAATTCACCCTAAACACAGTGAATAGCCATAAAAGCTAAAATTCACCAAACTGAATGATCCTGCTTCTAAAAGCAATGTTCACTAAGAACAGAATGATTAGTCCGCGCGCAACTAACATTCAAGGAAACATTCCTAACATAACTATATGAGACAGCAAGTCTCGAAATAGGACCTCCCTAAAGTCATAATCCTAAATATAGGAGTCCATAAGCAAAACGACTCAAAATCTCGCATTTTGAGCACATGCCCTCAGGCAACCAACATACACTGAAATATATACAGAAATATATACAGAAATATATACAGAAGTACATTCAGGAGTTCAAATCCCAAACTCTTGGTTACGATAACTCCATACTGAGCTTGGTGAAAGCTCTTAGCAAAAGCTAATCAAATCTTCGGCACATCGCACCAAAGTGACAAATCTGCCTAGAAACATGAGCCAGAAGAAACACCCTCCGTCATTCTTCAGGGTGGCTACACAGAGATATAAAACTTAACCAGCATTGCGCTTCTCCAAGTTGCATGAAGAACCCTCGTGTACTGGTCTCGCCCTAGAACAACAACGAAAAACATTCAATCCATCCCACATAACAGGAGACAAACACCTCACCACGATATACTGAATGGTGGAGACAATAAAATACAGAATTGGTGACCCTGGTGTCCACCAACAAAAGGGAGTAGATTATAGCATCCACTAAACTGAAACGGTGTCTACCACACCACCATAAGTCAAAAAAAATTTAATCAATAGGGTGTTCCGAAACACACTACTGCCAACAGCCTGTCACCACTAATAGGCTAATTGGAGCTGAGGTCGACTACAGTAGCTAGGCTCTCCTTTGGTTCAAATAGAAATAACCATTGGGTAACAAAACCCCTAAAGGTCCCAAAGGTCAAACGTTCACCCCCCATAGACTACCCTTCCAATCAGTCTGTTCCTCAGGAAGATTAACTCCTTGCAAAACGTCGTAACGGCATCTGTTAGCACCCGGTGCATCACAGCCTGTAAAAAATAACTTATGGGATACAACCTAAAAGGTTTACAAGGTTAGCTTAACCAAGCTTCTAACGAAATTTTAAAAAAACGAAAATGAGCTTAAAAAGCTACATGAAGCAAAAATTTCTCAAATTTTTGGTGGCGACGCAACAAAACTTTTGAAGACGACAAGAGCTTTTCCAGCTTAATCAGAAACAAGAAGAAAACATCGTCGACAGCTAAAATATTCGATCATGGTGTTAATCGTCTCCCTAGACAATAGCCTCTAGAAGAAACTGCTACAGGTATCAGGCATAACCGTTTTCTGTCAGCCCAAACTTCTAGATTACCTCTTGGAAATCTAAAAATTCGGTTAGGAATCTTCCTTCACTGCGCCTAGCCTCTCTTGACAAGGTTCTCATCTCGGTATCAGATTTTGATCATTTCTTTGTGAAACGACTGTCTTACTCTGCTCTCATCTCTTGTAAATGATCAGCCTTTAGTTCTCCTGCAGGACTTCAATTTCCTATCAATCTGATAGTATACCGAAAAAAACTCAACATACGCCTATGAGTCCATGCAAAAAAATTTTAAAAAAATTAGTGACTCAAAGGTAACGTTTAAACGGCTCTGAAAAGAAAATAGAAAATACCCTCAGTTTGTCAATTCAGAAGAAGATCTAAATCAAAATAATCCAAGTCTTAGACTTACTGGATAAACCAAAATCAATTTACTCTTAATTGCACCCAACATATAACATTAAGGTAATAAAAATACACCCACTCGGGTAACAAACTTTGAAATTGTTCATAAAAATTTTGACTCTACATCACACTACACGAGCTACATCTTGCGCTTGTCCTAACTCAAGATCACCTTGGATTGCCTCTAATCAAAATTTCGCTTCCAAGTGTCAAGAACTGGATATTATTTGGGGTCTTAAGCAAATCAAATCCCGCGACCACCGACATACCAGTCTTATGATATATCCTGAGTGTGACTCTTTCGCAAGCTCGCAACAGCTGAGTCGATGCTAAACATCAACTACAATCAACCTAAGTTTGGATATGATCAGTACCCAAAACCTTAGCATTAAACAATAAAAGTAAGCTATTCCCTGCTCAACTTTTATAACAGTCAAAAAAACGAGGTCGTCACCTCTATAGAGCAACATCAAAAAAAAATAAAGTAAAGCAATTAAGATAATGTAAATATAAATTATTCTTCTTCCGACAAACTTTCATTAGGGTTAGGTTCATTGAATGGTTTTAAGTCTTTAATATGCCATCGTCCTACTTTAGTCCCATCTAAATTAACTAAACCATAAACTAAATCTGAAATCTTTTCTCTAATCACGCAATGCACATACTTAGGTACCAACTTAGATGTGAATTTATCAGCTGCACTGGAAAGAATTTTATTTTTTCGCCAAACGTGATCACCTATATTAAAGGAAAAATCCCTTTTTCTAAGGTTGTAAGACTTACTGTTCCTTTCATAAGCCTTATGTATCCTACTACGCACGTCGGTGAAAATATCTTTTAAACCCTTTAAATTTTCGGCATACGCACCCCTGTTACCCGGAATTATTTCGCTGTCAACATTGACATCCAAGTCTAAATTTTTATAATACGATCCAGATAGAGGTATATGTCTGCCGTAAACTAAGAAAGACGGTGTGAACCCTGTTACTTCGTGTCTTGCGGTATTTATTGCTTGTTGGATTTTGGAAATATTGCCATCCCAAGTGTCATGTGAATCCACGTAACTTCTTAAAGCGGTCCCGACTGTTCGGTTATTACGTTCCACAAAATTACATTGGGGAGAGTACACGGGATTAAAACGGATGTTAAAACCATAAGTTTCACTTAAGCTCTTAAAACTCTTAGAGGTAAACTGAGTACCGTTATCGCATATTAAGAGCGATGGAACACCGTGGATTAGAAAGACATTATTTTCCAAAATTCTCTCTATATATCCAGCTTTAGAGCTTTTCAAAGGAAATAGCATGGTATACTTTGTAAACCAGCAAGAAACCACGAGAAGCCATTTATTTCCCTTTTTTGAACGTGGGAATGGGCCTACTAGATCAGCTGCTATGACTTGAAAAGGGTAATTAACCGTTTTCTCTTTTCCCATCAGCCCCATAGGTAGTGTATTTGGAGATTTCTGCGCTCCACATACTTCACAAGTCCTCACAAACTTTAAGATATCAAAACGCATTTTTGGCCAATAATACTGTTCCTGAACCCTGTGAAGAGTTTTATAAACCAAAATGACCAGAAGTAGGAGGAGTGTGACACATGTCTATAATTTCCTCTCTCTGTGGTTTAGGAACTAGAATTTTCCACTCGGGTACATTAACTTTTAAAGGCAACTGGTTTGGGATAAATTTGTACACGAAATCATTTTCCACCTTCCACTGCGGAAAATTTTGAGGAAATTCTTTAATTTGCTGCCGCAAATTATCGTACCATGGGTCAATGCGATCTATATCAACTGTATCTATTCTTACGTCAATTTGTGCATTAAGACTGTTTTCGTCCACTGTATGGTCTGGGATTCTTGACAAAGCGTCAGGAATAACATTGTGGACTCCTTTCCTATGAATTAAATTAAATGTATGTTGTCTCAGCCTAATCGCCCAACGCGCTAGTTTGCCACTAGGGTTTTTAATTGAATTAAGCCACAATAAACTATAATGATCTGTTATGACCGTGAAAGGAACACCTTCTATGTAAGGTCGAAACTTTTCGATGTTAAAGAGTACTGCTAAACATTCTTTTTTAACAACCGAGTAGTTACGTTCAGCCTTTGACAAAGTTCTACTGGCATACGCTATCACTCTTTCCTCACCATTGATTTTCTGTGTTAGGACGCCCCCTAAACCGGTATTAGAAGCATCACTAGAAATATAAAACTGTTGGGAAAAATCTGGTTGGGATAAAATTGGAGCTGAAACCAATAGCTCTTTAATCTTTATAAAAGATCTTTCTGCTGCGTTTGTCCAATCTATCGATTGTCCTTTTTTTCGTCCTTTCAAAAGATCATTAATAGGTGACAACAAGGTAGAAAAATTCGCAATAAAACGCCTATACCATGAACACATTCCTACGAAGCGCTTAACTTCCGTAGTATTAGTAGGTCTCGCATAATTAACCATGCTTGCTACTTTATCCGGATCGGTACGTAAGGAATTTGAGCCTACAATATAGCCTAAAAACTTTAGAGAAGTTTTGAAAAAATCACATTTGCTCAAATTTATCGTCAGTCCGGCCTCTTTCAATTTATCTTTTACTTCTTTAAATAAGCGAATATGCGATTCGAAGTCTTCCGATGTTACTAAAATATCATCTAGATAGGTAAAAATATGTGGCTCATATTTCGGACCAAATATAGCGTCTACTAAACGTTGCTGAGTTTGAGCAGCGTTCATTAGACCAAACGTGACGAACTGAAATAGACCTCGGCCTACTACTGCAAAAGCGGTCTTTTCCTTAGAGGATTTGTCCAAAGGAATTTGCCAGAAAGCCTTTCTAAGGTCTATCGAGGATACATACTTAGCATTCCTGAGTGATGTCAAAATTCTGTCGATGTTCGGTAAGGGATAGTTATCAAATTTGCTGACCTCGTTGAGCTTTCTACCGTCAAAGCATAGACGATATCACTCCGAGTTTCAACATTTCGTCTAACTCCTTACAAAATTCTGTCGATGTTCGGTAATGGATAGTTATCAAATTTGCTGACCTCGTTGAGCTTTCTTCCGTCAAAGCATAGACGATATCACTCCGAGTTTCAACATTTCGTCTAACTCCTTATTTAATACTTTTGACATGTACGGAGACATGGCGATGGGCCTTGTCTTTACAGGACTGGCATCAGCCGTATCTATAGACATGTTGATTTTATTCGTTCGGCCTAACCTATCTTTACTACTTATTTCTTTGAAAGAGCTTATTACTTTTTCTGCCTTTAAGCGTTCCGTCCGCGAGAGATCATCTAGGGTACATAGACGCGAGAAAAGGTTTTCTATAGAACTTTCTGAATAACAATCTTTAAAACTTGTTTGAGAATTGACTTCTAGGGACTGTGGATACCACGAATTATTTTTAAAATTTACTAGAATTCCGAATTTTTGTGCAAAATCACATCCTAAAACCAAAGTATGTGATAGAGAAGGTACTACTAGAGCAGAGATTACTAAACAATGACCATTGCAGACTAGCGGCAACTCAACCGTACCTAAAACTTTTAGACGGCTGCCATCTGCAGTGGTAACACTTCTATTTTTGACATGGCATATTTTTATACTTAAACGACTTAAAAGTTTAATACCATTCTGACCTACAACGGAGGCATTTGCACCAGAGTCAAATAAAGCCGAGAAATGGGCACCTAATAGATTTATCTTGATATGCGGTCTGTTATCTGAATATTTATGCACGAATAAAGGAGACATGTGACCATTTGGAGAAGCAGGAGTTTTAACTTGAGAAGGAGAAGTTTTATTAGACTTTAAAAAATCAGAAACTTTTTGTAACCATTTAGTCCAATCTGATCTATTGGAATATTTTTGTCCATCCGTGTTTCTAGAACGTTTTGGATTAGGGGCTATACTGCTAGCGTGAGCTTGTGACTTAGCCGAATGATTAGAGGCTTTTTTGTTGGACTTAGTACATCCGCCTCGGTAATATACCGTCCTTACTCGTTTTTTTGTACACTTGGGGCATGATGCTAGTCTCACACCAGTTGTTCCACATTTGAAACAAAATACCCTCTTAGGTGCTGTACAACTTTGGTAAGTGTGATTCGGACCTTCGCAATTCCAACACGTGGAAATTGCCTTAGGTAAGACCGACTTGTCATTCACTTTAGCTGCAGTGTCGCTAATTTTAGAATCACTATCTTTTCTTTTACCCGTTTTCCGGTTACTCCTAGAGTTCCGATTTACATTCCCAACTTTATTTGTCGAGACTCCACTTCGGCCATTTGGATTATACTTTACTTGATGTACATTAGTTTCGCCCTTTGGTCTGCTCTTTTCCAACAAATAATCGGACTCTTCAAGTTTTCTACATAACCCGGCGAGTTCGGCTACCGAATTAATATCTAGTAGAGCTAACCGATTGACGAAACTAGGCAGAATATTCCTCCGTATAAATTTAACTTTGGTACTTTCCAAAGGCTTGATGGACAACCTACTAAATAAAGATTCCATGTGGGCAATAAAAATCACAGTGGACTCATTCTTCTTTTGTCGCCTCCTCTTTATTTCCGACCACAATTCTTCATCATCATCACAGTGCAAGAAGTCCTTCTTTAGCCTATCTACCAAGGAATGCCAGTCGTTGACGCTTGATTTTATGCTTCTAAACCATATGAAGGCATCGCCAGTGAAAAATTCAACAGCAGAGCTGAAAAGTTCATCTTCCGATACTTTCCTAGCTTGTGCTATTTCAGTCAGCCTCTCCAAAAAAGGATAGAGTCTCTTTGAGTCTCCATTAAATTTCAATTGCCATTCGCTGACAGGAATATTTCTGGCTGCGCAATTCACGATTGGAGCTGGTACGTTTATGACTGGGGTTGTAATAGGCAACTGTGGTAACTCATGACCAGGAGCTATCTTTTCTGCAAGATTTGCTTCCATGAGCACACACGTAGCTATTGTTTCCTGAACATATTTGGAAAACTTCGACGCTTCCTCTTCGTCATCCGGCATGGGAATTCTTTGTACGCGACCCGCAACATGCGATAAACGTGACTTAACCCGGTGTACTAGTGAATCATTTGGATCGCCGTCATAACTATCGATTAAGTTTTGGATAGAATTTAAACTCTTTTCGATACCAGCTGTTTCTTCTTTAAAAGACAGGGTGTCATCCCCTATTTTTATCGTTTTTCCGGGCTCATTAATTTCTTTACTTAAGATCCTCGTTAGAATCTTTCTTTTATCCGCGACCGGACGTTCTGAGAAAGTACGACGGATTTTCAGTTCATAGTCTAACTCATATTCCAGTAGGTGATTGACTTTAAAATTAAATGCTTCCATGATAAATGTATAAAATTTAAAAGAATTGTTTAAAAAATCGTAAAAATATTTCTCCTGTATTCCCAATAGTCAAAATAAAATCATGTAAAGGCAACTAAAATATATAAACTTCTTTACCAAACATTTAAAAAATCTTCAACAATTTCAAAAAAAAATTTCTAAGTATCGCCTTGTATTAACATTCCTTTTCCTAAATATCTTAAGAATTTCCTATAAAAAATCTCTAAATACCGTTTCGTATAAACAAAGTATTTTTAATATTCATGCAAAACATCGGTGAGAAAAAAAAATGTACGGTTTTTTCTCTTCTTCGGTTAACCGCAAAATAAATCTAACAATGCGAAATTAAAGTCTACCAACACATCTGCTAATCTGAACTATAAAAGTAGCTTTTAAGAAAAAAGTAGGAATCTCTTATCTTAGAGTCGATTAACAAAATTCAAATATCTAAACCACCATCAGATAAATTGAAATAAACAATTCTACAAATTTCCTGCTTTTGTCTTATTGCTATAGTGTAATCTCGTTTAATAAATATTATGAAATAAAAATATCTGCAAAGTTAGAGCTTTTACTTTGTTCGAAAGCTAGTACACTGAACCCTTTAAAAAATAAAATTCCAAAAGCCCCGCGTTGACAGCGCTATTTTGTAAGGTGTGAACTTGCCCGCACGTTGTGGTGTCATTTTGTACCCTGCGATAAACTGTCCTCAGTTTGAGGCATCTTTTTTTGTACCCTGTGAGAAGTTGTTTGTCCCACGCTTGAGCGCAATTTTGTACCGTTTGAATATTGGATGCCCCAAGCTTGAGCACAATTTTCTTGCAGCCCCGCTTTAATTTCTGATAATGAATCGAGTGAATCCTGATTTTAAAAGAACTAAAGAAATTAAACACACACTAGCTCAGTTTTCCTTGGTAGAGAGATATGGGTAAGAGATAATTTTTGTACGTCTTTTTGGAATTTTTTCTATTTTTAAAAAGCTTCAGTTGTACAAGTTTTTTGGGCACCATTCATTTTAAAATAGAAAGGATCTAACTTCAGTTAAAAAAAATGAAAAAATACTGAAGGGTTTTATGGGTATTACTAAAAAGAATTAGTCTAGTACAACTTATCCTGAAAAGAAAAATAGGTATTCAGTGAGACACTAGCTTTAATCAACTAAAAGAAAATTTATTCATGTTTTTTAAAAATAAAAAGTTCTAACCTTTGCAGTTCTACAAAAAAAATTCTAGCCTAACTAGTAGTTATTACATTTAAATTCTGAACTATGACAACCCCCGAAGAAGAAAAAAATAGTGCTTTTCACTTCACTTTTTAGTCAGTTTTAAATTGCTGTTAAGGCACTACTCAGGGATAGGTCTATTGAAGGATGCTTTGGTAACTTACTGTTCTTATTCCGGCTTTGATGGAATTCGACCGATTTCACACTTTTCTAGCAAACACTTATAGAGCCCACTACGGCTTTTCGTTAAGAAACTGGTGCTTTACTTAGCTCGCATGATGGTTGTTATGAGCTTTTACTGTAGCTCAGTTGAAGGAAGCCTACTTGGCGGCTCCGATGAAATTAGCCTCGCCTACTCGGCGGCTGGATGGAAATTCGCCTCGACAGTCGTTTCTCAGACCCTTAAATAAACCGTACAAACTCTGCCGGTAATATGGCGACGCCGGAACCAAAACTGCGGATACACACATTTCACCAATCGCGGCGTAGCGGTGGATTCGGTCAGGAACCCGCACTGCACAGTATATACCGAACGTCTTGGAATCTCTGTTTAATATACCGTTCGATACAAAAATGAAAATAAGTACAATTTGAAGTGAAAAATCAGTAACATTACATGGTCTTAAAATCTAGGAAAAAATGAATGTTACAATATATAACCCTTAAGTGTTGAAGTTGTACCAACATCTCGAACAGAATCGATAGTGACACCATTTAAAATATAACGAAACTCTTTAAATAAGAATGCAGGAGCATTATTGATTAAAACCGTGTTCGTTAGGGGAGTTTTACCATCCTCTTTCGTAACTTGTAGTTCTAAATAAATCTCACTCTTGCATGGCAATGGATATTTGCCAGTTTGTTGCAAAGAAATTCTTATTTCATCATTTGGTCCTAATTTTGTAGGATTAAAAGGATCAAAAGAAAGTACTTCCCAACTTAAAATGGATTCATCAAATAAAATGTTTTCTTTTACGTTAAGATATTCCATTACTGTTTTAGTTTAAAACCCAAACTTTTCAGAAATTGTCTATTAGAAGGTGTTATCCTTTGTGTGTTTGATTTATTACTAAATAAAATATGTTTGTCTCCTTTCTTTTTAAGCTTTTTTATATTAGACTTAGTAAGCATATTAATGTTGGATGGTTTTTTGTGATAGAGGATTACCATTGTTCATGAATTTTTTTTAAGATGTAGCCTTAACGTTAGTACTTCTCCTCTAAAATTAACAAGTTCACCTTCTTGATCTATTATTTTAATAGTAATTTTATCTATGGTTTTTACGGTTACTGGAAAATATATGACGTTTTGTGGTGATTCTATTATTTTAAAACCAGGAGCAACATTGGGAAAAAATTGATGTATTATATGAACAGGTTTACCGTTAAGATATGATCCTTCAGCAATACTACAATCGATATTTATAGAATTTATTTTAATAATCTCCGCAGGATTGTCTGATATATGTTCTACATTCGGCTCTAATCTTTTATGTGTAAAACCTAATAATTTACCAATTGTTGCCTCATTAAATATTACACCCACTGACGACACAAGATGTGTGTGTAAAGTGTTATTATTTGCGAACATGTTAAATTGAATACCTCTTTTACTACACTTATCACGTAAATATTTATTTAGATCATCCAATTCATAGCTTCCTTCGGGTATCAAAAATACATAATTATTATCAAAAATCATTCTATTATTAAACGCGTCAATATTTGGTATTGCATTAAATGTTTCAAAATTTACTAGTCCAACAACATACTCGGCATCTTCTTCTAGATATATAGCAGGATTAAATTCTACCGTTAAACTAGGAGAATTACCAGTAATAACCAAACTATATGACATATCCCTTTAATATTCTTGTAGAGACTGAAGTAAGATTATTAATTATATGTTATTATAAAGAAATTTTAAACAAAGTTGACCACAATTTGTTTGGTTAAAAGTTTGGTGTTTGTTATAATTGTATGTTATAATATTTTTTATTATTGTCACTATAAAAATATGAATTTAACTCAGATGGGGGGCGTAAATTACCATAACTATCAAAGTAAATTATTTTTTTTTCCTTTTTTTAGATATGCTGTCCAATGAGTACCTTTACCACTATAGCTATCCAGATTAACAATGCCACATTCATGAGTCTGAATCCTTTTAGGTAATTTATTCCTCATAAATACACCTGGAAAATATGGAATTTGTAAAAATTTGGCATACTTTATTAGATCATAATTTGTAAGCGGATTCCGAGGTATATAATTTAGCAGTTTTTTGAATATGGTTTTAAAAACAATCCGCATCCTGTTTTATAAGGTTTTAGAAACAAACCACTTCCTCTTTTTCCAATTGCAATAGATTCCATCATTTGATTATGTCGTTTAGCTTCAGATAATTTTTCTTTGGCTGATCTCGCATCATTTACAGCTTTTGAAATACCAGCAGCTCCTCCTCCAAGTGCACCCAAAGCAGACAAACCAGCAAATATGGGTATAAGAGGTAAAAATCCCCTGTCTTGGGAATGGGTATTACCCTTGCCTTAAAATTTACACGCTTCCCTCTCTTTCCTATTGACTTAAGAGCTGTTTTGATACTATCATTTAAACTTTGAAATTGTTTTCCCATAATTCCCTTTCTAGCTTTCGATATAGCTTTAGATAATGACATTCCTCGTCCTGCACGATATTTTTTTTGTGTTGTTTTTTTCTTTTTTTTTTTAAGTCCCATTCCTAATTTTCTCTTTACTTTCATTGCTGTTGCGATTCCTAGAGCAGAAGTTTTTTCTCCAAAACTTGAATCAGCAGCTTTCAACCTCGCCAAAGCCTTTTCAGATAATAATTTATCCACAGAATGTCTCATATTTATATCATTCGATTGGGAGTAAGAAATGTCATGCTCTTTGCAGGCTTCGTCTAATGGATTAATTCCTTTATCACCCCTTATAAGTCTTTTTTCTAAATTTGTCCCCGGCCCACAAAAATTATAACCCGATAAGTGTAGTTCAAGTGGTAATTTATTTATTAAAGTGTTTAAAAAACCATCTCCTCTTTTTTCGCGTTTTGTTTTGAAAACATGTTGTTTACGATGTGATTTAAACATTATATATTACGAAGGTGTTGATACAAATGACTAGTGTTGTCGAAAAAGTCAAATATATATGATGAGAATTGTAAAACAACCATTTTCTTTAAAAATTAAAAATCGCGATTCTTTATCAAATAATTTTAGAAAACATGGAAAATTGTTTGAAGGAAACAGTAAAAGAGGATTAATAGTAGGTCCTTCGGGATGTGGTAAAACCAATGTCATAATAAGCCTAATCGAAGATCCTAATGGTTTACGTTTTGAGAATTTATATATTTATTCTAAGTCTTTATATCAACCTAAATACGAATATTTAAAGGCACTTTTTAAACCTTTAAAAGAAATTGGTTTCTCAACGTCAGACAGTGAAGAAAATATTATTTCACCACAAGACATAAAATCAAACTCTGTAGTAATATTTGATGACATAGTTTGTTGTAACCAAACCATAGTAAAGGATTATTTTTGTTTCGGAAGACATAATAATACTGATTGTTTTTATTTATGTCAAACATACTCATCTATTCCGAAACAGTTGATACGAGATAATGCAAATTTAATTATTATATTTCAGCAAGACAACACAAATTTAAAACATATTTATGATGATCATGTTAATGTCGATATGTCGTTTAATAAATTTAAAGAATTCTGTTTATTATGTTGGAAAGATAAATTTGGATTTCTAGTAATAGACAAAGATTCTAATATTATGATGGGTAGGTATAGAAAAGGATTCGATTCGTATATTTATTTATAAAAATAGATTAAAACTTGGCAACATTTCAATTATGAATGAACAATTGGCGAGAGAACTTGTTAAATCAAGAAAGGCTGTTAAACAAAAATATCAAAGTTTAAAAAATGCTGAATTTGAGACTCAAGCTAAACTGGAAGAAACATATAAACCAATTACAGAACCACTACAAAAACTAGTGTCAACACTTGGGAAAAGTGAACTAAGAGATATTAGTGAAGAGTTTCAATCTCCAATTAAAAAATTTTATGAATCATCAACACCGCCAAAACATTCGTTCGCTGACATATCAACACCAGGGAGAAATATCTTTGCTAGCACATCAACTCCACAAAAGGGCAAAAAAACGGGAAAAACTCCAAATCTTCCATATGAAACTCCATCATTTTTTCATAGCGATCTAACTACAACTCAAGGACCATCTTTCCTTCGAACAAGCACTGTAGCAGAAACAACAAAATCTTCACAAGGATCTGAGACAACACCTCACAATCTCTCTGATATATTAGAACAAACTAAACAAACAATAAATACTTTCATTAATTCAGAAGCATACACTACCTGGTTGGATCAATTTGATAATCTTCCTCGTCAGTATATTGATGGTGGTGTAAGGGACACAGAACACAAATTCGATCATCAATACGGAATAATTCACGATTATGAAAGTGAAAAATTTTATCTGGGTTTAACACAAGTACCTGTTCAGATTATTGGTAAAGATATACAAGTGGTTGGAGTAAAATATCCTGGAACAACCGGATTATATGAATTGTTATTTAAAAAAGAACCTAGAGGCTACACTCAAAGAGATCTCGATAATTATATGGATATTTTAAAAAGAACTAACGCATATCGTAGAAATTACAATCCTGATGAGCAGGTTCAAGGAAACGCTTCACACAAGTATATTACAATAATAGGACCATATTTTACAAAGAAAAGGCATCACAAAAACTAGAACTATTAATCCCCTTCAGAATTTGTTTCAAGGTGTGCTTGCAACTAATCCTAGACAAACCAGATCTAATAAACCAACCACACAAGGTGGTAGTTTAAGTTTAAAAATTAATAAACCTAATACAGACTACGTATATTGGAATGATGTTAATGAATTGGTTGATAGATTGCGTTTATTAGTATCATCTATGTTTGCAGGTCACACGGGACACTATAATAAAATTATTTCCATTATAGAAGAACTCAAAGAAGCTGATGTTATCATATAAATTCATGTTTTAGAATAATTAATGCATTTATAACATGGCGGTTAATAAGTTTGGATCTCACAGTTCAAAACATTACATTTACTCTTTTATTCCTTCTATTGAAAAATCAATAAGTTCAAATATTGAAAGTAAAATATTTAAAGATTTTAAGAGTGATACAAAATATGTTGAAAACAAAATAATTGAAAATTTGCAATCCGATTTAAAAACAGACGTCAAAAATCTTGATAAAAGAGTTAGCGACAATAATGAGGATATACAGAACGTTGCAAAAAAGATGAAAATATTCGAAGATAAAATTAATCCGGAACATCTAGACCAAATTATAAAAATTTCAAAACATGAAGACGACATAAAAATAATTAAACAGAAATATGAGGTGTTGGATAGTTCAGGACAAGAACTGAAAAATGAAATAATTAGGGTTACATCAGACAAAGTAGAAAATGATGTTAATAAAAATATGGTTAAGAAATTTCAAACTTTTACTGATAAGCTCAATAATAGAGTTCCACAGGAAGTTGAAAATTTTACGAAGGTGCATGATGATATGAATAAAAATATTGAGAAAGTTGATAGATCTTTAAAACTTCATTTTATTGTTATAAAAATGATACTGAAAATATTAAGTCGTTGGAACAAAAAATTAACGAAACTTATAAAAAAACAAATGATGATTTCTCAAAAAAAATAATATTTTTTGACGGAACAAATCAGAAATATAGAGAAAATTTCGAATAACCAACAATTTGATAATATCACAAAAAATAGTGAAAAAATTGAAGAAGTTTTGACAAAATTACATAATTTAGAATCAGAATATAAAACCAATGTAGATGGGAAAGTTTCAACAGAGATACAAAATTTAAATGTGAAATTGCAAACTATAGTTGAGGAACGCAAAAAAGAAAATTTGGATATTGAAAAAATCGATGATATATTAAACCAGTTAAAAAATCTTGAAAAAGAATTGAAAGCTAGAATAGAGGAGGAAATATCGACAATAAAAAATGATCTGGTAGAAACAATAACCAATATTGTAACCAATGCAGACGAAAAGTTTAAAGATTTTGAAAATAAAATCAAAGAACTTGACAAAGCTGTTAAAGATCTTATAGACTATAAGTTCAAGGAATTTGACAAAACAAATAAAGATGAGTTCGCTGGTATGAAATCTGTTGTTAATGAATTGAAAGTAAAGATTTCAGAAAATTCGATAGCTTTAAAAAAATTTGGAGAGGATTTTGCAAAGGTTGACGATAATGTTAAAAAAAATCAAAGATATAGCTGATAAAATTAAAAGTTGAAAAATAATTAATTGTTATTTAAATAAGATATTTAGCAAAATGGATTAGTATGAACAAAGTAACATGAAGGAAAATATAAAAGAAACTATTGTTGAAGAATTACATAAACCTGCTAGAAAAAATTATCAGAGAAGAAGAACGATTGTAAAGGGTTTAAACGACTTATGGCAAGTTGATTTAGTTGAAATGCAGACTTATGCTAGATTTAATAAATCAAATAGATATATTTTAGTTGTAATAAATGCTTTTACAAAATATGTTTGGGTCGAACCACTAAAAAACCAAAAGGAGGGTAGATGTAACAACAGCAATAAAAAAAATTTTAGATAAAACCAGGAAACCTGTCAATTTGCAAACAGATCTGGGAAAAGAATTTTACAACAGAGACTTTCAAAAACTAATGAATGATTATAACATCAATCATTATAGTAGTTTTTCCAATTTAAAATCTAGTATTGTGGAGCGGGTTAATCGAACTTTAAAAAACATTATGTGGAAATATTTTAGTAATCAGGGACATTATAAGTGGTATAATATTTTACCCATTATAGTTGAAAAATACAATAACACCGTTCACAGAACTACAGGTCACAAACCTAGCGAAATTAATAGGAAAAAATGAAGAAAAAATATTATTAAATTCGTTTACTTATAAGAAAACTATTGACTTTAAGCACACCAAGCTTAAAGAAAACGACTTTGTTAGAATATCAAAGCAAAGAGAAGCATTCGATAAAGGATATACTCCGAATTGGTCTACAGAAATCTTTCAAATAAGAAAAGTACAGCTTACAAACCCAACTACTTACCTCCTAAAAGATGCTAATAATGAGGATATTAAAGGAAGTTTTTATTTCTGAAGAGTTGCAGAAAGTAAAGCATCCGGATGCATATTTAGTAGAAAAAATTTTAAGAAGGAAAGGAAATAGAGTCTTTGTTAAATGGTTAGGATTTGACAAATCTCACAATTCATGGATTTTAAAAAAAGATGTGTTGTAATATATAATAAAAAATAAAACAAAAATTCAAATATAAATATATCTTTATTTTTTATAATTCACATCAATAAATCTTTCATTAAAAATTGAAGAAAAAATATTTTCACAATCTTTAACCTTAAAGAAAACGACTTTGTTAGAATCTCTAAGCAGCGGGAGGCATTTGACAAAGGTTATACACCAAATTGGTCCACTGAAATCTTTCAAATAAGAAAAGTCCAGCTTACTAACCCAACTACTTACCTATTAAAAGATGGTAATAATGAAGATATTAAAGGAAGTTTTTATTCAGAAGAGTTGCAGGAAGTAAAACATCCCGATGCATATTTAGTAGAGAGGATTTTAAGAAAAAAAGAAAATAGAGTTTTTTGTTAAATGGTTAGGATTTGACAAATTTCACAATTCGTGGATTTTAAAAAAAGATATATTGTAATATTAAAATAAAAAACCAATTTAAATTTACATATATGTTTATTTTTAATAATTCATATCACTAAACCTTTCATTATAAATAAGATTTCTATGGTTTTCGTTTAAAATTGTAGAAAAAATATTTTCACAATATTTAATTTTATTTTTAAATCTTAACATATCTAAATAGTTTTTTTCCCATTTACATTTCCTAGCGTTTCGATAGGCAAAATCCCATGCTATTAGTATGTGGATTTTATTTTGATTCTCGTTGAAAGTCACACACTTCTTCGAAAAATTTTCTCTTTGTTCCATTTCTTGATAATTTAAGTTCCAATTCGTCGGGATAGACTCTCATTAGCTCCAACATGGTACACACATTTTCACTATTTGGGTTCTGAGGAGGATTTAAAGTGTTGTAGATATTTGTAAACAAATTTGAAGATTGATTATTCAAAGACAAAAACACATTAAAATATTTCTTGAACTCTTGCCTTTTATATATTTGAATTCTGTAATCAATAATTTCCTGTAATTCCCACAGTTTGTCTATAGAATCAGAAGACAAACAAATATAATAACCACCATTTTCTTGCAGTTTTACTATGGGTTGGTGGTTGTATTTTTCCAAATATATTGTTATATTATCCAATTTAATAGGACTCTGATCTTCAAGATATGAATAAAAATAATTCACAATAATACCTTGATATCTTAGTAAATTCTTCCAATCTTCTTCATTTAAAGTTATCCGGAATCCTTGTTGTCCACCAATAATAACTTTTGGTAAAAAATTACTCAAACCAATTCCAACATTTACAAATTTTGATGATGATGTGTTTAAATAATAAATTTTGGAATTGAGAAGTAGATTGTTTCTACGTTCCACATTATTCTTGGGTGTTGTGTAATAACCACTGTTCATTATTGGAATAACTAATGTATCAAATAGTGGTTGAGAATATCTAGATAACTGAAATTACTAAAATGTTGGGAACTTTATTATAGTATTTCCCCCACCACTGTTCCCCCACTAAATATAGGAAAGCCTTATTTCCAATATCTTAAATAAACAACTCCTGTTAAAGTGAGGAGTAACCATACAGATATACAAATAAAAAATGTTTAAAATAAAAGATAAAATACAATATATATTTTCATTGTTCTCTTCAGTTTTGTATTCGGAGGAAAAATTAAAAGACTTTTTTTTATTTGTTACATCAAAATTATGTAATTGGTTTCTGTTTCTTGTACAATTTACCGTGTGACAAATTTCTATCCAGTTTGTGTCAAAAATGTTGTTGTTATCATAGTAATATAAAATTTTGAAAAATTTGTTATCTTCCGTTAAATTAAAAATTTCATATGAAAATACGAATGTTTTATTATTGTTAATTTGTTCAAAGATCATATCATGACATAAATTATTTTTTGTTAGATCGCTATCATTTGAAAAACATACAACACCACGCTTTGTATGATATGGGTTATTAACTATTAACGTACAATTATAAAAAATAATATAAAAGAATAAAATGTGAAATAGAAACCATTTTTCTTAATTTTATTTACTGTAATTTGGGATATTAGTCACAAAAATACTGTTAATATCAACAAGAGTTTATTAACAATAAAAATATTTACAAATTGTTCCATTATTTATATCTTAAAGTAGATACAAAAAATTTGTAATAAAATAATACAAATATATAAATAAAATACATCTTGATAACAATTTCTGGATCGTAATATTTTTATTTCGTCATTTTTAATTTTGTAATATCGTAAACACTGTACTAAATCACAATGTTTGTAAAGTTTATAATGTTCATCTATAGGACAATCGTTATACATCCACTGAAATATTTCAACACCACAATAATAACATTTACAAATATCTTCTTTCATTAAATAATAAAAACCTGATGCTGCCAATATTTCAGGATTCAACTTTCCATTCCATGCTTTGAAGTAATTTATTCTTTGTTCATAAGTTTTATATGTTATATTGTCAATATCTTTTTCAAAAGATTCTAAACACATTTCAAACTTTTAGCAACAAAATGTGAGATAAAATTGAATGCTGAAATACCTTTCAATGTTATATATATCTCAATAAATTCAACTAGAGGGAGTACAGTGAACATCAAAAAATTCATCGTTTTCCCCAACCCACTGATAAAGTGGAATGTCGTGATGTCCCCAAGCAAGAGTTTCGTAAGAATTTGGTATTTTGAATCTTTTATCATCTACGGAAGACAGAGCCAACTTATTAATTAATTCCGTATATATATTATGCATTCTAGATCGAAACACATACATAGAACAAAAGGTTTTAGAATTACGTTCCACAACATCCTTATAATCGATAATATCTAATTGTTTATTTATACTACTTTTTTTAACACCCTTAGCCTTTTTAATCGTATTAGTTTTGGTTTTTACACAATAAGCTTTCGCTCCAGTTCCATAGAAACATTCTATGATTTCACCAGCAAATTCATCTTTAAATTTACCCACTACAGACTTAGTAATTGGCATATTGTGAATATTATTTGGCTTATAATTAGAGGTGTCAAAAAAATCAATATAATTTTTCATATCTTCATAAACATTATCAGTATCTACCTCCAAAATAAAAGAGTCAGTATCTGTGTATAGTAACTTTACCTTGTCTTGATATAGAGGTTTTAAGAAATCATAAAAGAAACCATACATTATTGTTTTAGAAATATCTAAAATAGAAAATCCAACATAAACCGGTTTGTCATAATCGATTAGTATTTTACTCATTTGAATAGCAACTAAATTCTCATTAAATATTAATGATTCTTTGAAATATGGTTTTGAAATTAAATTTTCAGCACCATCTTTCCTACCGTTTTTTTCAAATTGGGTGACTAATCTGATGTCTGATCGTTTCTCAACATTTTCCATTGTTTTTCCATATATACTATTATTACTTAGCTTATAATTGTTTCTATTAAACTCATGTTTAGATTCATTTCTTAAATTAGTATTCAAATCTATATAACTCTTTAACCAAGGAGATTGTGTAAACTCCAAGATTCTATGAATTTTCTCTACCTTAAGTCCGTGTTGAATACATTGTTTTAATAAAGTATAATGTAGAACATATCGTTGTTTATTTTGTAAATTTGGAATTAATTTTGCATGTTTCGAATTAGGAGGTTTGTAATTCTCAGGACAAAAAGGATATTCGTTGTGAAAGTCGTGCAAATCAGAAGGATATATTAAATCAACTTCTAAAACATAACCTTTTTCTGATGTGTTTGAAACATTCATTACATTAAAATTATCCATTTGTTTTTGAGAGAGCCAAACAAAATTTTTCTCTGGAAGATATTGAGACATCGCATAGCCATATAAATTCGTGGCATCTACGTACAATAAATATTTACTAGGCTTAGATGGGTCGAAAGTATCAAGGAATTTATTGTTTGCAATGGATTTTCTGGTAACACAAGTACTAACTCCTCCTCGCACATTATCTTTAAAAAAATGTAACATATCTGGGTCTGTTAAAAGCTCTAACTCTATGCCTACAAATTTTAAACATGCATCAAAACTTAATCCGGGAAAGCTATAGTAATGCGCAGGATCTAACTTATAAGTAGTTAAACAAGTTTTTCGAAAACTTTCAAAAATATCTGCTAAAAGCAGTACATCGGATTTTAAATAAATATCAGAATATTCTCCTATTGAATTACAATTGAACAAATTCCATACACGTTTAGCTCTGCAATATTCATCTTCAGTAATATGTTCTCCTGTTAAATCGTTATAAAACTGTTCTTTTTCTGGTAATGTATCTTCATCTAATTTTGCATAATCAGTAATGTAACTGTAAGGAAAAACCCCTTTTGACGGATCAAATCAAACTGTTCCTTTGTATTGAAAAATTTTAAAACTTCTTGAAATTGTTGATCCTCTAGGGTATTAGATAATTTTGATAATGAAGATGATAAAATTGAAAAGAGTCAATAAATCTTATGCAAAACTGTTTTCTTTTTAGCTTTTTTGTTTGCTTATCAAAGTACGTGTCTACATTAATATATTTTTCAAACGAAATATATTTTTCTTTATTCTGAGCAATTACTTTCAATTGTTCGTTATTTTGACATAAATTTTTGATAAATAAGTGAGCATCATAATTTTTTAAGTTGTGTAGGATAACGGGAATATAATTTGGTAATTTGAAATTTAAGTTACATTTAGAATGTGCCGGTCCTCTGTAAAGACCTGTTAGGTGATCATGATCTGCGACCTTATCACCTTCATTAATAATAGTTTTATTGCAAATATGACATTCGCCTGTATAATTATAATGTATTTTATCTAACTCGTTCAATTTACTCATCGGCTTATTTAATTTTAAATATTTATTATAGATATCGAACACATCTCTTTCGATTAATTTAATAAAAACCTGATCACAATTGGAACCCCTATAAAGTTCATACTTAGATGCGCGATCATCAAATGAACTTTTTATATAATAAGCAAAAGAATATGGAATATGTTCGTATTGTTTAATAGTATAGGAACAGTTAGGATCTAAATCATTTATGTTACTATCTAACGGTTTGAGAATACATTCAAAATCAGCATAGATAACGAAAGGAACTTCAATTTGTTTTTGAATATTAGTAAATTTAAGAATATTTCCGGGCACTATATTGCCAAACTTATCAATTTTGGGTGCAGATGATGGTAAATTAATTCTAACATGATCACAGTCATATTCATTATGTCTCATTAAACCATCATTATTGGGAAAATATTGTAAACATCCATCGCATAGAAACTTTTTTCCATGATGTTTTGAAAGTTGATTAGAAACTAATCTGGACAAGTCTTTAATACAACAATAATGAAAATTCCCATCATCATCACTAATTAAAAGTAAATTAACATGACGTTCTTGTTTTTGTTTTGTATAATGTAATGGTCCTACAACTTCATAACAATATGTTAGATCTGTTTTCAACTTTTCTAATCCATAAACATTTATAGAAATATTATTTAAAAGTTCAAATTTCGATATATCTTTTAACTTACGAGGAACATCCAAACCAGAAATGTCATATAAAGTAGAAAAATGGGGGTAAGACGAAGGATGATCTTCACGTCCGGTGGGTTCGTGTAAAGCTGCGGTTACAGACCAAAAAAAAGTAGTTGTCGTCCTCGTTGCGCATATTGATGATGGCATGCTTATTGGCAATTTCTTGAGGTAAAGGCATATACTGTGAAGCTCTCAGAGGATTGTGCTTATTTACATTGACCTCTAAATATAGAGGTTTGACCAACGTCCAACCTGCAACAACAGAAATATATATTAAAATATTTTAATTTTAGCATTTTAAAAGTTAGTATTAAAAATATATGTTAAAAGGAATAGGAACAGACGGAATATAAAATAAAATTGAAAAAATATAAAAAATTTAAAAATAAGCTAAACGTACCAGAATCTCTTTCGGCTAGCTCGTCTGCTTTTCTGTCAATTGTTTCGTAAAAACCTTCAATTATTTCGGAGACATTTGAACTGCTGCAATCGTCTTGTATTGTGTGTTGAACGATTTGACACTGTAGGTGAGATTAGTGGGGTGTAGATATAGTCCAAAGAGCTCTGCGTTGGTCTTGATAGAAGTATGTTGTCGTAAAGCTCGCTTTAGTAGGTCATTAACTTTTTGGGCAAGTTCTTCAAAAAAACTGCTAACATTGACATGATCTTTGTCTGGGTTAATGCGGTAGGAAATTATTCGTTCCTTAAAAGCTGATTTTATCACTTCAATTCCCAAAATTCTCGAAGAAGTGATAACTCGTTGCTTGTGGTTGTTAGACTTCAAATGACTTCCCCACGATCTTCTAATGACATCTTTTTCACAATCTTTACAATATTTAATTGCTTCTGAAACAAAAGAAAAAAATTAAATTAGACGTGAAGATATCACATATTTAAGTAAAGAAATTGCAATAGCATGGTGATGTTTATAGGAGGACAAACTTGTTATTTCCAAACCGTTCTGCAAAGCAAGGCGGCGAGATCGACGTGGGTCAAGAACCCTGTACAACCTGTTGTACAGTGTTGTTGACCCAAGTCGATCTCGCCGCCTGGCTTTGCAGAACGGTTTGGAAATAACAAGTTTGTCTTCGTATGCAAGCAACTGTAAGAAGTTGTGTAATTGGCTTGAAATTAAATATGTTAAATAAAATATGTCCATAATAAATACAGATAGTGTTAACTTTCAACTTCTTTCAATAGAGTGTTTGTATATTTAATTTAACTGTCATCCAACAAGTATCTGCTAATAAAATAAAAAAATATGTTAAAGAAAATAACAAAACTTACCCCTTCTAATTGTTGAATTTTTAGGTGGTGATTGTTGACCGCTAAGGTACGAAGGTTTACACAACTTTCTCATGTGTCGATACAAGTTGTCGCGTCTTGTAAATTGTCGTTGGCAAGTTTTGCAGATGTGCATTGTTAAAACAGTTGTATGCTAATGTGAGAATTTGAAATTATATACCCATTATAATACATAAAAATATTGAGAGTAGAGAAAATTAAGAATTAAAAATTTAAAATAATAAAATTAAAAAATAAAATTAAAAATTAACGTTTGCCAATTCGTTAAAGCAGTTCTTTATCCTATCCCACATTAGAGTTTCCTCAGAAGAAAGATTTCTGAAATTTTCATACGAATTTAGGGAAAAGGCCAGACTTTTTAAATTCGAAACAAATTTTCTGGAAAATTTCGTATTTTTATGTTTAGCTTTAACAATGAAAAAATCTTTTTTTAGAGAATTAATATTCGGAGAAGTTTGTGTATCGCGTTCTATAGAAATGATGGAATTGGTTTGCGTGGAAATAGAATTATTGCTTAATTCAAATTCTTGCAGGTTGAAGGGTTCAGTGAATAAACTTGGAGACTTAGGAGACAGGGTTGACTGACAAGGGTCTTCTGTAGTTAAACAATCGAACTGTGAATTAAGCAAAGGGGGTTTTGGTTGAGCACATGGAATTTCAAAATCATTTGAATTTTCTTCGACAATTAAACATGTTAGATTAGTATTATTGAAATTTGGAGAAGTAGACGGTGAAGAAAATTCGGAAGAAGTGGAAGAAAGAGTGGGCGAATTGGGAGAATGTGTAATAGAATAAAAATCTGCATTTTGTTGTGGTGACAATGGCCTAGGTTAAGAACAAGGAATTGACAAATTTGAGTCGCTAGAGTTTCCTTCGAAAGTAGATTTAAACAATAATTTCATATTTTTTTCAACTGTAGCAGGTTTAATTAAATCCTCTACAGTTGTATCTTCAATATCAAAATTTGACTCAGAAATAGATGAGAATTGAGACAAATTATTTATATTAAAAAAAAAAAAAAAAAAAAAGAAAAAAAGCATTTTGAGGCCTTTTCCGGGCCTAAAAATCGAAAATTTAGGAAAAATTAGGTGCGGGGAAAGGGGTAGGAAATTGCTTTTATTGGTGTTTAAAACGAAAAAAAGTAAGGAAAGGGAAGTAAAGTGATCTCTTGCCTTTCAAACCTTCTCCTACCATTCAGATTTGTTTGATATAAAAGCTCGGCTTTTAGAACTGCTTGGTATATTCTTACTTCATCAGTTGTTTAGATTTTAAATCTAAAACTTTAAACAAAAAAAAAATGTCTTTCAAAATTCACGTTACTAGCCACTTTTCGTTCGAAGTATATGACTCAAATAACCGACTTGTGCCGCAAAACCAACTAGTTAATCCGACGCCAGAAGTCAACGATATTTGGATTTATGTACGAAATCCAAGCGAAGCAGGAGAAATAAGTCCAGTAGGATCCATCGAAACGACCAACTGGACTGTTCACGAGGGGTGGAGCCCCTTCCTACCCGACAGACCTATTGTCAGCACCCCGCCAAATGTTCCAATTGATGAGAGTTGGGATCAACCTTCAGAGATGTCGGAGGACGACAGACCTATTTTCAGCACCCTGCCAAATGTTCCAATTGATGCGAGTTGGGATCAACCTTCAGAGATGTTGGAGGACGACAGACCTATTTTCAGCACCCTGCCAAATGTTCCAATTGATGCGAGTTGGGATCTACCTTCAGAGATGCTGGAGGACTGGGAGCTACCATTAATAATTGACCAAGCTAATGTGATGGACGAAGAAGAAGAAGAAGAAAAGGAGAAAGAAGAAGAGGAGAAAGAAGAAAAACGTTAATACTAATTTTTTTCTTTTTAAATAAAACAAATTAATATTTTATTTGTTTGTTTTTAATCTAAGTTCACCTCCATATCTATTTTAAGAAAAGTTTAAGAGATTAAATTTTAGATTGAAATTTTTTGGTTAATAAAATCTGAACTATTGATGAAGTAAGAATATCAAATAAACTTATTTAACTTTTAATGTTTTTGTTTTTTAATTACCCTTCTTAACTAGAATAAGAAATGCTTAACGAGTTGAAATAGAAATTAGAGTGAAAATTGACAACTTTTTCTTTGCTAAAACCTTTATTCGGCTAAATAAATCAAAAATCTTTGAAAATTATTGTGTATTGCAATTTTATTTTTATAAGCAAATAATCAAAGTGAGAATCGTTCTGGACTTTCTTATATCATCAAATTCTTACGCCTTCCACTTATATGCAAATTTATTTTTATTAGAATTTGTGGGAATGTTGATGGGAGACGGAGGAGGCAAAAATTCAACTCTCGGAGGCAATCATTTCACCTCTCGGAGTGTCTCCGAGGGGAGACATTTTCGCCTCTCGGAGGCAAATTTTTGCCTCCTCCTCCTCCTCCTCCCTGCATTCCCACAAATACACTACTGAGATCCAATGTGTTCTCAAATTTTTCCTGTGAAATGATTGCTAATATCATGAAGCAATGGTTCTCGAAGTATACGCTACTGCATCTTAGGAGTTACGACTTTATTAATTTATTCTATAATTGAAGAAGTGTAGAAACGCCAACAAGCCAATAATAAATAAATAAAACTCAAGGAATGATATACATAAATTACATAATGAACTAACATACGACTAAAATGTTTCATTATCGGATAGATCACGTATAGTCTGCCGACACAATATTTGTGGTTAGAAAAATTTCATGGCTATAATGGACGCATTGCTCAAGATATTTTCGGAGCTTTTCCTTTAATTTTTCCTGTTAGCAATCTTTCTTCTTTTTTTCTTATTCTTCTTATAGATATGATGATCTGTTGATTCCGAGTTATGCGATTACTTGAGAGAGAGATTTTCGTTTTTCCATATATATATATATATATATATATATATATATATATATATATATATATATATATATATTTATATATATATATATATATATATATATATATATATATACATATATATATATATATATATATATATATATATATATATATATATATATATATATATATATATATATATATATATATATATATATACATATATATATATATATATATATATATATATATATATATATATATATATATATATATATACAGTGTGTCCGCGGATGGAGTTCTCAAGAGGGAAAAAGTCTTTATTAATCATTTTATGACAAAAAGTCATTCTTTATAAAAGATTCTGTTTATCGAGAAAATGAATTATAAAAATTTTAGATCAGATATACAGGGTATTAATAAATTAGGAAAACGTGAAGAGAGAAGTACCATTATTTATTACTTTTAACAAAAATTTTATAAAAAAAATTGTTTTTGAACTAACAAAGTCTAAATACAAATTTTAAAATGAAAATTGGAATATTTCAAATTATTCAACATAACTACCTCCCACCTCGCCACACTTTTCAGCTAAGTTAATAAATTTTCCGTACACTTTATGAATAATACGCAGCACATTCGGTCCATCTATTGCTTCTTGTATGCGCTCTTTTAATATTTCTCTGTCATGTGCTGGTTTAAATTTCCCTCTATAAAATATGGGCCAATAATCCGATCAAAAAAAATTCCACACCATGCATTAACTTTTTTGTAACGTTGACTTCGTTTGTTGATTACATAATTAGGATTGTCGAAAGCCCAATGACGACTATTTTGGGAAGATACGTGCCCGTTTATGTAAAACGTAGATTCATCGGTAAAACAAATAAATCTGTGGAATCTTTGATTTTCAAGGTAATTTTCACCTATCCATAAACAAAACTCTAAACGTCTCTCTTCATCTCCAGGTTCAAGTGTATGCCGCAGCTTTGGCTTAAAAAGTATAATTTTGTTTTTCTTAAAAATTGTTTTGTAATTAACTTTTGCTTAAATCTACTATTTTTGCACGCTTCTTTAAAGATAATTTCGGATTATCTAAAACTGACCGTATTGCTAATAATGTAGCTGTGTCGTTTTCGTCGTATGTTTTCTTAGATTTCTTCACGTTCATCACCGGGCCAGTTTCATTGAATTTTATTAATAATTTTCGCAATGCTCCTTTCGACACAGGCATATTAAGAAATTTTTTATGGAAAATATCTAGCATATTAACTGACACATTTCCATTACCGTAACATAACGTATTAAATAAATACGCTCTTCTTTGCTGAACATTTTTAAAAACGCCTTCACGAAAGCAGAATACTGTGACAGCTGTAAATAAGATGTTGCGTGACATGGACGTTTACAAAATCGACTATTGTGATTTTTTTGTTAAATCCAAATAACTGAATGAACCACAATTATTATTCTATTTTTTTATTCTATTCTGCCTATTGGAATTTTCATTTCAAAATTTGCATTTAGACTTTATTTTAGTTTATAAACAACTTTGTTTTATAAAATTTTTGTTAAAAGTATTAAATAATGGTACTTCTCTCTTCAAGCATTTTCATGTTTTCCTAATTTGTTAACACCCTGTACAGGGTGGTCCAAATTGGACACTTTTAAAGGTAAAACCCTTTATTTAAAGGAGATAGACGAAAACTGATGTTGGTGTCTGAGGCTCAATTTTTATGATAAACTCAATGCCGAAAACCGCATATCGACATCTAATACCGTTTCAGATATACAGGGTGTCTTTACAAAATCTGCGTTTTGGAAAAATGTAATTCTTTTCTTATTGAAAATTTTTGATTTTTGTAAAAACATTCTCAAAGCACTTTTTCACGTGAATTTTAACAGTGTAAGTTACATTTTTTTACAACTAATATTTTAATAGTTATTAACGCAAAAATATATTTTTTAAATGGGATACCCTGTATATTTTTCCTTATCCAAATAGAGCTTTAAATTACCATTCTAAAAAATATAGCACACTTTATATTTTGCTTAAATCTACTTCAAAATATTAAAGGTTTTCAGTTTTTACGCGAGTTTTAAATGCATATTTTGTGAAGTAGGCTTTGGACGGAAAGGCGATATCAATTTTTTACCGATAGCAGTCAAATTGTAAAAAACAATCCCAGAAGTAACTCTAAGAGTCATAACTATAATCAAATTTACTAAATGCTTACTTTAAACTATGTAGAAAATAAAACAAAACAACAATAAAATAATTTATTCGGACTAGAGCAAACTAAAACAAAACAATTTTCGATAAGAGATGTTCGAAAACGCGACCAGTTTCATTTACACATAGGCGGTATCTTTTCTGGACATTTCTTACCGAGTTGATTAGTTCAAGAGGAGTGAGAGCTGCAAAACTTTGTATCACTGTTACTTCTAACTCTTGCCTGATGTTTGTCGGCAATTTAAAAATTAGGTTTTTCAATCTTCCCCAGAGATAGAAATCCACGGATGTTAAATCTGGTGACCTTGCCAGCCAACGGTTCGGACATTGGTTGGCTATCCAGTTATTGTCGAAATTGGCCGATAAAAAATTACTGATAACTGCAGCGTTATGAGGAGGTGGTACCCCGTCGTGTTGAATAAATATATTTCTAACGTCCATTAACGGCAGTTCATCAACAAGAGGTTATATTTCCTGCCTTAAAATTTCTAAATATCTCTGAGAGGTGAGTGTTCCTTCGTAAATAAATGGTCCTATAACCCTACCTCTGAAAATTCCTGCCCGCACATTAAATCCAAATCTGCCTTGATTTCTTTGCTTGCTCCACAACTAAATGAGGATTTTCTTGGGCCCACGTATAAGAATTGTAACGGTTAAAAATACCTGCATTGCTTACATAAGCTTCGTCTGCCCAAATGCAATTTAATGAAAAATTCGGAACATAGTTACAATTCTCCAGAAACTATTGGCAAAAATCCATACGCCGTTGAAAATCTCCGTTTCTAAGGTGACGAACTTTTCTTATCATATATGGTATGAATTTGTGCTTCTTCAAAGTGCGACTTACGTTAGTTCTTGGTAGTCCAGTGGATTCTTTTAACTGTCGGGTTGAAGTGTTTCAAGTTCCCAAAACTACTAGTTCTTCTAAGTCCTTATCTCTGTTTGATGCATAATTTTTGGATCGTTTCTTGTCAATTGGCCACTATTAACTAGGTTATGTCGCAATCGAGCGAATATATCCTTGAAGGTTTGACGCCTCTCTGGATACCGTTCGTGGTACAAATTACTTGCCGCTTCCGAATTTTCTCCGGTTTGTATGAAACACACTATCATATCCCATTTTTCGTAATTTTCAAACTTCATTGCGATTTATTTGGCAATTTACTAACTAATCCTGAAGTAGAATTTGACAACTACGAGTAAACAATTGAATTAAACCATAAGGCCGCTCCGTCCAAAGCCTACTTCACAAAATGTGCATTTAAATCTCGCGTAAAAACTGAAAACCTTTATATTTTGAAGTAGATTTAAGCCAAATATAAAGTGTGCTACATTTTTAGAATGGTAATTTAAAGCTCTATTCGGATAAGGAAAAATATACAGGGTATCCCATTTAAAAAATATATTTTTGCGTTAATAACTATTAAAATATTAGTTGTAAAAAAAATGTAAGTTGAATTCCACGTGAAAAAGTGCTTTGAGAATGTTCTTACAGAAATGAAAACTTTTCAACAGGAAAAGTATTACAAACATTTTTTCCAAAATGCAGATTCTTGAATAACACCCTGTATATCTGAAACGGTATTAGATGTCGATATGCGGCTTTTACCATTGAGTTTGTCATAAAAATTGAACTCCAGACACCGACATCACTTTTCGTCTCCGTCTCCTTTAGATAAATGAGTTTACCTTCAAAAGTGCCCATTTTGGACCACCCTGTACATCTGATATAAAATTTTTATATTGTAAATTAATTTTCTCAACAAGCAGAACTTTTTATAAAGAATGACTTTTTGTCGTAAAATGAATAATAAAGATTTTTTTCCCTCTTGTGCACTCCATCCGCGGACACACTGTATATATATATATATATATATATATATATATATATATATGTATATATATGTATATATATATATATATATATATATATATATATATATATATATATATATATATATATATATATATATACATATATATATATACATATATATATATATATATATATATATATATATATATATATGTATATATATAGTATATATATATATATATATATATATATATATATATATATATATATATATATATATATATATATATATATATATATGTATATACATATATAGTATATATATATATATATATATATATATATATATATATATATATATATATATATATATATATATATATATAATATATATATGTATATATATATAGTATATATATATATATATATATATATATATATATATATATATATATATATATATATATATACATATATATATATATATATATATATATATATATATATATATATATATATATATATATATAGTAAAACCCCGATTAACCGAGTCGCGATTATCCGAGCTCCGGATTAACCGAGCCAATCTAAGAACTTGATTGTCCGAGGTACGCGCGCCTATGCTGCGTATTAACCGAGCTTCTAAAATATTTATGTACATGTTTCCATTTAAAATCGTCGAAGCTTTCGGGGAATCCCCCTGGCCCGTGTGAGGGGTTCCCCTATTTATGTTTTTGGATTCTTTCAGCACGTAAATTTGCGTGAATGCAGTGCGTTATAGCGCTTACTACGGAGAAGTACGAATATACTCACATAATTTATTTGGTTGGAGTTCTGGTAGTTAAGTGTAATTAATACGAACTGCTTTGTTTGAATTTTTGTTTGACGTATTATAGTGGAGCAAAACAAGCGTAAAAGTATCCTATTGAAGAAAAATTAAAAGCCATCAGAAGAATTGAAGCAGGAGAGACAATTAAAGTCGTTGCACGAGATTATGGAGTAGGTGAGGTAACAGTTGGAGATTGGAAAAGAAACCGCACAAAAATAGAAGAGTGGTGTATAAATTCAGCTTCCTCGTCCTCAGGCAGAAAATCAATGAAAACCGGCGACGAAGGTTAACGACGCTTTATTCACCTGGTTTAACCAACAGAGATTAAAAGGTGTGCCTCTGTCAGGTCCAATTTTACAACAGAAAGCAATAATGATTAGTAGGCAATTCCCAGAGATAGATCAGTTTACCGCCAGTTCTGGATGGCTTGACCGCTGGAAAAAACGGTACGGTGTACGACAACTGAGTGTATGTGGCGAAAAACTTTCTGCTAATGTGTCATCAATTGAGAAGTTTAAGCAGAAATTTAAAAATTAAATTGAAGATTGTGGATACACATGTGATCAAATTTACAACTGTGACGAAACTGGTCTGAATTTTAAAATGCTTCCATCAAAAACATTGGCATCTCGACAGGAAAAATCAGCTCCTGGGCACAAACGAAGTAAGGAAAGATTAACTATAATGGTATGTTCCAATGCATCTGACAAGCACAAAATCCCACTGATGGTGATTGGCAAGTCTGCACGTTCAAGAGCTTTAAAAGACATCTCACCCAAAGCCCTACCAGTCTATTACGAAAGTCAGAAGAGCGCATGGATGGATGAGACCTTATTTACTAACTGGTTTGAAGAAGAGTTCGTGTCATCTGTGACTAAATTTTTGAACAGAAACCGTCTTCCTATTAAAGCAATTTTGTTAATGGATAATGCCCCCTCTCACCCTAGAGAAGGACTTCATGTGGGCGAAATTGTAAAGTTCTTTCCTCCAAATGTAACCAGCATAATGCAACCAATGGATCAAGGCATCCTCGAAAACATTTATATCTTGAACATCTGTTAGAATACACAGAAAAGGAGGATATTATCAATGGGATGAGAAAGGTTACACTGAAAAATGTTATTTACTGAGTAAGTCAAGCTTGGGATTCTGTGCGTACTACCACTGTTCAAAAATCTTGGTCAAAAGTTATTAATTTTGAGGACTATAATGACAGTGAAGATGATACTCCATTAAATGAATTAGCTTTGAAATTGAGAAGCCATGGAGAAATATCCTGTTCAAATTTTGACAGCGAGATAGAAGAAAAAGAAAAAAGTTTATTTGAATTAATGCAAAAATTAAAAGGTTGCGAAAATGTGATCTCTCATCAAGAAGGTTTTACTTCTTTGGAAAAAGTTTTCAGGTATATCGAATAACAACCAGAGGCAACCCCAGCGGATTTGCTTCTTCTTAATAGATGGAGAAACATTGCAGCGAGAAAAAGAAGATGTAATATGAAAGAGAAGCGCATAGATACCTATCTCATTGTTTTATAATGTATGTACCTATTTATATGTTAAAAACGTTAATACATCGGTTTTAAAGTATTGGTGTTTATTTTTTAAATGAATTAAAAGCAAATCCGGATTATCCGAGTTTTCAGTTATCCGAGGAGGGTGCCCCCCCACGTTACCTCGGATAACGGGGGTTCTACTGTTTTTATATATGTATATATATATATATATATATATATATATATATATATATATATATATATATATATATATATATATATATATATATATATATATATGTATATATATATATATATATATATATATATATATATATATATATATATATATATATATATATATATATATATATACATGTTCTTAACTTCAACATCATGGCACTCTTTTAATTCTCTTTTAACCATTTCAGGGTCAGGACGGTTGTCCAGGTCCTTTACTACGAACGCATGCGTTTTATTTTCTTGAGTGGCATAAGTATGCCTCTCAATTTGTTTTTTTTATTATTTTAATAGTTCAGTGTAATTGATTGACTGATATCATATGCTTTTACTATTATATTATATTATTATATTTGATAAAATAAACTTTTGGGAAGTGTTCATACCAGATCCTTTTTATATTTTTGAATGCCTCATTATTTCTTATAGGGTGTTTTTGCTGTTTTTTCTTTTGCTGCGTGTTATCATTTCTGTTTGTATTGTTATTTCTGTAGTTGTTTGTCTGTGTGTTTAAAATTGTAGTGGCTGAAACTGGTTTTTGGTTGGCTGACTTTTTAAAACGCCACGCTGTCCAAAAGCGGATTGGCGCGGATTAGCTCAGCCGCTCCTAACATAGAGGCTGACGCCATTTGCAGCCTGCGTTAGACGCTGCCGTGCTAGTTTTGGTTCACCTCGAATATTTCATTTCTCCGGTACCACACATATCTGGAAGGCATTCCTCTATCCGCCATCTGGGGGGGGGGGCGCCCAATGGAGGACTAACAACCACCTTTGTTATACTTATTTTAATCCAAGCACTACAAGTCGATATTTTAACGGTATATACTCTATCGTAGAACATTAATCACACAAAATAAAGCCGACTATATATTTCTTTCTGCTAAGATTGAAAGTAATGGAAAACTAAAACAATAGATTCGTCCTCCAAGAACTTCGAAAAGGACGTATAACACGTTATATACGAAGAAAGCCTTTTGACTCTCTCTCCATCTCATTAATCCGTTATATGTTTAACTCTCTAGCTCCACCTCATTAATCCGTTATATGTTTGACTCTCTTTCCACTTCAATAAGCTGTTATATATTTGACTCTCTCTCCACCTCATTAATCCGTTATATGTTTGACTCTCTCTCCACTTGATTAATCCGTTATATGTTTGACCATTAATAATTGAAAAATCATGAAAAAATAACACAATTGTTACTTCAATAATGTTGAAAAGGGCATATAATAAAATGTATACCAAATCAATACCTTCCCCAGCTCAGTAACCCCTTATATGTTTGACTATATATAAGTATTTTTTAAATTTGTTCAATATCCAAACCAAGAACCAAGAAACACTTTCATAATGTTATGGAAAAAAAAAACAAAATTCGACAACCACCAGGCCCTTCATCCACCTTCCCCTTAAATGACAGACAAACAGATCGACGACCCAACAGGCCTATAGCAGACTGACTGATTGAAATGTAGGACTTGATTTTTGGTAATCCATAGACTCTGGAACCCTGAAACAATGTCAACATATCAAACATTATATCGACAAGGAAATAATTATTTCACAAATATAATACTTCCCTTTAGCAAGAGAAGTAAAGCACGAAACCATTATTAAAATGCGAGACGAAAACAACTGAAAAGCAGTAATTAACGAAATCTAACAAAATTTCAAAAGCAAAGGGTTAAATGAACTATTTAAAAATTACTGGCAAGTTCCCATTGACTACCGCGAAAATAAACAACAAAAAAAAACTAAGGGAAATATGGGTATGCACCCAGAATCTACACCTTAAGGACAACAAAAATGCTACCTTTATCATGGTAAGTATCAAAAAGAGATACGGGCACAAATATTCTACTTAATCTTTAGATAAAAAATATATTCTAAACTGTGTTATTTTACAAAAAGAAAATACAAAAATTTTATTCAAAATAATAAAAATTGTTTTAATAAGGGAACAATAAATGCATTATCACCATCACAAACAGACCAACAAAATCTACAATCCTTCGTAGCAAAGTCTCTTCTCGGACGAGATCCAAATAAGGTCAACCGGGTAAATATCAAAAAGCTGAGTTGTACTATTGGCAAACGTCAGGGTGGATGCTTCTAGAGACCAAGGACTTCTTACTAGATATACAGGACCAGGACATTCTAACCAGCATTTATCTGAAATACATCGTTCGCGACACCTCCACACAAAATAAGAGTAGCATTCAGACTATTTCGATAATATTACCAACGACGATGCTGATACTAAAGAATATTATATAAAACATCAACCGTCCGTGGTTTAATGAACTTTTGTGCCGGAACCATGCAGTAAAGAGCTTGTAAAAATATATCAATATTATATAATTTATAAGCAAAATCTTTGGAAATGTACACATGTTGCTGACGACAATAATTTTGATATAAAATGATCTGGAACTACATAAAAAACGAAGAAGAGTTTTACCCAATACTTTATTTGCTTATTTGTAAATAAGCACTGAATTTGACTTGAGGTAAAGAGTAACTTAATCCAAGCACTACCTACATATATATATATATATATATATATATATATATATATATATATATATATATATATATATATATATATACATATATATATATATATATATATATATATATATATATATATATATATATATATATATATATATATATATATATATACCAAGTGTACAAATATGAAATGCGGAGTTCAGACAACAGATGGTGCGCCAATGCAGTGTTTATGCTATAAAGATTTGACACTGCGCCATTTTGTTGTGTCATCAACAAGTGTCAGACGCGCACGAGTGATAAATTGGAAAAGTGTGTGCATAGTGTTGTGTTCAATACGTCGAAATTTATACCGAACAAAGAGAATTCGCGGAGAGCATTAATTTTTTTGTTTTGATTTGAAGAAAACTGCTGTTGAATCATACCGATTACTTCGAGAAGCTTATGGTGAACATGCTCCATCGCAAGATACGTGTGAACGATGGTTTCGGCGTTTCAAAAGTGGTGACTTTGATGTTGCAGACAAGGAACGTGGAAAACCGCCAAAAAAATACGAAGATGTGGAATTGCAAGCATTGTTGGACGAAGATGATTCGCAAACACAAAAACACCTCGCTGAGAAATTGGGCGTTAGTCAACAAGCTGTTTCCAATCGGCTACGAGAGATGGGAAAGATTCAGAAGCCGGTAGATGGGTACCACATGAGTTGAACGACAGGCAAAGGCAAAAAGCGCAAAAACACGTGTGACATTTTGCCCGCTCGGTACAAAAGGAAGTCGTTTTTGCATCGTATAGTTACAGGGGATGAAAAGTGGATTTATTTTGAGAATCTTAAGCGCAAAAAATCATGGGTAGACCCAGGCGAACCATACACATCGACCGCAAGACCGAATCGCTTTGGCAGAAAGACTCTGTGTTTGGTGGGACCAGAGGAGCGTGGTCTATTATGAGCTGTTAAAACCTGGGGGGGAAACGGTTAATACTAAACGTTACCAACAACCATTGACCGATTTGAACCGTTCGCTGCTGGAAAAAAGGTCAGAATACCGAAAGAGGCAACACAAATTCACTTTTCTTGATGACAATGCTCCATCACATACGGCAAAACCATTTCGCGACACGTTGGAAGCACTCAGCTGGGAAGCTCTACCCCATGCGGCTTACTCACCAGACTTGGCTCCTTCCCATTACCAATTGTTTGCATCGATGGGTCACGCACTTGCTAAGAAACACTTTGGTTCGTACGAAGAGGTGAAAAAATGGCTCGATGAATGGTTCGCAGTAAAAGGGGAAGATTTTTACTGGCGTGGTATTCACAAATTGCCCGAAAGATGGGAAAAATGTATAACAAGCAATAAAGCACTTTTTATCATTCTTCTGAATTTAACATGTTTTTTAGGAAAAAAATCCTCATTTCATACTTGTACAACTGGTATATATATATATATATATATATATATATATATATATATTATACATATATATATATATATATATATATATATATATATATATATATATATATATATATATATATATATATATTAATATTTAAAAGATATAAAAATATATTCTATTACCCTTAAAATTAACGGAACTTCCACAAAACCTTTATGTACTTTTAATTAATAGGGAAAAAATCAAACAAAAAAAACATGAATAAAATATCATCCCTAATATCTTAAAGTCCACAAACTAAAAAAAAATAATATCGAATATCTAAGCAATACTGAAATACCAGATTTTGCCGTGGACATTTTAAGTTCAGGATCAAATTTCGCACTATCAATTGAAGAGCCTGAACAGGTTCCAATAATTGATATAATCTCATCCCTTAAAACATCACTTAACAAATTAACTGAAGAGATGAAAAATAAAGCCAGAATAATCTGCTGCAATAGTATAACCAATATAAAAACGACCTTAACAGACAAAAAAATACAATCAACAAAAAAGACTCACTTAACGCAGAATTAAATAGGAAATCCGAAAAAACCAAAAATTTTCTCAAAAAAACCCTAATTTAAAGGTTCTAAGACCAGAAAAATCCAATAAGACAGTTACAATGAATTCAAACAACTGTGACACAAAGATGGAATTCGTCCTAAACGATACACAAACGTACTAACAAATCAATAATGACCCTATACAGATCTTCACAGAACTAAATTACAAACTAATAGAAAGATGGGAAAACAAAAAAACATTTCAACCAATACTGCCAAAAATCTAAAAATTCATAATGCCCAACCGCCAAGAATCTATGAGTTACCTAAGACCTATAAAGAAGGAAATCCATTACGACCCATTGTCTCCCGTTGTTAGGAACCTTTAAGCAAACTGTTCAAATTTTTTAAAAATGTCCTTAAGAATATTGTAAATAAAAGTAACACAAGACTAATGGTATTTTAAAAATAACATTAAAAATGCTCAAGTATCAGACAAGTACATCTTCGCATCACTTGATATAATCTCTCTGTATACCAACGTACCAATTCATCTAGCCTTGAAAATCATAGAGAAACAATGGGAAAAAATTAAAAAATACACTTAATGAGTTTTTATCATCCATAGAATTAACACTAACATACACCTTTTCTATGTATCAAAACCGGTTTTATAGACAAATTGAATGTTGTGCCATGGGCTCATCCATTTCAAGTGTCATTGCACAATTGGTGCTTGAAGAGTTGGAAGAAACTGTTATATAAAACCTAGAATAGCCACTCTCGTTTTTCCTGAGATACGTGGATGATTGCATAACTGCAATTCCTAAAAACAACTGCGATAATGTCCAAACTGCTTGTAATAACTTCCACGAAAAGATACAATTTACTATTGAAACAGAAAACAGTAATAAAATAAGCTTTTTGGATTTAACATTACATCAAAAAAGGAACACCATAGACACAGAATGGCATACCAAACCAACATGGTCGGGTAGATATTTAAACTACTCACAACACCCTCTGTCGCAGAAAAGGTCAGTAATAATTGGGTTGGTGGACAGAGCATTAAAACTAAGTGATGATCCATATAGAGATAAAGCGACTCAGAAAGCTAAAAGCATACTGCTTAAAAACAGTTACCCAAAAAATCTAATTAATAACCTTTTCAATTCACGCATATAAAAATTGGACACAGTACAATCACAAACACCATAAAAAAACAATAAAAACCACACATATTTACCTCTACCATATATACAAGGGCTATCTAAAATATTCCAAAACTATTTCAAATCACATAACATCTTCATAAGTCATAAAGAACATAACCTTCTCGAGCAGCATTTCAGTGTATTAAAAAAGTAAAACGCCCAAGAATCTAAAAAACTCACATAGTAAATGAAATCCCATGCAAACATTGCCCAGCAACATACATAGGACAAACATCACAATACTTACAAAACAGACTCAATGGACTTAAACATGACAAGAAGAGCTCTAACGAAACACGTGATACATGAAAAACATAATTTTAATTTCCCAGAGACTAAAATCATTCAAACCGAACAACACCAACAAGAACGAGAATTTTTGAAAATGGTTCACATAAAAAAAAAGTTTACATGCAATAAATGATGAAGACGACATAAGGAGTATCTATATCTAAAATCTATTAAAATCTAACTATTTTATTAATTTAATAATTGAAAGAGGGCAATACCATAATATTTAGTATGCATATGCAAAAAAAAATATACCAACAATATCGATTGAAGGCTGCTGACATCTCATAAAATATTTTTTCCAGCGAAAATAGTTTTTTTGTTACAATCTCTGTACAGGTATGACCTAAGTAGAACAAAATATGATTTTTATGGTTTTCAGCCTGCCTGAGGTGACAACAATGAAACTACTTTACTTTGTCTTTTAATGTTTTTAAAACTTTTAATTAGGATGAAATCCTTTTGTTAGTTAAGCCTTTAAGAAATAACTATAAAATAATTTATAGAATATAATTGTTCGTAGGATAAGCAAATAATACTGATGAAGACCAAGTATGGTCGAAACGTTTTATGTTGATAAACCAATACTAAATTAACAGAAAATATAATTTTAAGTAAATGAATTTTGCCTAAATTAATCAAGGACCACATTCCCAAGAAGAAAAAAGTATATATATATATATATATATATATATATATATATATATATACAAATATATATATATATATATATATAATATATATATATATATATATATATATATATATATATATATACTAGAGTGACCGGATCTCATAGAGGGGGAAAAAAAATGTCGGAATCTTGTTCGTTTGGACCCCACAAAACGATTCCCCTTTCCAGATATTGAGATAGCCGAAATTTGAACTCGATTAAACGACGTTAACCCGTGCCGCTTGTCGCTCAAAGTTTTGAAAAAATCCAAATTTTTGGCCAAAAAGCTGACATATGGGGCCATAACTCCAGAACGGTAAATAATAGAAACACGCTTAATATCTCAAAAGAAAGCTAACGTTGTTCTTCAAAATTTATATTCTATACATAATTGTTGTTATTTTAAGTCAAACCGAGTTACAACAGCCTTTAGCCCCAAAAACGTGACCTGGTACCACTAGGAGCATACTTCATATATTTTGTTATTAAGTGATAAATTTTGCTTTTTTTGGTATATTTTTTGAGTTTAAAGTAGAAATATAATAAAAAAAAAGTAATACTGATAAGTCTAATGACATTTTTTATTTTAAAAGATACAGACGTAGTACCTACATGAGTTGATAATTTTACATAGTTATCTAATCTATTCTAGAGCTTTTGTTAAAGTAGTTTTTTGAAACGTCAGGATATAATGCTCGGCATTTACTTACAACTTGCAGGACATATTGCTTTTGGTCTTCATCTTTTGTCAGAAGGTCGTTAAAGTCGGTTATTAATTTAACACCACGCTCAGCCATATCATTAACTACTTTTAATGTTTTGACAATTTTCAATCCTTCTTGGAAGTCATTATTTTGAGGCCAGGTGTTTGGATGTTGTCTTAGGAAATCTGTTTTTATATTAAATTGGTCAAAGAATGTAAACGTTTCTTTGGTAAGTAAATTTACCAATCCTCCATCAAGTACCTCTTTTAAGTTTTCTTTCCTAACTTTTGGATTTACAACCCTAGCGTGCTGTGATGGTTCATCTGTGCTACTGAGCAATTTATTAGCCATTAACAACTTTTCATCGTCTGTAATGGTGGGATCAAAAAACGATAATCCGACCAACTTTGCATTCAAATACCACAAATGGTTCGAAAATTTGGTCAGGGCTATTTCTGCAATGTCGTTGTCACATTCTTTATAGTCTAACAGACTATGCAAAATACCTAAATCTTGCTTTGGTGCAAGATGAGCTTTTGGAGCATTGAACCAAGCTTTACAATAAATTTTAACTAGGAAAACAGAAATGGCACGCACAGAACTTTCTTCTTCTTTAGACATCTAAATTGACGACGAAAAAATGAACATTTTTAAGCAGTAAATAGCCTTTGCCATCCACCTAGCGTGATGAATGGCTCCTGGAGTTCTAAAACCCACAACATTGCCGTCTAGTGATCCAACAAATACGAGAACCAACTGCAATAGCTCCTTGTAGTCATCTCTGGGGTGGCTCCCAGTTAATTTGGTCTCGAATTCAGCAGTAACATTTGCAATTACTTCTGGAGTTAGCTGCTTTTGTATTAGATTGTCACTGATACCTGTGTCGTATTTTCCTTTGTCTATCTTGGGCCACGCAGTGAGGAATCTCTTGAAAATGTCTGGATGAGGTCCAGTGGTTGATCCCATTTTTGTGTCGAATACGCCTCTTAACAGAATTTCCAAGATATGGTGACGGCAAGCTAGGTATAATAATTCTCTTCCTAACATTTGCTCCAATATGACGCATGCTCCTTTTGAGTCTTCCCGTGTTGGATGCTGTAGTGTCGAAGCACATCGCCTTGACGGTGTTGAGAAGACCCCATTCATGTAGGC
>CM032448.1:76736370-76743870 GCA_019049505.1 Pachyrhynchus sulphureomaculatus | reverse complement strand
AAACAGATACACCATGTACAAATTTCATTATGTTTTTAGATGTAAATAAAAAATTTTTGAAAATACCTAAAATAATAGGGCGAAACGTTAATTAAGTGGTTAAAAATTTTAAGAAGAACCTACACCCAAGAAAATATGTATATATATATATATATATATATATATATATATATATATATATATATATATATATAAACTTTGAAACATAAAAAATGGCTATTCTAATATGTTGTGCAATATATTCTTCTTCTTGCAATGTTCTATGTGGACGTTGGCTATTAACATAGCTATTCTAATTTTATTAACGAGCTGCCTAAATAACTGTACTGAAGTTAAACAGAACCATCCAAGTTTTGAAGCCATGAGTTCCTTCTTCTTTCAAGACCACTTCTTCCATCCACCTTTCCTTGCAAAATCAGTTGTTATAGTTGGTACTTATCGTTCCTCAATACATGCCCAACTTATTCAAGTTTTCGTTTCTTTATAATTGGTGTACCTCCTGCTGTTTCCCAATCCGTCTCAAGATCTCCTCGTTTCCTATACTATCTACCCAGGATATCCGAAAAAGCCGGCGATAGACTAACATTTCAAATACCGACAGTTTTTTTCATTTTCCCTAAGTACGTGTATTTATCGACGTGTTGTATATGAGATCCTCTCAGTATCATACGTTCGGCAGGTATGCAGTTCTTACTAATTAACATCCACTTTTTTTAGATACGTTTAAGCTCAACTCTTACTGCTTAGATATCGTCTATTGTCTCTGCAAAAGACTTTCCAGTGCAAGTGAGATTGCTAGCCAAAATAATAGTGTCATCTGCATATCTGATATTATTTATAAGCATTCCGTGCGTCAAACAGAGCCTCTTTAAAAATAACTATAGAGGTTAGAAAATGTGATTCCATCCATGCATCCATGCATGCATCTCGGACGAACTCCTTTTTAACACGCAGTTTTAATGATAGAGTTACATTAATTTTTATACTGGCAGTTTGATTCCAATACAAGCAGGCCATAATTCTCTTATCCTTACTATCGAAACCTATACCGTTCAATATTTTGACTTTTTGTGGTTTACATTATCGAAAGCTTTGACAAAGTCCACAAAGCATATATATGCTCTCGACCCATATCTTTACATCGTGGAATGAAGAGTTAGAGTGAGAAAATGGCTTCTCTCATTCCAAAGCATTTCTAAAATCTAATTGACATTCTGATATATGTGATTCACATTTGGCATAGATTTGTGCAAATTTTCTTTAATTCAATTAATCGAACTAATCAATCTATATGTGTGATTTTTTGGGGATTGTAACAAATATTGAGTCAGTCCAGAGAGGCGGAAATTCACCACGGTCATATACATATGTGAGTAAAGAGCAATGTTAGAATCAGCATAACACAAGAGTCTGATTGGTACAATATTTTAAAGATTTCCGATTGGATCCCATCGAGAGCAGGTACCTTGTTGTCTTTCATTGGCCTAATCGCCTTTTCAACCTCACTCCTATTTATAGGAGGTCCTGATGTTTCTTCATTGATATTATGTTATTCGGGGAGTTGGTGCAATGTATACTAAATATAATATCAAATTAGAAAATTAATTTGGTTAAATATTAAAAAAAAAATTATTGATTAAAAAACTACATTGTTAGTGTTCCATACGGAACACTTATAAGATGACTTCGGTGTCTGTCTGTGCGTCTGTCTGTCATACCCGATTTTCTCGGAAACTATTTGTCATAAAAAGTTGAAATTTTGGTAATAATATAGGAATTGATGGCCTCATCAGAGCCGTATAGTTTTGAAAGTTAAATTTTGACTTAAGGGGGTTAGTTTTGGGGGGGTGAAATCGGAAGTGAAAAAAAATTTTTTTTTACTAGGTCATCGAGTGTGGTATCAAATGAAAGCCTGTGAAAACACGAGTAAAAAATATATATAATGTAATACTTGCGCACACTTTTCTTTGTATTATTTTTAAAAAATAGCGAAAAATCCGTGTCCCCCACCTTATCTCGAAAGGTACTAATCAAAAAAATTTTGAAAAAATTCTGGAATATTCTCCACAGGGTGGCGCGCGTGCCTTACCTTTAATAATTTGTCTGATATATATAAAAAAAAAAAAAAATTTCAAGGTCATCAGTTTTCAGTAAAGACTGGAAACAAACTTTGTTGAAAACTCATTTGGGGTGTGTTTTGTGAAGTCACTGATCATCACCGTAACAATTTTTTTATTATAAAAACAATCAACGTACGGAACACTAATTGTGCAAGTTCAACTTGCACTTGACCGGTTATTCTCTTTTAAAATCACATCAGACAAAATATATACTCGTGGCTACATTAAAATTAAAATTCAAATGTGGAGAAAACAGATAAAAAACTACATGTATGTTAAAAAAAATTCTGTTGTGCCAATAAATATAAACTTTTTGGTAATGTGTTGATGGATCTTCATTTTTGTGATTACTATATTCTAATGAAAGCTGGAAGTTAAGAAAAAAACATGTTTTTCGTGATCTAGAAACATTAAGGCCTGAACAAAAATTTCGGATATACATATATATATATATATATATATATATATATATATATATATATATATATATATATATATATATATGTTTTGACGATTGTTCTCACGGGTGTGAAATGTAGTAGTGGTTTTTCGGGTATCCCGTGTTAGCTTAGAGGCCCTTGATGGACGGTTTCGCTGACGTTTCGATGGAATCTCATCCATCTTTTTCAAAGCGTTAATCACTGGTCGGTGTCTTGGCGTTGAATGTCGAGACTGGCTCCGAGGGTGCCGGTTTTATGTGCTCGGGCGTGGCTCTATAGGTTGGACGGATCTGGTCAATAGAGGCTCGGCTTTGGCTGCGCATTGTCGGTCCTGTGGTTCTTTGTAATGTTTGTGTTGGTGAAGTAACATATGGATGAATTATTGTCTCTCTTGGTTGGACTTGGTACTGGGATAGAATATGTTTCCAAGAGTTCGGTAAACGTTGGCTATCATCCCGATTATTTAAGTTGTAGGACCTCTTTTCTATTTCTATGGCTTCTTTGATTACCCTAGAGGATAGGTTATAACTTTTTTGTAGGGTTCTGGTTTTGTCAAAATCGATTTTGTGGCCGGTATTGTGTGCATGTTATGCTAGAGAGGAGATGATGGATTTTTGTTTTACGGCGTTTTTGTGCTCGTCTCTTTTGGCGCTAATTTTCCTGTTTCTTTGGCCTATGTATGAAAGACCGCAGTCCTGACACGGAATTTTATATACACCTTGGACTTCTAAGGCCATAATGTCTTTTGGTGTAGGTAAAATGTCTATATATATATATATATATATATATATATATATATATATATATATATATATATATATATATATATATATATAAATATATATATATATATACATAATATATATATATATATATATATATATATATATATATATATATATATATATATATTATATATTATATATATATATATATATATATATATATATATATATATATATAATTTTTTGATTCGTTGTATAAATGGTCTCAATTGGTGGTGTTTTCCTAGAAGTCTTCCTATTTTGTCTGTGATGCCTTTTATATATGGAAGAAATGCTTTTGTAGTAAATGTATTTCTTTCCGGTTTGTGTTGTTTATTTAGGGCCCGCCGGATCGTATTTTCACTATATCGATTTGAGAGTAGAACGTTTCGAAGAGTTTGGTTTCTTGTTGCAAATGTTCCTTGTCTGTGAGGGTTTCTGATCGGTGAGCTAAGGATTTGGCAACAGAGAAGAGTTGGGCTGGGTAATGATGTGAGCTGGCATTTAAGTATCTGTTTGTATGTGTCGGTTTCCAAACAAACAGGAAAATTAGCGCCAGAAGAGACGAGCATAAAAACGCCGTAAAACAAAAATCCACCACCTCTTCTCTAGCACAACATGCACACAATACCGGCCACAATATCAATTTTGACAAAACCAGAATCCTACAAAAAAATGATAACCTATCCACTAGGGTAATTAAAGAAGACATAAAAATAGAAAAGAGGCCCTACAACTTAAATAATCGGGATGATAGCCAACGTTTACCGAACTCTTGGAAACATATTCTATCCCAGTACCAAGTCCAACCAAGAGAGATAATAATTCATCCATATGTTACTTCACCAACACAAACATTACAAAGAACCACAGGACCGACAACGCACAGCCAAAGCCGAGCCTCTATTGGCCAGATGCGTCCAACTAATCGAGCCACGCCCCGAGCTCATAAAACCGGCACCCTCCGAGCAATTCTAGACATTCAACGCCAAGACACCGACTAGTGATCAACGCTTTGAAAAAGATGGATGAGATTCCATCGAAACGTCAGCGAAATCGTCCATCAAAAGACTCTAAGCTAACACGGGATCCCGAGAAACCACTACTATATATATATATATATATATATATATATATATATATATATATATATATATATACCTATATACATGTAGTAGTGGTTTCTCGGGATCCCGTGTTAGCTTAGAGTCTCTTGATGGACGATTTCGCTGACGTTATATATATATATATATATATATATATATATATATATATAATATATATATATATATATATATATATATATAAACAAGCTATGTATGTACAATAATTTACGGGCTGTTCCGTAGTAAGAACACTGGTATTTTAAGATACAAATGAAGTCAACCTTCTAGCTCTTATTTTATCCCTTTCACCCAATATATATTTTACTATAAAATAAGTATTCAATATCCGAATCGAGTACCAGGAAAGATTATCTTAATATTATTTAAACGATAAAAAAATCTCATTCCTCCCACACTCTTCTCATATTAATAATGACAATAATGAAAAAATGTAATGTTTCGATTCTCTAACCAAAAGAACTCCTAAAAAGACTTACATCATGATAAATACGAAGTCACTCGTCTACCTCTCCTCTCAACCCCTTTGCACCCTTATATGTTTTTTTTATAAATAAATACACATAAAATTTACCTATTTGCCATCTGAAATACCTGAACAATTGTTCATAATTATATTGGAACTACAGGAAGTTTTCCCATCTTTCTCATGCGCTTCCTCTATTAAAATTTAACTGCCCTGTTTACCTTGAGAACCTTGTTTGGTGTTATTTATACCTTTATCGTATTTGTGTTACCCGGTGTACATTACGTAGGAGTACCATTGGTTAAAACGTACCCGACAAAGGTTTTATATTATATTTAGGAATCAAATATACAATATATCATACTCATTCTTGTAAGATATTTCATATTTTTTGATATAAGGACGCTTACAGAAAAAAATGAAATATTTTATATGTATCAATATTAAATTTTCAAGGACATTAATAGGCTGGGAAATGTCCCCTCGAAAAATCTAACTTTAATTTGAGATATAAAAATAAAAATGGACTCTACTTTCGTGTTTACCGTACATGGTGTGCCTGAAATAGGTCTTAATGACTTCGGCGATCACTCCAAATTTTCCAACGTTAATCGATTAGTGTAGTAATACAGAGCATGTGTGAATAATTTTAAAATTTTCTGCCTAGCCGTTGTGAAAAAAGTGCATTTAAAAATTAAAAATGGGAAATTTCCAAATGTGGTAGAAGTCTGTTGATGCTCTGGAACCAAAATTATGATTAATTTTAAGATTTTTTAAAATTCCAGGTCAAAAATCTGTAAAAATATATTTTTCAGATTTTTTTTTATATTTTTTAAAATTTTCATAACTCTAGTTCTAGATCATCTAGAAATTTTCTTTAAAAAATCTCGCTGAATCACATAAACTGCATTCACATATTTTTTCTTCTTGAGACCTCGTTTCTATGCAATGCTTGAAATGTTGAATAATCAGGCAACTCAATGGATTTAATTGTTTTATTTTAGTGTTCCGTACGGAACACTTATAAGATGACTTCGGTGTCTGTCTGTCTGTCTGTCTGTCACACCCGATTTTCTCCGAAACTATTTGACATAGTGACAAGTTGAAATTTGGTAATAATATAGGAATTGATGGCCTCATCAGGGTCATATAGTTTTGAGAGTTAAATTTTGACTTAAGGGGTTAGTTTTGGGGGGTGAAATCGGAAGTGAAAAAAAAATTTTACTAGGTCATCGAGTGTGGTGTCAAATGAAAACTTGTGAAAACACGAGTAATATATATATATATATATTATAATATATATATATATATATATATATATATATATATATATATATATATATATATATATATATATATATATATATATATATATATATATATATATATATATATATATATATATATATACTATATATATATATATATATATATATATATATATATATATATATATATATATATATATATATATATATATATATATATATATATATATATATATATATATATATATATATAATGTAATACTTGCGCGCACTTTTCTTTGTATTATTTTTAAAAAAAAATCGCTGTTCCCCCCCGCCGTATCTCGAAAAGTACTTATCAAAAAATTTTGAAAAATTTCTGGAATATTCTCCACGGGGTATAGATTGAACGAAAATTATCACGAGTGCATTACCTTTAATAATTTATTTGGTATATAAAAAAACAAAAAATTTCAAGGTCATCAGATTTCAGTAAAGATTGGAAACAAACTTTGTTGAAAACTCATTTCGGGTGTGTTTTGTGAAGTCACTGATCATTTTATACCTCTGTAACAAAATTTTTTATTTTAAAAGCAATTAACGTACGGAACACTAATCGCGCAAGTTCAACTTGCACTTGACCGGTTATTTTTAACAGCCTCACAAACTCAAATTTTACAAGAAGTGCAAAATACTGTGGGAAGACGTTTATCGTCTGAGTCGAAATTTATTACCTTTAAAATATTATTTTTTAAAGATCCAGCAATATTATTTATCAAATCTTTTTTTTCAAACATAATAAAATATTTTTCTTGTTTTTCTTCATGAGTAGGGGCACTATCTTTTCGTTTTTAAACATTTTGTTGAATTAAATAATAATATACTAAGGCAAAGAAATTGACAACTGTTATGTTATTTTCGATAACTTTATACTTTGCCAATTTAAATTCAATTAATATTGACCTAATTCGAACTAAAATCTATCATAACATATATCTACGACGTGAGTAAATACAATAGAAAACTAACTTTGGTTTTTGACCTGGAACTTTAAAAAAACTTAATATTACCATAATTTTGGTTCAGGAAAAATAGACTTCTATCAGGTGTCAAATAAATGGTTTTCACGTATACTATTATAGATAGTTGTAATGATATCATATAAATATGAAGTAAATATATTTTAAATAAATTCAGTGAGAATCATTAACGTAGAAAATTATGTTTATTTCGAGATTTAATTCCTAAATGTACTTTTTTCAAAACGGCTAGGCAAACATTTTAAAATTGTTCACACATGCTCTATATTACTACACTAATCGACAATGGTCTCGAACGT
>CM032448.1:76701012-76731012 GCA_019049505.1 Pachyrhynchus sulphureomaculatus | reverse complement strand
ACTCTCTGGACAAAATTAACGCAACAATATATTAAATCATACAAATCTCTATAATGAATTAATTTTAATAATTTTTTATGAACATTGGTTACACTAAAAGTTAGAAAAAACTTATTCGGATACTTTAAAAGTGAATTAGCTACCAAATTTCTCTATAAGATTTGAATTAAAATTATTCTTAAGACCTAATAACAAAATCGTTGAAATTATGTAATAATGAAAAAATAAACTGGGACACTAGTAGCAAAATTAATGATGTAAATGGGACACTAGTAGCGTGTATTGCCTCCTCTACTTCGGATGACAGCGTTTATGCGCCTAGGCATGCTTCTAATCAAATTTTGGATAAAATCTTGAGGAATTTGCTCCCATTCTGCGATAACTGCATTTTCAAGTTCCCTCAGATTTCTAGGTGCAGGTATATGACGTTTCATATTTTTCTTAAGGTGATCCCATACATGTTCTATCGGGATTTAGATCCGGGGTTTTTGGTGGCCATTGCATAATCGGTATATCAACTTGATTAAGATAATCGAGTACCTCCCTAGACATGTGAGGTCGAGCGTTGTCTTGCATAAACAGGAAATTGGGCCCCACAAAATGACCGAAAGGCATCAAATGTTCTATTACAATATTCTCAAGATAGTAGTCAGCATTCATGGATCTCGTACGGACAGGGACTAACTCTGTGCGAGCAACAAAGTAGATGCCACCCCAGAACATAACAGAGCCACCGCCGAATGGAACCCTTGCAGAGATATTGCAAGGAGCAAACCTCTCTCCTGGTCTTCGCCATACTCGCTCACGACCATCTGGATATTTTAGACTAACCCTAGTTTCATCTGTGAAGAAAACTTGTTTCCAATCATCCACAGACCAGTTTTCGTGATTTCGAGCAAAACGTAACCTGGAAACTCTGTTCTCTGTAGTAAGCAAGGGCGCAGTGGCTGGTCTCCTACTGTTTAATCCAGCTTCATTTAACCGTTTTCTAACTGTTTTAGAAGAAATTGTGACATTGCGAACAGCTTCCAGTTCGTTTCTTATTATAGAACTAGTGACAGTCCTGTTTCTTAAAGCATATTGTCTTATAAAACGTTCATCTAGGTCGCTAGTGCATCGTTTTCGCCCTTACCCTAGCCTTCTAGAATAGGTTCCTACTTCATTCAAGCGTCTTACCATACGACTTGTTGTGGAACGATGTTTGCCTAACAAATTGGCAATATAACTCTGACAATATCCCTCGTCCAATAAAACTGAGGCTCGCACTACCTCGTATTCAGTTAAATTCCTTGTTCGATTCATTTTTCTAGTTCTTCGGGGTCAAAAATAAAACAGTCTACCACAAAAACGTATTACTTTGAAAAAGGGAACAATTTATAAGCTTACTTTTAAAGAAAATCTATCGCATTATTACAGAAAATTGTTTATCTTCTAAAAAATTCTTTAAAACTGTAAATGTAAACAAATTGTTTTGATTTCTGTCATGAACAACGAAACAAAATATGCATAGCCTACTATTCAAATACTCGATAAAAACTTTAAAACTGACATAAGAAATAGATAAATTAATTTTCAGATTGTTGCGTTAATTTTGTCCAGGAGTTTATATATATATATATATATATATATATATATATATATATATATATATATATATGTATATATATATATATATATATATATATATATATATATATATATATATATATATATATATATATATATATATATATATATATATATATATATATATATATATATATATATATATATATATATATATATATATATATATATATATTATATATATATATATATATATATATATATATATATATATATATATATATATATATATATATATATATATATATATATATATATATATATATATATATATATATATATATATATATACGATTCCGAACTTTCGTCGAAAGCTCCTAAATCCAAAATGAGTCACTGTTTTGCTCGTCTGTTAGAGGCAGTCTTTCTTTACTCCTATCCAAGGTGGCCTAAAATGACACATTCTGCGGCTGCTAAATATATTAAAAAGTCGATATCGTTTGTTAAGAAGTGGCTTATTTGTTTTACAAGGCGAAAATTATCGACGATTTGTCAAAACGTGGCTCGGGAGACAAAGTCACTTCGAAAAATGAATCGTGTCGTGGTTTTCATGGGTCTCAAAATTATATATATATATATATATATATATATATATATATATATATATATATATATATACTATATTATATATATATATATATATATGTATATATATATATATATATATATATATATATATATATATATATATATATATATATATATAGAGTTTATATAGATAGATATAGTTTATATAGATAGATATTGTGTTTCTTTTTCTCGATCGTAATAAATATTATGAGGTGAAAAGTATCGGGATAGCAGTCTATGTAGTAAAATTATTCTTTTCTTGGTTAAAACTCTATATTTCGCCAGTCATTCTTGGCTTCATCAGGAGTATCACTAAAATAAAAACCGTCATGCCCACATAGGTCGCTAAAAACATACAACACGAATTTACAAACTAGAATAAAATAGATACAAATGGAAAACAAAACTATACTATACCAGTTGAACAAGTATTAAATGCGGATTTTTTTTTCTAAAAAAAACATGTTAAATTAGGAAGAATGATAAAAAGTGCTTTATTCAAACTATGCTCCATCGCTTGTTATATATTTTTCCCATCTTTCGGGCAATTTGTGAATACCACGCCAGTAAAAATCTTCCCCTTTTGCTGCCAGCCATTCATCGAGCCATTTTTTCACATCTTCGTACGAACCAAAGCGCTGCTCAGCAAGTGCGTGACCCATCGATGCAAACAAGTGATAATCGGAAGGAGCCAGGCCTGGTGAGTAAGCCGCATGGGGTAGAACTCCCCAGCTGAGTACTTCCAACGTGTTGCGAATTGGTTTTGCCGTATGTGATGGAGCATTGTCATGAAGAACAATAACTTTGTGTTGCCTCTTTCGGTATTCTGGCCTTTTTTCAAGCAGCGAACGGTTCAAATCGGTCAATTGTTGTTGGTAACGTTTAGTATTAACCGTTTCCCCAGGTTTTAACAGCTCATAATAGGCCACGCCCTCTGGTCCCACCAAACACAGAGCATCGTCTTTCTGCCAAAGCGATTCGGTCTTGCGGTCGATGTGGATGGTGCGCCTGGATCTACCCATGATTTTTTCCGCTTGGGACTCTGGAAATAAATCCACTTTTTATCCCCTGTAACTATACGATGCAAAAACGACTTCCTTTTGTACCGAGCGAGAAAAATGTCACACGTGTTTTTGCGCTTTTCCATTTGCCTGTCGTTCAACTCATGTGGTACCCATCTACCGGTCTTCTGAATCTTTCCCATCTTTCGTAGAATGAAAACAGCTTGTTGACTAACGCCCAATTGCTCGGCGAATTGTTTTTGTGCTTGCGAATCATCTTCGTCCAACAATGCTTCCAATTCCACTTCTTCGTATTTTTTTGGCGCTTTTCTATGACAAGGAATGTCTGCAACATCGAAGTCACCACTTTTGAAACGCCGAAGCCATCATTCACACGTATCTTGCGATGGAGCATGATTTTTTTTTTATGGGTCTAGCACACGTGCTGCAGGGAAGTCCCTAAAGCGCTCCAGGAGCGGCATGAGTGCGGAAAAAAGCGATTCACGTTGTTCTTGAATCGCTGTAAATTGTACTCGGTGGGAAACACAGCGCTGGGTAAATTATTCCAAAGGGATGACGTTCTCCATATAAAAGATTGCTTAAAAAGCGTTGTACGCGGAGTAACAAGCTGAACCTCATACGGATGTGAAGCACCAGCGCGATGTGTATTTCTAACATGCACCGCTTTGGGAGAAATTAAGCGGGCTACATCCTTCGAACACTTTCCATGAAAATACTTGTAGAACAGACTCAAGTCGCCAACCGTTCTTCGATGTTCCAGCGAATCAAGACCGCCGGTCAATTCCGGGTCCCCAATCAGATGGACCGCTCTTCTCTGAACAGAATCCAACAAATGCAGTGTATGTTTGGGAGCGGAGCCCCAAACGTGGGAGCAGTATTCCATAGTTGGTCGAATTTGGGCTTTGTAAAGAATTAACAGTTGTTGTGGGGTGTAAAGCTTTCTGGTTCTAAATAATATTCCCAACTTTTGAGAAGCTCTCCTTGCTATGCCTGCAACATGTTCATGCCAGACATATTTGCCCCCAAACTAACGCCCAACAAATAGAGCGACGATGCTAGGGGAATGGAGTGCCCCGACATAACTATGTCGGGTTCAGCAACGTTAACTTTTTTAGAAAAAACTGCCGCCTGGGTTTTTGTAGCGTTAAATTTTACTTGGTTACTGTCACCCCCCAAGATAGAATTTCTTCCAGGTCTTTGTTAAGTTGAACGACCTCCTGCTGTCTGCGGATATTCGCCTGAGCAGCGATGTCCGAGCGTTCAAGGTGAATGAAGAGACAAGCGTACTGTCATCTGCAAAGCTGTAGATTGGATTCCCGGTCCTTTCCAGCAGATCGTTAATGTAAATGAGAAAGATAGTAGGAGACAGTATGGAGCCCTGGGGCACACCGGCGTTGATAGTGAGGGTGTTAGAAAGAAATCCGTCGACCGCCACTCGTAAAGAACGCTCTCTGAGGAAACATGGGAGCCACAAACAGAACCTTTCAGACATACCATAAGAGCGTAACTTAGCCAACAGTCATCGTGCCAAACACGGTCGAATGCCTTGGATATGCTCAAGAGCAACCGCTCGAGATTCTCCAAAGTGTTCAATTGCGTTGTTCCAAACATGTGTTACATAAGTCAGAAGATCTCCTGTTGATCTATGTTTACGAAAACCATATTGGTGATCGCTAATAATATTGAATCGTTCAAGATATTTTAGAAGATGCTCATTGATAACCTTTTCCATGACTTTCGATATTATTGAAAGCAGTGCAACTGGTCGGTAGTTATTTGGCAAGGTCTTCTTGCTTTTTTTAGGTATCGGCTGAACCGTGGCACATTTCCAGCAGGACGGAAATATTCCCTTTCTGTAGGATAGGTTAAAAAGTCTACAGAAAACTGGTGTTAGTTCCCTTGCACAGTTTTTGAGAACTATGGCAGGTATTCCGTCAGCGCCAGAAGCCTTCTTGGTGTCTAGCTTTATTAAAATACGCTTTATGATGCGCTGTCTAAAGACAACATCGGGCATCCTTGACTGCAACATGGGAATAGTAGGTGGTGTTTTTCCTTGGAAATCGACAGTAGAATGTGAAGCAAAGAGTTCAGCCAACAAGTTCGCTCTCTCAACAGGTGTAGTTGCAATGGAATTATCTGGCCGTGTGAGTGGTATGGTGGATTTGGTAAAATTTTGACTAACTGCCTTAGCGACTGCCCAAAAGAACCTGGAATTGTTGGGACAAGCGAGAAGTTTGTTTCTAATTCGTTGATTGTGTGCCTCCACGAACAAAGATGTTACGATTTACCATAATCTCCTCGAAGTAATCGGTATGATTCAATAGCAGTTTTCTTTAAAACAAAAAATTAATGCTGTCCGCGAATGCTCTTTTTTCGGTATAAATTTCGACATATTGAACACAACAACACAACACTATGCACACACTTTTCTAAATTATCACTTGTGCTCGTCTGACACTTGTTAATGACGCAACAAAATGGCGCAGTGTCAAATCTTTATAGCACAAACTGCATTGGTGCACCATCTGTTGGCTGAAATCCGCATTTCATACTTGTACACCTTGTATATACACACTTCGATCTAAGGTGTTTCTTTAGAACTGATATTGAAGATTATTTTATTTCTTTTATTTATTTATTTATTTTTTTATTATCAGTGTGTGTAAAGTGGTCAGGTGTAGCTATTAATATAATTATTTAGAATATCACACTGTATGTTGCTTAAATTATTAGTGTCCATTTTGTAATTGATGAAGTTTTTTCTTTTTTAATATGACACATTTCAAGGAACAAGGATTTTTTATAGTTATTTTCGTATTCTACAATTATAACTTATCAAAGTCAAATTTGTGTCCTGTTCTCAAGTGATGATCCACCGCAGCGCAAGATTTCTTTCCCGTTACGCGATCACGTTTATGTTGAGTTAATCTTTGTTTAAGCCATTGTGATGTTTGTCCAATATAACTGCCCTTGCGGTTCAAGCAAGACATTTTATATATTACATTGTTGTTATACATAAGTGGCGTCTTTTGTTTTACACGACTAAATAAATTCCTATTACATAATTGATTTTATCTTGCTATTTTTATGTCAGCGTAGTCTTTGAAGGTCGAGACTATCTTGTCCGTCAGAGCTTGTATGTAGGTTAGTTTTTGTATTGGACTTCATGTCTTAGTTCTTCCGTGGGATCATCAAAGATGTTGGAATTGAAAATCGATCTATTCAAAATATGCCTAGGATAACTACTGTTGGGAAAAATATGGAACAGTTTTTTTTAAATTGTTTTGTAAAAAAGTATCGTTACTGATGTGAGTAACTCTATTCCTCATTGCCACCATCGTATTATACTTTTGACTAGCCAGTTGATTTGAAAAGAAATTTATAAATCTATCAGAAGCTGTAGGTTTTTGATACCAATCCAATATAATTTTGTTGCTTTTGGTATCCAGAAAAGGAACACTATCATCTGTCTCAATTTCGACAGTGAACGGTAACCTCTCACTGACCGAGTTAAAAACGTCCCACGTGAGCTGTACATACTCCACCGGCACCGAACAGGCAGTATCATCTACATATTTATAAATGAATGGGAGATGAATAGGCAACATAGGTAACACGGAGTTTATAAGATGGTCTAGAAAAATGGTAGCCAGGATGGGACTGATGGGTGTTCCGAATATTTGTCTAAAAATTTATCATTGAAACTGAAATACGTGTTTTCAAAAATGAAATCAATCAACTGTAAGAATCTGTTTTTTGATAATGTAATCTATATTTTTATTTGGTCCCATTCCCTATCCAGAATACTCACAACCAACTCTAGAAGTATATTCGTAAATAACGAAACTACATCCAAGGAGATTAATATGTAATTTTTTGGTAGCATAACGTTCTTAATATCATTAACATAGGAAAAGGTATCTTTAATATTGTAATTAGTATTATCCCCAGAGCATTGCTTAAGACATTTGACAATAACTTAGACACATTATAAGTGGTAGCATTCATCAAGCTAGCGATAGGTCTTAACGGAACTCCTGGTTTGTGTATTTTTGGTAGACAATTTAGTTTCGGTGAGGTTGAACTATATATGGTCAATTGTTTTGCCTCGAGATCCGTTAATTCATCTTTCTCTTTTAAGATTTTTATTAATTTGTTATATTTAATTTGAACTGTTGTAGTGGGATCTCGATTTAGCTGGATATATGTTGATATGTCAAGCAGTAGCATTTCAGTTTTTGAGTTGTAATCAGTCCTATCCATAGCCAGAGTACAACCACCCTTATCAAATTGTAATACATATAACCCAGGATGTTCTTTTAAAAACGTTCTTGTTTTTTTTTATAAGTATCATTGAGATTGGATGGATTGTTATTTTTTGAGCAATGTAGGTAGCTTGTGATGATATGCGTTGTCCTAGCCCTTAATATGTTTCTATTTTCTTCCGGTATCACATCAATAATATCCTCAATGTCCGCCAGGAAATGATCTACTCTGAAATGTATATATATATATATATATATATATATATATATATATATATATATATATATATATATATATATATATTAGGGTGTCCCTTATTTCCTAAACTAATTGTACTCTTAGTCTTACACTCTAGATCGAACTGTATTTGTGTTACAACTAAGATTGCAATTACGAAGATGAAGACTTTTAATGATTAAACCACCCCACAAGGCACTCCAATTTTCCACGTAAAATATACTAGCAGTGCCCGCCGCTCCGCTTGCGTGGACTTGATTCACTACTAACGTCACTGCCTATTCCTTATGTTACCTAACGTAATAAAATATTTCCCATTATTTCCCCTTATCTTTCATTATTTCTCCTTAACTCCCATTATCTCTACATAATTTCAATTATCTAGGCTTATCTCTGCTCATCTCACATTATTTCTCCTTATCTCCCATTATCTCACCTTATCTCCCATTATCTAGGCTTATCTCGACTTATCTCGCAATATTTCTCCTTATCTCCCATTATTTCTCCTCATCTCCCATTATCTCATCATAATTCCCATTATCTGGACTTATCTCTGTTTATCTCCCATTATTTCTCATTATCTCCCATTATTTATACTTATCTCCCATTATCTCACCTTATCTCCCATTATCTAGGCTTATACCGAATTATATAGAACATATGTATAAATATATAAAAACATGTAAATCGGATAAGTGGTTCTCAAGTGATTAGCGCACTAACGGACAGACAGACAGACAGAGAGACGTTGCATTTTATATATATTATATTCTTTGCAACATGATATTGTTCCATGGTTTAGGCAGTATAATGCCAGAGAACGCGCTAACGGTAACCTTTTTTCCGACTTGATTCACCATTGTCGTCTTATTCTTTATGTTATCTAACGCAATAAAATATATCCTATAACCTGGCCAGAGAACATATGTATGTTTTAAAAACAAAGCACGTAAATCGGATAAGTGGTTCTCCAGTGATAAGCGCATAAACGGACACACAGGCAGAGAGACGTTGCATTTTATATATATATATATATATATATATATATATATATATATATATATATATATATATATATATATATATATATATATATATATATATATATATATATATATATATTATAGATGTCCTTTGCTACATGATTTTGTTCCATATTTAATGGTTCAGGCTGTGTATTGCAAGGGAACCTGCTAGCGGCAAACTTTTGTCCGACTTCATTCACTATTATCGCCACTGCTCATTCCTTATGCTACCTATCGTAATAAAATATAGCCTATAACTTGGCCAGAGAACATATGTATGTTTTAAAAAAAAGTACGTAAATCGGATAAGTGGTTCTTCAGTGATAAGCTCACTAACAGACGAACAGACAGACAGACAGAGATACGTTGCATTTTACATATATTATAGATGTAAAAAAATCTATAACCTGGTCAGGGAACATATGTATGAATATAAAAATTTACGTAAATCGGATAAGTGGTTCTCGAGGGATAAGCGCACTAACGGACAGACAGACAGACAGCGAGACGTTGCATTTTATATATATATATATATATATATATATATATATATATATATATATATATAGGAATATATGTATGAATTTAAAAAAAAGACACGTAAATCGGATAAGTGGTTCTCGCGTGATAAACGTACTAATGGACAGACAGAAAGACATTGCATTTTATATATATTATAGATTATAAATATTCTCTGCTACATAATGTTGTTCCATATTTAATGGTTTAGGCTGTGTATTGCAAGGGAACGCGCTAGCGGCAAACTTTTTTCCCACTTCATTCACTATTATTGTCACTGCTCATTCCTTATGCTACCTATCGTGATAAAATATAGCCTATAACCTGGCCAGAGAACATATGTATGTTTTTTTTAAAAAAAGTACGTAAATCGGATAAGTGGTTCTCCAGTGATAAGCGCACTAACGGCTATACAGCCCCCAATAGGTCGCTGAAAAATTCTTCTCGTAGCAGATATTTGTTCTTTTGATGCTGACCTAATAATATAAGTTCTCGGGGAATACCCAAAAAATCCTCCCCTCCCCCTGCTGTAATTCATCGGCTAAAATTTTCAATTTTTTTTTTAAATAATACGGCGCATGGAAAATCTGTAAAATTAAATAATAATAACTAATTAAAGTAAATATTAATAATTAATTATTAAAAATTAAATACTGTAAACAACTCTCGACAATTTATGGAAGTAAATAAGTTTTAGAGTTAAAAATAACCAGTCCAGGGCAAGTTCGACTTGCGCAATTAGTGTTCCGTAGGTTGACTGCGTTTAAAATAAAAATAAAAATTTTTGTTACGGAGGAGTGTTCAACAAAGTTTTTTTTTCCAATCTCTACTGAAAACTGATGACTTTGGAATTTTTTTTTTATACAATTATTAAAGATAATGCACTCGTGATAATTTTCGTTCAATCTACACCCTGTGGAGAATATTGTAACTTTTGAAAATTGTTCTCAGTTTGAGGCATCTTTTTTTGTACCCTCAAACTTACCGCTTTAATTTCCGATACTGAATTGAGTGAACCCTGATTTTAAAAGAACTAAAGAAATTAAACACACACTAGCTCAGTTTTCCTTGGTAGAGAGATATGGGTAAGAGATAATTTTCTTACGTCTTTTTGGAATTAATTTCTATTTTTTTTTAAAAGGCTTTAGCTGTACAAAATTTTGGGCACCATCCATTTTTTAAAATAGAAAGGATCTAACTTCAGCTAAAAAAAATGGAAAAATGCTGAAAGAAAGTATTGTTGGTAAACAAAAAAAACAGTTTGGTACAGCCGTTCTTGCCCTGAAAAGTAGGATAGGTATTCAGTGAGACACTAGCTTTAATCAACAAAAAAAGAGAGAATTTATTCATTACTCAGTATATATCACCACTACACCAAACACTTTATTTTTGCACTCGACGCGCGTTTCGCTAACCATGTTAGCTTCATCAGGAGCGATGATTGACTGTCAATCATCGCTCCTGATGAAGCTAACATGGTTAGCGAAACGCGCGTCGAGTGCAAAAATAAAGTGTTTGGTGTAGTGGGTGATATATACTGAGTAGTGTCATTGTGCCAAAGATTCCACATTCCCAACTTAGAATTTATTCATGTTTTTTAAAAATAAAAAGTTCTAACCTTGCAGTTTTACCAAAAGAAATTCTAGCCTAACTAGTTGTTGTTACATCTAAATTTTAAACTATTATAACCCCCGAAGGCGAAAAATCGTGCTTTACACTTCACTTTTAAGTCTCTTTTGCAGTTAAGGCACTACTCTGGAATAAGTCTATTTTGGGTAACTTACTGTTCTTATTTCTGTTTTGATGGACTACGCCCGATTTCACACTTTTTCTTATCAAACACTTAGAAAGCCTACTACGGCTTTTATTTAAGAAACTGGTACTTTTATTTAGCTCTCATGTTGGTTGTTCTGAGCTTTATTTTTTTTAGTTCAGTCGAAGGAAGCCTACTTGGCGACCAGATGGAAAGTAGCTCGGCTGCGGCTCGATGGAAAACAACCTCTATTCAAACTCTGCGGAGCCTTAAATAATCGTGCGACTTTTGCCTGTAATATCATGACGCTCCAATCAAAACTGCGGATCAAACATTTCACCAATCGCGGCCTGGCGGTAGGTTCGGTCCGGAACCCGCACAACACAGTATATACCGAACGTCTTGAAATCTCTGTTTAATATACCGTTCGATACAAAAATGAAAATAAGTACAATTTGAAATGGAAAAAAATCAGTAACATTACATGGTCTTAAAATCTAGGAAAAAATGAATGTTACATTTACCCCCTTCCAAAAAGAAATAGACTACACTAGTCTATTAAACTTAGGCTACTTATGAAAAGGTACAAAGTGGTACACTATCACTTAATACTAAGGTCAGAACTTAAAACAAAAGTACAAACTTCGGACCTTACTTCTAGACTTAATTCAATTAAGCACTAATATTAAGTACAATGAAAACCAAATGAAAATCTTCGCATGATCACAAGAATCTTATAACTAGACTTAACTTAATTAGACACTAAGGTTAAGTACATCAAAAAGCAAATAAAAATCCTTGCATGAACATAAGAAATACCTGTTCAAAGCAACAATCGCGGTATTCTTATATAAAAGAATCAGCTCTGTTATTATTACCAAAACAAAAAAAATATAACTTTGTCTAGGCTCTTGTCTAAATCAAAAAAGTGAACTGAAATAAAATATGAACACCCCCCTTAAAATGTTTTAAGGATTGTCTGAAAATTTTCTATTTCAGCAAAAGAAATTTATAAAAATTCTTAAATAAAGAAAAAAAATAAAAAAATGATTCTAGTGCAAACACTTACACTAAAAAGAAAAAAGTCTTGTCAGACCATGTAGCACTAGGCCAAAAAAAAATATCTGGATAAATATCCAGGCAAACGCTCGGGAAAAATCGCCATCCATGCTCTAGTTCATCACTAAGAGAACATTCTAAATCTAGTATCACTACTAGTCGCACTCAGAAAATAATCGCACTCTATCGCGCAATGTCGACGTCCTAAGACATCTAGACATGCTAAAATCGCTAGGGAAAACTCTACGTCGCGCAATGTCGACGTCCTGAGACATCCAGACATGCAAAAATCGCCAGAAAACACGTCAGCTCATCGCCAACAAAACACTCTGGTATATCGCCAGAAAAAAAAAACCTCGGCTCCTCGCCAAGAAAACATTCTGGTATATCGCCAGAAAAAAACCTCAGCTCCTCGCCAAGAAAACACTCTGTAAGTAGTCCTCGACTACACAAAGTCTGCGTTCTAAAAGAACAATCACGCCATTAACATAGTGAGCAGCTATAAAAGCTAACAATATCACTATAGGCACAGTGAGTAGCTATAAAAGCTAAAATTCACTCTAAACACACTGAATAGCTATAAAAGCTAAAATTCACCTAACTGAATGATCCTGCTTCAAAAAGCAATGTTCGTAAAGAACAGAATGATTAGTCCGCGCGCAACTAACATTCAAGGAAACATTCCCAACATAACTATATGAGACAGCAAGTCTCGAAATAGGACCTCCCTAAAGTCATAATCCTAAATATAGGAGTCCATAAGCAAAACGACTCAAAATCACACATTTTGAGCACATGCCCTCAGGCAACCAACATACACCGAAATATATACAAAAATATATACAGAAATATATACAGAAATACATACAGGAGTTCAAATCCCAAACTCTTGGTTATGATAACTCCATACTGAGCTTGGTGAAAGCTCTTAGCAAAAGCTAATCAAATCTTCGGCACATCGCACCAAAGTGACAAATCTGCCTAGAAACATGAGCCAGAAAAAACGCCCTCCGTCATTCTTCAGGGTGGCTACACAGAGATATAAAACTTAACCAGCATTGCGCTTCCTCAAGTTGCATGAAGAACCCTCGTGTACTGGTCTCGCCCTAGAACAACAACGAAAAACATTCAATCCATCCCACATAACAGGAGACAAACACCTCACCACGATATACTGAATGGTGGAGACAATAAAATACAGAATTGGTGACCCTGGTGTCCACCAACAAAAGGGAGTAGATTATAGCATCCACTAAACTGAAACGGTGTCTACCACACCACCATAAGTCAAAAAAAAATTTAATCAATAGGGTGTTCCGAAACACACTACTGCCAACAGCCTGTCACCACTAATAGGCTAATTGGAGCTGAGGTCGACTACAGTAGCTAGGCTCTCCTTTGGTTCAAATAGAAATAACCATTGGGTAACAAAACCCTTAAAGGTCCCAAAGGTCAAACGTTCACCCCCCATAGACTACCCTTCCAATCAGTCTGTTCCTCAGGAAGACTAACTCCCTGCCAAACGTCGTAACGGCATCTGTTAGCACCCGGTGCATCACAGCCTGTAAAAACAAATAAACTCATGGGATACAACCTAAAAGGTTTACAAGGTTAGCTTAACCAAGCTTCTAACGGAAATTTCCAAAAAACGAAAATGAGCTTAAAAAGCTACATGAAGCAAAAATTTCTCTATTTTTCGGTGGCAACGCAACAAAACTTTTGAAGACGACAAGAGCTTTTCCAGCTTAATCAGAAACAAGAAGAAAACATCGTTGACAGCTAGAATATTTGATCATGGTGTTAATCGTCTTCCTAGACAATTGCCTCTAGAAGAAACTGCTACAGGTATCAGGCATAACCGTTTTCTGTCAGCCCAAACTCCTAGATTACCTCTTGGAAATCTAAAATTCGGTTAGGAATCTTCCTTCACTGCGCTTAGCCACTCTTGACAAGGATCTCATCTCGGTATCAGATTTTGATCATTTCTTTGTGAAACGACTGTCTTACTCTGCTCTCATCTCTTGTAAATGATCAGCCTTTAGTTCTCCTGCAGGACTTCAATTTCCTATCAATCTGATAGTAAACCGAAAAAAACTCAACATACGCCTATGAGTCCATGCAAAAAAAATTTTTTAAAAAAAATTAGTGACTCAAAGGTAACGTTTAAACGGCTCTGAAAAAAAATAAAAAATACCCTCAGTTTGTCAATTCAGAAGAAGATCAAAATCAAAATAATCCAAGTCTTAGACTTACGGGATAAACCAAAATCAATTTACTCTTAATTGCACCCAAAATATACCATTAAGGTAATAAAAATACACCCACTCGGGTAACAAACTTTGAAATTGCTCTTAAAAATTTTGACTCTACATCACACTACACGAGCTACATCTTGCGCTTGTCCTAACTCAAGATCACCTTGGATTGCCTCTAATCAAAATTTCGCTTCCAAGTGTCAAGAACTGGATATTTTTTGGGGTCATAAGCAAATCAAATCCCGCGACCACCGACATACCAGTCTTATGATAAATCCTGAGTGTGACTCTTTCGCAAGCTCGCAACAGCTGAGTCGATGCTAAACATCAACTACAATCAACCTAAGTTTGGATATGATCAGTACCCAAAACCTTAGCAAAAAACTATAAAAGTAAGCTATCCTCAGCTCAACTTTTATAACAGTCAAAAAAAACGAGGTCGTCACCTCTACAGAGCAACATCAAAAAAAATTTAAGCAATTAAGATAATGTAAACATAAATTATTCTTCTTCTGACAAACTTTCACTAGGGTTAGGTCCGTTGAATGGTTTTAAGTCTTTAATATGCCATCGTCCTACTTTAGTCCCATCTAAATTAACTAAACCATAAACTAAATCTGAGATCTTTTCTCTTATCACGCAATGCACATACTTTGGTACCAACTTAGATGTGAATTTATCTGCTGCACTGGAAAGAATTTTATTTTTTCGCCAAACGTGATCACCTATATTAAAGGCAAAATCCCTTTTCCTAAGATTGTAAGACTTACTGTTCCGTTCATAAGCCTTATGTATCCTACTACGCACGTCGGTGAAAAATATCTTTTAAACCCTTTAAATTTTCGGCGTACTCACCCCTGTTACCCGGAATTATTTCGCTGTCAACATTGACATCCAAATCTAGGTTTTTATAATATGATCCAGACAGAGGTATATGTCTGCCGTAAACTAAGAAAGACGGTGCGAACCCTGTTACTTCGTGTCTTGCGGTATTTATCGCTTGTTGGATTTTGGAAATATTGCCATCCCAAGTGTCATGTGAATCCACGTAACTTCTTAAAGCGGTCCCGACTGTTCGGTTATTACGTTCCACAAAATTACATTGGGGAGAGTGCACGGGATTAAAACGGATGTTAAAACCATAAGTTTCACTTAAGCTCTTAAAAACTCTTAGAGGTAAACTGAGTACCGTTATCGCATATTAAGAGCGATGGGACACCGTGGATTAGAAAGACATTATTTTCCAAAATTCTCTCTATATATCCAGCTTTAGAGCTTTTCAAAGGAAATAGCATGGTATACTTTGTAAACCAGCAAGAAACCACGAGAAGCCATTTATTTCCCTTTTTCGAACGTGGGAATGGGCCTACTAGATCAGCTGCTATGACTTGAAAAGGGTAATTAACCGTTTTCTCTTTTCCCATCAGTCCCATAGGTAGTGCATTTGGAGATTTCTGCGCTCCACATACTTCACAAGTCCTCACAAACTTTACGATGTCAAAACGCATTTTTGGCCAATAATACTGTTCCTGAACCCTGTGAAGAGTTTTATAAAAGCCAAAATGACCAGAAGTAGGAGGAGTGTGACACATGTCTATAACTTCCTCTCTCTGTGGTTTAGGAACTAGTATTTTCCACTCGGGTACATTAACCTTTAAAGGCAACTGGTTTGGGATATATTTGTACACGAAATCATTTTCCACCTTCCACTGCGGAAAATTTTGAGGAAATTCTTTAATTTGCTGCCGTAAATTGTCGTACCATGGATCAATGCGATCTACATCAACTGTATCAATTCTTACGCCAAACTGTGCATTAAGACTATTTTCGTCCGCTGTATGATCTGGGATTCTTGACAAAGCGTCAGGAATAACATTGTGGACTCCTTTTCTATGAATTAAAGTAAATGTGTGTTGTCTCAGCCTAATCGCCCAACGCGCTAGTTTGCCACTAGGGTTTTTAATAGAATTAAGCCACAATAAGCTATAATGATCTGTTATGACCGTGAAAGGAACACCTTCTATGTATGGTCGAAACTTTTCGATGTTAAAGAGTACTGCCAAACATTCTTTTTCAACAACCGAATAGTTACGTTCAGCCTTTGACAAAGTTCTACTGGCATACGCTATCACTCTTTCCTCACCATTGATTTTCTGTGTTAGGACGCCCCCTAAACCGGTATTAGAAGCATCGCTAGAGATATAAAACTGTTGGGAAAAGTCTGGTTGGGATAAAATGGGAGCTGACACCAATAGCTCTTTAATCTTTATAAAAGATCTTTCTGCTGCGTTTGTCCAATCTATCGATTGTCCTTTTTTTCGTCCTTTCAAAAGATCATTAATAGGCGACAACAAGGTAGAAAAATTCTCGATAAAACGTCTGTACCATGAACACATTCCTACGAAGCGCTTAACTTCTGTAGTATTAGTAGGTCTCGCATAATTAACCATGCTTGCTACTTTATCCGGATCGGTACGCAAGGAATTTGAGCCTACAATATAGCCTAAAAACTTTAGAGAAGTTTTGAAAAAATCACATTTGCTCAAATTTATCGTCAGTCCGGCCTCTTTCAATTTATCTTTTACTTCCTTAAGTAAGCGAATATGCGATTCGAAGTCTTCCGATGTTACTAAAATATCATCGAGATAGGTAAAAATATGTGGCTCATATTTCGGACCAAATATAGCGTCCACTAAACGTTGCTGAGTTTGAGCAGCGTTCTTTAGACCAAACGGCATAGTGACGAACTGAAATAGACCTCGGCCTACTACTGCAAAAGCGGTCTTTTCCTTAGAGGATTTGTCTAGAGGAATTTGCCAGAAGGCCTTTCTAAGGTCTATCGAGGATACATACTTAGCATTCCTGAGTGATGTCAAAATTCTATCGATGTTCGGTAATGGATAGTTATCAAATTTGCTGACCTCGTTGAGCTTTCTTCCGTCAAAGCATAGACGATACTGTCCATCGGCCTTTTTCACCAATAAAATTGGAGAACACCAAGGACTGTTTGATTCTTCAATCACTCCGAGTTTCAACATTTCGTCTAACTCTTTATTTAATACTTTTGACATGTACGGAGACATGGCGAAGGGCCTTGTCTTTACAGGACTGGCATCAGCCGTATCTATAGACATGTTGACTTTATTCGTTCGGCCTATCCTATCCTCACTACTTATTTCTTTGAAAGAGCTTATTACTTTTTCTGCTTTTAAGCGTTCCGTCCGCGAGAGATCATCTAGGGTACATAGACGCGAGAAAAGGTTTTCTAAAGAACTTTCTGAATAACTATCTTTAAAACTTGTTTGAGAGTTGTCTTCTAGGGACTGTGGATACCACGAATTATTTTTAAAATTTACTAAAATTCCGAATTTTTGTGCAAAATCACATCCTAAAACCAAAGTATGTGATAGAGAAGGTACTACTAGAGCAGAGATTACTAAACAATGACCATTGCAGACTAGCGGCAACTCAACCGTACCTAAAACTTTTAGACGGTTGCCATCTGCAGTGGTAACACTTCTATTTTTGACATGGCATATTTTTATACTTAAACGACTTAAAATTTTAATACCATCCTGACCTATAACGGAGGCATTTGCACCAGAGTCAAATAAAGCCGAGAAATGGGCACCTAATAGATTTATCTTGATATGCGGTCTGTTATCTGAATATTTATGCACGAATAAAGGAGACATGTGACCATTTGGAGAAGCAGGAGTTTTAACTTGAGAAGGAGAATTTTTATTAGACTTAAAAAAATCAGAAACTTTTTGTAACCATTTAGTCCAATCTGATCTACTGGAATATTTTTGTTCGTCTGTGTTTCTAGAACGTTTTGGATTCGGGGCTTTACTGCGAACATGAGCTTGTGACATAGCCGAATGATTAGAGGCTTTTTTGTTGGACTTAGGATATCCGCCTCGGTAATATACCGTCCTTACTCGTTTTTTGTACATTTGGGGCATGATGTTAGTCTCACACCTGTTGTTCCACATTTGAAACAACATACCCTCTTTGGTGCTGTACAATTTGGTAAGTGTGATTCGGGCCTGTGCAATTCCAACACGTGAAAGTTGCCTTAGGTGAAACCGGCTTGTCGTTCACTTTAGCTGCAGTGTCGCTAATTTTAGAGTCATTATCTTTTCTTTTACCCGTTTTCTGGTTACTCCTAGGGTTCCGATTTACATTCCCAACTTTATTTGTCGAGACTCCACTTCGGCCATTTGGATTATACTCTACTTGATGTATATTAGTTTCGCTTTTTGGTCTGCTCTTCTCCAACAAATAATCGGACTCTTCAAGTTTTCTACATAACCCGGCGAGTTCGGCTACCGAATTAATATCTAGTAGAGCTAACCGATTGACGAAACTAGGCAGAATATTCCTCCGTATAAATTTAACTTTGGTACTTTCCAAAGGCTTGATGGACAACCTACAAAATAAAGATTCCATGTGGGCAATAAAAATCACAGTGGACTCATTCTTCTTTTGTCGCCTCCTCTTTATTTCCGACCACAATTCTTCATCATCATCACAGTGCAAGAAGTCCTTTTTTAGCCTATCTACCAAGGAATGCCAGTCGTTGACACTTGATTTTATGCTTCTAAACCAAATGAAGGCATCGCCAGTGAAAAATTCAACAGCAGAGCTGAAAAGTTCATCTTCCGATACTTTCCTAGCTTGTGCTATTTCAGTCAGCCTCTCCAAAAAAAGGATAGAGTCTCTTTGAGTCTCCATTAAATTTCAATTGCCATTCGCTGACAGGAATATTTCTGGCTGCGCAATTCACGATTGGAGCTGGTACGTTTATGACTGGGGTTGTAATAGGCAACTGTGGTAACTCATGACCAGGAGCTATCTTTTCTGCAAGATTTGCTTCCATGAGCACACACGTAGCTATTGTTTCCTGAACATATTTGGAAAGCTTCGACGCTTCCTCTTCGTCATCCGGCATGGGAATTCTTTGTACGCGACCCGCTACATGCGATAAACGTGATTTAACCCGGTGTACAAGTGAATCATTTGGATCGCCGTCATAACTATCGATTAAGTTTTGGATAGAATTTAAACTCTTTTCGATACCAGCCGTTTCTTCTGTATTATCCAGAGTGTCATCCCCTATTTTTATCGTTTTTCCCCGGCTCATTAATTTCTTTACTTAAGATCCTCGTTAGAATCTTTCTTTTACCCGCGACCGGACGTTCTGAGAAAGTACGACGGATTTTCAGTTCATAGTCTAACTCATATTCCAGTAGGTGATTGACTTTAAAATTGAAGGCTTCCATGATAAATGAATAAAATTTAAAAGAACTGTTTAAAAAAGTCGTGAAAATATTTCTCCTGTGCTCCCAATAGTCAAAATAAAAAAATATGTAAAGGCACTTAAAATATGTAAATTTCTTTACTAAACATTAAAAAAAATCTTCGACAATTTCAAAAAAAAAATTTCTAAGTATCGCCTTGTATTAAAATTCCTTTACTAAGATATCTTAAGAATTTTCAACAAAAAAATCTCCAAATACCGTTTTCGTATATCAGCAAAGTATTTTTAATATTCATGCAAAACATCGGTGAAAAAAAAACGTACTGTTTTTTGTTCTCGGTTCACCGCAAAATAAATTTAACACTGTAAAGATTAAAGTAAACCAGCACATCTGCTAATCTGAATTATAAAGGTAGCTGTTAAGAAAAAAGTAGGAATCTCTTATCTTAGAGTCGAAACAAAATTCTAATATCTAAACCACCATCGGATAAATTGAAATAAATAATTCTACAAATTTCCTGCTTTTGTCTTACTGCTATAGTGTAGTTTCGTTTAATTAAATATTATGAAATAAAAATATCTGCAAAGTTAGAGCTTTTATTTTGTTCCGAAAGCTAGTACACTGAACCCTTTTTTAAAAAATAAAATTCCAAAAGCCCGCGTTGACAGCGCTATTTTGTAACTTTTGAAAATTGTTCTCAGTTTGAGGCATCTTTTTTTGTACCCGCTTTAATTTCCGATACTGAATTGAGTGAACCCTGATTTTAAAAGAACTAAAGAAATTAAACACACACTAGCTCAGTTTTCCTTGGTAGAGAGATATGGGTAAGAGATAATTTTCTTACGTCTTTTTGGAATTAATTTCTATTTTTTTTTAAAAGGCTTTAGCTGTACAAAATTTTGGGCACCATCCATTTTAAAATAGAAAGGATCTAACTTCAGCTAAAAAAATGGAAAAATGCTGAAAGAAAGTATTGTTGGTAAACAAAATAAATCAGTTTGGTACAGCCGTTCTTGCCCTGAAAAGTAGGATAGGTATTCAGTGAGACACTAGCTTTAATCAACAAAAAAAGAGAATTTATTCATGTTTTTTAAAAATAAAAAGTTCTAACCTTGCAGTTTTACCAAAAGAAATTCTAGCCTAACTAGTTGTTGTTACATCTAAATTTTAAACTATTATAACCCCCGAAGGCGAAAAATCGTGCTTTACACTTCACTTTTAAGTCTCTTTTGCAGTTAAGGCACTACTCTGGAATAAGTCTATTTTGGGTAACTTACTGTTCTTATTCCTGTTTTGATGGACTACGCCCGATTTCACACTTTTTCTTATCAAACACTTAGAAAGCCTACTACGGCTTTTATTTAAGAAACTGATACTTTTATTTAGCTCTCATGTTGGTTGTTCTGAGCTTTATTTTTTTTAGTTCAGTCGAAGGAAGCCTACTTGGCGACCAGATGGAAAGTAGCTCGGCTGCGGCTCGATGGAAAACAACCTATATTCAAACTCTGCGGAGCCTTAAATAATCGTGCGACTTTTGCCTGTAATATCATGACGCTCCAATCAAAACTGCGGATCAAACATTTCACCAATCGCGGCCTGGCGGTAGGTTCGGTCCGGAACCCGCACAACACAGTATATACCGAACGTCTTGAAATCTCTGTTTAATATACCGTTCGATACAAAAATGAAAATAAGTACAATTTGAAATGGAAAAATCAGTAACATTACATGGTCTTAAAATCTAGGAAAAAATGAATGTTACAATATTCCAGAACTTTTTTCAAAATTTTTTGATCAGTACTTTTTAAGATAAGGGAAAGGAGGCAGCGATCTTTCGCGATTTTTCACGATTTTTCGCGAGTTTTTTTAAAATAATACAAAGAAAAGTGTGCGCAAGTATTACATTATATATATTTTTGAACTCGTGTTTTTACAAGCTTTCATTTAACATTCTACTAGATGACCTGGTATTTTTTTTTCAATTCCAATTTCGCCCCCCAAAGCTAACCCCTTAAGTTAAAAATTAACTTTCAAAACTACACGGCTCTAATAGGGCCATCAAATCCTATATTAGAGGGCCAAATTTCAACTTTCTACGTCAAATAGTTTCGGAGAAAATCTGGTATGACAGACAGACCGACAGGCGGACAGACCACACGGACAAACATACACCGAAATGATCTTATAAGTGTTCTGTATGGACCACTAAAAAGGTATGAAATGGTAATTATACCTGCCAAAGAGAATAAGAATAAGAATATAGAAACACTTTTAAGGGAAAAACAAAGTCAACAGTCGCCTCAATAATTAGTGATTAAATATTTCAAGTAACTTTAGCTATTAGTTCAGGTTGTTATTACCTGGTAAGGTAATATTTAATTTTGTAACACTTGTTTATAATTTAAAATACTTTATACTTTATTCAATAAAAGGATGTTTCGCATACAGGTCTTATTTTTTGGACAGGTTGCGACCTCCTTATACCTAAATACGACCCCTCTAGGGGTCGCGACCACCAGGTTGAGAAACGATGTCCTACCATATCCCATTAACCCCTTATATATTTTACCATAAATAATGAGCTTAAAGTTTGCTAATTTTATTACCCAAGAAACCTGAAAAAATTCTATCGAAACTGAAATCTACACTTTTATCCTTTTCATGTTTTACTATAAATATTTATACAACATATTTGTAGGGACTATTTCAAAAAAAAATCAGGAAAAATTACAATATTGCTATTACAACCACACAAAATTTATCGACTCCTGCCCCTTTTACCTCCTTTGCTTTAAGCCATGTCGCTCAAAAACTACATGTTTCATCCCTTCATTAGATATTTTATATATACGAAGTTTAAAATTGATATCTCATTTTGTTCGAGAGTTATTGTACCAAGAGACCGACAAAATGCCAAAACCCAGGCACTCACAGACAGACAGACCGGCGGAAATGAGTCATTATGTTGTTCGTGATCTCAAACGTAAAAAAAATCAAAAATCTCGGAATGTTATTGTTTCACGAATACAGTGCTTTCTTTAGGAAGTAAAGTAGAAATTGTATTTCACTTTTTCTTTCTATTTGATTGCCACTTGCGGCCCGTGGCTCCGCGGCTCCGTGGCGTAGTGACTTGCTTTCGGTGTAGAAGATCTCGGATTCCAATCCCGGCAGGTTGATATACTTTATTTATTAATTTATTTAAGTATATTTAGCCTGGCCACGCACGTAGGTAGTGGTCGTTTGCAGAAATGCAATAACGTCCGTGGCAGCACTACCACGTTGTCTAAAAGGTGCTGTGAAATACAAAAATATATATTTCGGCACTTGGACAACGTTGACGGGTATCACAACACTCGCCGATATCCTCCGGATATGAAAAAGGGTCAAATTCCTATTCAGGCGGGGAGGTGAACAATAAAAAAAAATACCGTATAAAGAATTGCAATAAAAAATAAATAAAATACTAATATTTATTTTTCATTTGAGAATAATCCAAGTAAAGAATAATTAGGCTACATTCTTTTATATATCTTTAGCCCTGTACTGAAGGCATATATTGATACTTAAATATATCGGTGTCTTAAGCTTCTAAAACCGACTAGTTTTTAGAGTCCCTGTAATATTTAAGCCACTGTAAAATGCACAGATCAAGAGGTCCTATTAAAAATGTTGCGATATGGGAATGATATTATACGTTGACGTCAACAGTCCTGTAACATTCCTGGGTGTACACGATTATTAAAATTTAAATACATTGGTGAGCAAATAAATCGATTCAATCGATTTTGCTTCAGTTAACATCAGAAAGCTGATTTTCTGTTTTTTCCAATAATACCAGAAACATTTGGATTTTTAAAAAGTTTTACTGATTAAAACAGTTTTACTCAATAGAACCGTTTTTGCTCGCTCCCTATAAAACACATGCAACTGCATTTTCCTATCATTCCTTTATCGGAACGTGTACCGTCAACATTTCTGCTATACATGCTCACTAATTATGTCATTGGAAAATGGATACCACTTCGGAAGAAACGGCACGAGTCATTGCCCTAAAGCAAGAAGGGCATAGCCAACGTGTAGTCGCTGCGCAACAGCACCTGAGCCAGTGACCTGTCTCCAGAGTCTACAGACGTTACCAAGAGACTAGTGGCTTTACACGGAGACCAGGACCAGGAAGAAGAAGGTGTAACTCGGAGCGAGACAATCGTTTCATTGTCAGCACGACTACTCCACTACGACCAGCGGCTACTATGGAAGGACAATGTCACCACCTCTACTACCAACTCCTCGGCAAGCTTTACCCTCTTCTAAAGAAGTCTAGTAAATTGTCAATACGCAACAAATTGACAATATACAAAATTATCATCAGCCTCACATATTCCAGTCCGTCATGGTGGCAAACGTCATACACACAGACCGTTCAAAATAAGGCCGTCCGAATCATTGCCAAATCCCCATAGTTCGTCTAAATCCATCGAGACCTCCAAAGACCCCAATCCGGGAATTCATGAGCAACGCGCTCGGCCTGAGTAAATCCATTTACTATATCAACTCCACAGACAGAAACGCATATGGACTTCCCCCTAACGCGAGATATCACTACGTAAGACCTTTCGACTAGCTACCTAGGATTAGCTTTAAGTTAGCCTTAAGTTAATCTTAAGTTTATACTCATGAAATATCTTAAGTTCCAATATCTCTCAGCACATTTATATAAACCCCATTACCTAGGCCAAGTTAGTTAGGTATTCTTCTTCTTTCAGTTCCGCCTCCTATCAGAGGTTGGAAATCATCATTGCAATTTTTACTTTGTTAACCGCAGCTCTAAATAGTTCATTTGAACTGCAGCCATACCACTCTCTTAGATTGCACAGTCAGGAAGTTCTTCTGCGCCCCACGTGTCTCCTGCCTTTGATCTTTCCCTATATTATAAATCTCAGCAACTCGTATTTTTCACCCCTCATTACAAGATCTAGATACTCTAACTTTTTTCTTTTTATAGTGTCGATCACTTCACACTCTTTTGCCATTTTCAAAAGTGCATCTCAATTAGTTACTCTTTCCGTCCACCGTATCTTCGACATTCTCCTAAAGCGCCACATTTCAAAAGCTTCAATGTTTTTAATGTTTGTCTTTTTTAGAGTCCATGCTTCCATACCGTACAATAATGTGGAGAAAATACTCGCGTAACAATCTCTCTCTAAGATTTAAGCCAATATCTCGGCAACACAAAAACCTTTTCATTTTAATAAACGCTTGTTGTGCTATTTCTATTCTTCCCTTAATGTCTCTTGTTTGCTCGTTTGTTTCAGTGAGCCATACTCCTAGATATTTGTATGACGTGACTCTTTCAATCTGTGAATTAGAGACTGTTAGATTAGCGTATACATTCTGGTTTTTTGTTATTACTATTAATTTCGTCTTTCCAAGATTTAGCTCCAGACCGTAGTTACCACTATAGGTGTTTACATTTCCAAGCAAGTGCTGCAACTCAGCTGCACTGTCTGCTACCAGAAGCGTGTTCTCGGCATAACGTATATTATTAATAACCACACCGCCAACTGTAATCCCAGCATCCTGCCCCGTCAAAGCCTCCTGGCATATGGCCTCACTATACACATTGAGCAAGAGCGGAGAAAGGACACAATCCTGGCGAACACCTCGACAAATCCGAATTCCTCCGGTTAATTCGTTTTCTACCTTGACTTTTGCTGTTTGACTCCGGTACAAACTGGTTATTTTGTTAATGTCCCTACTGTCGATGTTTTTGCTTTTGAGAATTTCATGTAACTTCTCATGGCGGACTTTATCAAAGGCCTTTTCAAAATTATTAAAACATACGTAAAGATCCTGATGAACATCTAGACACCTTTGCATAAATACACTTACACCAAACAAAGCTTCCCTTGTTCTTAATCCACTCCTAAATCCTAGTTGTGTGGCATCTATATCTTCCTATCTTGGGATGACTTAGTTAGGTTACTTGCATGTAAATATCTTAAGACACAAACTTTTACTCATATTTAGACCATTTCATGTATTAGCAGTTATAGGGTTAAACTCTACCTAATTAGTTAACAAGTGATTCCAGATTCTAGATCCGCTAAAAGTTTTTGGACCGTCTGTGAAATAGACTAGACCCTGTCTTTGTCCGAGTCTCTACTTCTATCAATAGATTTGGATCACACCCAATTCTATATGGTTTTTCGAAATGATATGATGCGACGTTGTCATATAATCAGATTGCATATTCAAGAGTTTGTCGTCGATTCAAAGATATGTTTAATCTAATGCCAAGCGTTTTCACAAACGAAACAATCAAATATTAAAAAAATCTTGGATTGTTGTAGCTTCTGCTTGATGGAAATTCATTATAAATATATAATAAAAGACTGTTTTTAGTCAATTTCCACTGGTTTATTTAAATTGCGATGACGCGTTTCGCTGTCGATGCAGCTTCTTCAGATCTACATTTTACACTGTCAAGTTAGGTTTAATATTCACAGTTTTATATAATTTCTTAATTATAATATTACACCTAATTAAATTACATTCCTAGTATTGGAAAATCCACACAGATTTGGAGTTAAGAGAATAAATTCAATAATGGTGAATTGCTTAAATTTACCTGGTCGTTGAGTAAAGTACCTGTAGTCCTTAATCGATTTATTTGCATAGTCTCTAAAAGGTTTAGTTTTAAACCTTTTTGTTGGGTGTGTAAAATTTTGAAATTCTTGTTAAATGTGTGATTTTCTGTTAATAGATGATTAGCATATGTTGAATTAGATTTTCTATGGATGAAACTTTTTTCGTGTTCTGTAATTCTTTGTCTAAATGTACGTCCAGTTTGTCCGATGTATGTTTTAGGACATGACCCACATGTTAATTGATAAATCCCTGATTTATTGTCTTTATTGATTTGTGGTTTGTAGTTTTTAAGGTATTTCCCTATAGTATTGTTAGTCTTGTAAGCTATGTTAATATTTTTTTTGATTTAAAATAAAAATAAAGATCCAACAAATATTTTTCAAAAAGAAATAAAACAACAAATTGAACAGGCTAAAAGTATCATTCACGATAAAGATAAAATTAAATTGGTAAATATGAATCCCCAAATCCCACAACTTTATTCACTCATAAAACTACACAAACTTGACCACCCAATCAGACCAGTTGTTTCCTACATGTCTGCTCCAGCATATAAGACGTCATCCTTTTTAATTGATTTAATCAAATATCTTACCAAATTTGAACCTAAATATAGTATCAAAAACTCATACGAACTCGTGAATAAAGTTAAGAATATAGCAATTGCAGATAACTCTAAATTAGTCTCTTTCGATGTCAAAAACTTATTTCCAAGTGTTCCTCCAGACGAAACAATAACTTTAATAGAGAACCTATTAACAAAAAAACAAAGTAAATGAAATGGACATAATTAATTTATTAAGAACTTGCCTAAGACAAAATTATTTTTCATTTAACAATACATTCTACAATAGTAAGGAAGGGTTAATTATGGGGAGTCTATTAAGTTCATTACTTGCCGAAATTTTCATGGACAGTATTGAAACAATGATATTTAACAACCATAACAACAATAGTAGTAACTGCCTATACTGGTATCGATACGTAGACGATATAATTGTATGCTTTACAGGTACGGACAGACAATTAACTCACTTTTTACAGTATATTAATTCTTTACATAGAAATATCAGTTTTACAATGGAAGAAGAAGTCGAAGGGAAAATCAATTTCCTAGACTTAACAATCAGTAAAGCCAGGAAAAAACATGAATTTGCAATATATCAGAAACCTTGTCATACAGATAACACAATTCACAATAGTTTCTCACCACCCTAACCATCATAAACTTGCCGCTTATCATAGTTTTATACATAGACTAACTAATATCCCCTTATCAGAAGAAAATTTTACTAAAGAATTAAACTACATAAAACAAGTAGCCGTTAACAACGGTTATTCGGTTACTTTAATCAATAGTATCGTTAAGAAAAAAACTTAGAAACAAGGCTATCTCAGAAATATACCCACGTTTTAAGGACAGAAATACCACTTTTAAATGCTTAACCTATTTCGGCAAACCAACGGAAAAACTGGGGAAATTTTTAAATCAAAAAAAAAATATCAACATAGCTTACAAGACTAACAATACTATAGGGAAATACCTTAAAAAACTACAAACCACAAATCAATAAAGACAATAAATCAGGGGTTTATCAATTAACATGTGGGTCATGTCCTAAAACATACATCGGACAAACTGGACGTACAATTAGACAAAGAATTACAGAACACGAAAAAAGTTTCATCCATAGAAAATCTAATTCAACATATGCTAATCATCTATTAACAGAAAATCACACATTTAACAAGAATTTCAAAATTTTACACACCCAACAAAAAGGTTTAAAACTAAACCTTTTAGAGACTATGCAAATAAATCGATTAAGGACTACAGGTACTTTACTCAACGAACAGGTAGATTTAAGCAATTCACCATTATTGAATTTATTCTCTTAATTCCAAATCTGTGTGGATTTTCCAATACTATCAATGTAATTTAATTAGGTGTAATATTATAATTAAGAAATTATATAAAACTGTGAATATTAAACCTAACTTGACAGTGTAAAATGTAGATCTGAAGAAGCTGCATCGACAGCGAAACGCGTCATCGCAATTTAAATAAACCAGTGGAAATTGACTAAAAACAGTCTTTCATTATATATTAAAAAATCAACAAATGCCGTCCCTGGGGACATATAATTCATCATGGTCGCTGGGAAATAAAAAAAAACTAGAGAGATATGCTCACCGCCTCGTAAGTTGGCTTTATAAGAAATGTTAATAATTTTACATAAAAGAATGGGAAGAAGAATTTTTAGGCAGGCTGCAAGAAAATCATAAAAGCGCAAACTATGCCTATTCTAATTAAGGATATCAATATTACATCAGGGAAAGACGCTCTTAGGAAACACAATTCTTCACAAGCTCACTCGGTATCATCAAAGAATATAAAATCACAACCAAAGATATCATCATTTACTCGGACAAAAACTCAAAAACCTGATAGACAAGTTAAACAAGGTAAAAATATTTCATTATTTTTTACTAAATACCAGTACATTGTTATATTATTTTGTATTCTACTAGTGTATAGTAGATACGTCTCTTTTAATTTCTTTTTATATTTTCAGATGAAGTAAGATTAGCCTCGTTTGTTGCTGAACAAAATTTACCAATCACCATTATGGAGCACTTACTGAAACTGATACAGTCAGTTTGTCCCGTTTCAAATATTACAGAAAAACTAAAATGTTCGACGACGAAAACTCACGCCATAATTGATCATATTATAGCTAAAGAAAGTTTTGATAATTTATGTGAAGATCTGCGGCAAACTAAGTTTTCATTTATTATTGACGAGTCGACTGATCTTAGCATAACCAAACACTTGTGTTTAGTCGTGCGATATGCGAAAGAGCATCGCATCTGTGATTATTTTTTAGCTCTTATTCCATCAGAAGCTGCTAATGCAGTACCCTTATTTGAACATAGTGTAAACTTTTTTACAAGCGTTGATATTCCATATAAAAATAATCTAATAGGTTTTGCATTTAATGGGGCAAGCGTAATAATGAGGCGTAATGATTCTGTTGTGACATGGCTGCAAAACGAAATTCCCAATATTTTTATACTTAAGTGCACATGCCATTCGTTTCATCTTTGCGCGTCATATGCTTGTACCAAATTGCCACGCTTTATAGACGATCTTATAAGGGACATTTACAATTACTCTTCTTCCAAAAAGAGCTCCATGGGAGCAGTATTCCACAGTTGGTCGAATTTGAGCTTTGTAAAGAATTAACAGTTGTTGTGGAGTGTAAAGCTTTCTAGTTCGAAATAATATTCCTAATTTTTGAGAAGCTTTCCTTGCTATGCCTGCAACATGTTCATGCCAGGACATATTTCCTCCCAAATTAACGCCCAACAAATTGAGTGACGATGCTAGGGGAATAGAATGCCCCGACATGACTATGTCGGGTTAAGATAAGTTAACTTTTTTAGAAAAAATTGCCGCCTGGGTTTTTGTAGCGTTAAATTCCACGTGGTTATTGTCACCCTAAAATAGAACTTTTTCCAGGTCTTTGTTAAGTTGAACGACCTCCTACTGTCTGCGGATATTTGCCTGAGTAGCTGGTGAGCGCATGTTCTCGCATATTAATCTGATGAAAACGAAACAGCGAAATAAGCTGTCTACTGAGTCAATCACTGGTCTATTACATATAAAATGACTATTTAATGACGTTAATTGTTGTGACTAAAAAATTAGTTCAAAGATGACTCCGACTATGGCCAAAAAATATTGCTATGATC
>CM032448.1:76633512-76696012 GCA_019049505.1 Pachyrhynchus sulphureomaculatus | reverse complement strand
AAGGGATCAACAAACTAGAACATCGTTGGACGAAGTGTATAAGCCTAAAAGGAGACTATGTCGAAAAATAAAAAAGGTTTAGCCCAAACACATAAGTAGTTTTTATTTTAGCACGGACTTTTCAAACCAGCCTCGTATATATATATATATATATATATATATATATATATATATATATATATAATATATATATACATATATATATATATATATATATATATATATATATATATATATATATATATATATATATATATATATATATATATATATATATATATATATATATATATATATATATATATATATATATATATATATATATATATATATATATATATATATATATATATATATATATATATATATATATATATAGCAGTATTATGTTCTTAGGGGAAGGTGTCTTTGGAAAAGATCTAAAACGTTTTGGACAACTTTTTAGCTACGCCAAGCTTTTGAAAATATTTCACTTTCTTCATCAGGGCTACAATTACAATAGATTAACAGTATTTTTGAGATTAAAAGTAAAGAACAACCCTATTTTATATGTAACATTAAAGTACTTACTGCTAAGTGGTGTGTTCAAAAATCGTTGTTTGTGGGGGCACTTTATTACACTTATTCATCAGAAAAAACAGAAAAAACATGAGAAAAACTCGATATACACATCTCTGGGAAATATAATAAATTTTACTTCATTTTGTTAGAATAGTACGAAGAATTGTGTGGTTGTAAAGTGATTTAAATTTATAAAGGATTTTTTTATTATGTTTTCTTGTCATTTTGCTAAGGGCAGTGTGTTTTTTATCTCTTAGTTAAGTTGTGGTTAATTTATATTTGAAAATAGAATGACGTTGACATTTTGTTTGATCGTTTTAAAGTTGAAAAGTTAGTGAAAATCAGTGGGATTATTATCAAAGAGATATGTCAGATATGTTGTAAGAGTTTTCATTTTTACTGCCTATTTCTAATAGATTGGAGAAAATTAATTTCAGATCTTCAATGTCAGTTTTTTTATTGATCGAGTTCGGTTCAAGGTGGATTTCCACCATCTTCCTAAAGATTCTCCTGCCGAGATTTCTCTCTTTACATAGGATTTTGGTTTCAGCAAAATTAAATTCATGTGAAAATTGGCTACTATGCTGGGCAAGCGCACAAGAGTTTTTCTTTAATCTGCAATCACTTTTGTGGGAAGTGATTCTGTCTTTTAGGACTCTAGATGTTTGTCCTATATAGATTTTTTCACATTGAGAGCAGGGGATGATGTAAACTACTTCTGAAACTTTTGTGATTTCATCTTTATCTTTTAGACAAGTGAAAATATTGTTGATAGTTTTTTTGTGTTTAAAAGCAGTTTTTAAATTAGGTAATTGGTTGAAAAGTTTAGTTGTTTTTGTGGAGATTTCTTTTATGTATGGAAATGAAAAATAACATTTGATTCGGTGTGTAAGATTGTTGTTTTGTTGTACGGGGGGTGTGGTTGAGTTAAATGATAATTTATTTATTAATTGGATTGGATAGGAGTTGGTGCGTAGAGTGTCTCGTAGTTTATTTAGATTTTTCTGTCTGAGGGAAGGATGAGAGATTCTCTCTATTTTTGACTTCATGCCCAATATCATGTTTATTTTGATTTTAGTGGTATGATAGGAATGGAAGTTAATGTATCTTCCTGAGTAGGTTGGTTTGGTATACTAATCTACTATGACGGAGTTATCTTCTTTTCTGACTAGAAGAGTGTCTAAAAAGGTGACATTGTTGTTTGTTTCCTCTTCAATGGTGAACTGTAGTTTGGGATGAAAAGTCATTAAAGATTAATCCTAACAAGAAAGACATTTCAATTAAGGAACTTCTAGCTGATTTCGAAAATATTTTAAAGTCTATCACAATGAATAATAACAATAAAAACATAATAACAGCTAAGTTTACTAATATTTTAACTAATTACCATCACAAACCCATAAATCAAAGTTATTTAGATTTAATATAATAATAATAAAACTAAAAAGTTCTTAAGGATAATGGAGAGCTGATTGTCAGTAGGACTGATAAAGGCGACATCATAGTTATATTAAAAAACATACGTGTCTCGAAAAATGCAACACCATCTTACAAGATCAGAACTACTACACTCAGCTTACCAGAGATCCTACTTCTACCTTTCAACAAAAAGCTAATCAGTTAGTAACCAAACTTAAGAATCAAGGGAGATTAACAGAGGAGATGGCGAAGTCTCTTATGGTATATAATCACACATCACCAAAATTCTGTGGGCTTCCTAAAATCCACAAACCACATTTGGCAGTGAGACCCATTATCTCCTCTCTCAATGCCCCTAACAACAAGTTATCAATGTTCCTGTCTGAAATTTTAGCCAATGCTTATGTAAAAGAATATGACTACTATGTAACGGACTCATTTCATTTCACTAATTTTATAACGGGCATGAAGTTCCCTCCTGGCTTCGTACTGATAACCTTGGATGCTGTCTCTTTATGCAGTAATATCTCTTTACAATTAGTCATCAAAAGCATCAGAAAGCCCTGGACTGATATTCGCAAATACACGAAATTAACACTCGTCAACTTTCTTGAAATTTTAAATTTTATTTTTCAGTCCACATATAAATCCAATCAACTTTTCTATAAACAAATAATGGGTACTCCAATGGGGGCTACTCTTTCTCCTATCATATCACAATATGTGATGGACGACCTCCTCAAAGAATCCATCCCTAAACTCTCCTTCAACTTACCATTCATAAAAAAATGTGCTGATGATATCATTACCTCAATACCTTATAATAAAATGGATGAGATTCTCAGAATCTTTAATGACTTTCATTTCAAACTACAGTTCACCATTGAAGAGGAAACAAACAACAGTGTCCCCTTTTTAGACACTCTGCTAGTCAGAAAATAAGATAACTCCGTCATAGTAGAATGGTATACCAAACCAAACTACTCAGGAAGATACATTAACTTCCATTCCTCTCATACCACTGAGAATAGAGAGAATCTCTCATCCTTCCCTCAGAATGAAAAATCTAAATAAACTACGAGACACTTTACGCACCAACTCCTAACCAATCCAATTAATAAGTAAATTATTATTTAACTCAACCACACCCCCCGTACAACAAAACAATAATCATACACCGGATATTAGTGCTTTCCTCTCTGAAAACCGAATCAAATGTTATTTTTCATTTCCATAGATAAAAGAAATCTCCACAAAAACAACTAAACTTTTCAACCAATTACCTAATTTAAAAATTGCTTTTAAACACAAAAAAACTATCAACAATATTTTCACTTGTCTAAAAGATAAAGATGAAATCACAAAAGTTTCAGAAGTAGTTTACAGCATCCCTTGCTCTCAATGTGAAAAAATCTACTCGTATATAGGACAAACATCTAGAGTCCGAAAAGACAGAATCACTTCCCACAAAATTGATTGTAGATTAAAGAAAAACTCTTGTGCGCTTGCCCAGCATAGTAGCCAATTTTCACATGAATTTAATTTTGTTGAAACCAAAATGCTACGTAAAGAGAGAAATCTCGGCAGGAGAATCTTTAGGGAGATGGTGAAAATCCACCTTGAACCGAACTCGATCAATAAAAAAAACTGACATTGAAGATCTGAGTTTAATTTTCTCCAATCTATTACAAATAGGCAGTCAAAATGAAAACTCTTACAACATATCTGACATATCTCTTTGATAAAAATCCCACTGATTTTCACTAACTTTTCAACTTTAAAACGATCAAACAAAATGTCAACGTCACTCTACTTTCAAATATAAAGTAACCACAACTTAACTAAGAGATAGAAATACACTGCCCTTAGCAAAATGACAAGAAAACATAACAAAAAAATCCTTTATAAATGAAAATCACTTTACAACCACACAATTTTTCGTACTATTCTAACAAAATGAAGTAAAAATTTATTATATTTCCCAGAGATGAGTATGTCGAGTTTTTCCCCTGCTTTTTTTTGTTTTTCCTGATGAATAAGTGTAATAAAGTGCCCCCACAAACAACAATTTTTTAACACGCCACTTAGCAGTAAGCACTTTAATGTTACATATAATATAGGGTTGTTCTTTACTTTTAATCTCAAAAATACTGTTAATCTACTGTAATTGTAGCCCCAAGAACATAATACTGCTATTTAACTAGTCGGTCAAGACTACCCTTGTCCTCTCTCTCTCTCTCTCTCTCTCTCTCTCTCTCTATATATATATATATATATATATATATATATATATATATATATATATATATATATATATATATATATATATATATATATGTGAAATTTTTTTTTCTTCTGGCCTTAATGTTTTTGGATCACGAAAAACATGTTTTTTTAACTTCCAACCTCATTAGAATATAATAAGCACAAAAATAATAATCCATTATCATATTGAAAAAAAAGTTTCTATTTATTGGCACAATAGAATATTTTTCAACAGACATATAATTTTTTATCTGTTTTGTCCACATATGAATTTTAATTTTTAATGTACGGCGCTGAGTATATATTTTGTTTGATGTGATTTTAAAAGAGAATATTGTAGTTTTTTAATCAATAATTTTTTTTTTTTTGATTACTTAAGCAAAGTAAGTTTCTAATTTGATATTATATTTCGTATACATTGCACCAACTCCCCGAATAACATAATATCAATGAAGAAGCATCAGGATCTCCTATAAATAAGAGTGAGGTTGAAAGGGCGATTACGCCAATGAAAGATAAAGTACCTGCTCTCGATGGGATCCAATCGTAAATCTTTAAAATATTGTTATGCAGATTCTAACATTGCTCTATAATGACATATATGACCGTGGTAAATTTCCGTTTCACTAGACTGATTCAATATATGTTACAGTCACCAAAAAATCATATGCAAGGCCTTGCGATCAATATAGATTGATTAACCCTATAATGAAAATTTTCACCAAAGTTATTCATAATCGAACCTATGCCAAATGTGAATCACAAATATCAGAATGCCAACTAGATTTTAGAAATGCTTTTGGAACGAGAAAAGCCATTTTCTCACTCTAACTCTTCATACAACGATGTAAAGATATGAATCGAGACGCATATATATGCTTTGTGGACTTTGTCAAAGCTTTCGATAATGTAAACCACAAAAAAGTCAAAATTTTGAAAGGCGGTCTTGATAGTAAGGATGTGAATTATGGCCAGCTTGTATTGTACAAAAATTAATGGAACTCTGTCATAAAAACTGCATCTTATTCACTTTATTATCTCTATTCAGAAGTTATTTTTAAAGCGGTTCTTTTGGACGTCACCGAATGAGTAAAAATGGGTGGCGTACTTATAAACAACATCAGATATGCAGACGCCTCTGTCATTTTGGCTAGTGATGTTGCAGAATCTTTTGCGGAGCCTGTAGACGGTATTTGAGCAGTTGGTTGAGCTTAAACGTGTCTAAAACAAAGTGGATGTTAATTAATAAGAACTGCATGCCTGTCGAGCGTATGACACTGGGAGGATCCGATATACAACACGTCGATAAATACACGTCCTTAGGGACGATGAAAAAACTGTCTCCGGATTTGAAAATCTTTTGATTTTATTTTTCCTGTAGGTTGTTATTACTGGATGGTAACACCGATCACCGTTGTGCGTCTTAAAGATTTACCTACTACGCCCATTGAGTGCTAATATTTGATGTGTTAACACAGTTGGATACCAGACTTTGAGGCGCATTTGTAATAAGGTATTTTATCCACTTTTAACAACTTAATTTTTTCTGAACTATCGTAGTACTTATATCGCACCTTGCCTTTTATTCTGGCACCTGGTAATCTCCCGTCACTTGCTGTGTTGTCCCCGATGTTTAAGATCCATATCTAAATTTATTATTCTGTGTGTAGGTGTCGCAAACAATGTATTTCAGATAATTGCTGGTTAGAATGACCTGATCCTGTATTGGGCATTTAATGTTCACTTGTTATGTTAATTTTTATTATTTTGAATCAAATATTTGTATTTTCTTTTTGTACAAAAACATATTTTTTATCCAAAGATTAAATAGAATATTTATGTTTTCATTCATAAAATCAGAAAATGATTCTTCTAGCTCGTATCTCTTTTTGATACTTACCATGATATAAATAGTATTTTGGTTTTCCTTAAGGTGTAAATTCAGGGTGCATACCCATATGTCTTTTAGTTTTTTTTGTTGTTTATTTTTGCGATAGTTAACGGGAAGTTGTTAGTTTTCTTTAATTTTTGAAATGGTTGTCTTAATCTTCGGTTTTTGAAATTTTGTTTGATTTTGATAATTTTGAGTTGTCTTCGTCTCGCATTTTAATATTGGTTTAGTACTTTACTTCCCTTGCTGAAGTATTATATTCGTGAAATAATTTTTGATATGCTTTAGTGCCTTCCATAGCCTGTTGGTCCGCCGATCTTTTTGTCGGTCATTTAAGGGGAAGGTGGATGAAAGACATGGTGGTTGTTGAATTTTGTTTATTTTCCATAACATTATGAAAGTGTTTCTTGGTTTTTGGTTTGGATATTGAACAAATTTAAAGAATACTTATTAATAGTCAAGCATATAACATGTTATGGGGGCTGAGGGAGGGATTGGTTGGTATACGTTGTGTTATATGCCCTTTTCAACATTATTGGAATAAAAATTGTTGTATCTATCGGTAAAATATCGACTTGTAATGCTTGGATTAAAATAAATATAACAAAGTCCCCTTTGAGAGTTGTTAGTCCTCCATCGGGAGACTCCCCCAGGTGGCGGATAGGGAAATGCTTTCCAGATATGGGTGGTACCGGAGAAATGAAATACTCAGGGTGGACCAAAACTAGCACAGCAGCGTCTGACTGAGAGTGAGTGGCTGCTGTGCTTTTGGATAGCGTGGTATTTTAAATAGGGCATCTTCTTGTCCTTAAAGTGAGCCAACCAAAAATCAGTTTCAGCGACTGGAAATGGATGAAGATACAGATATAGGTGATGATAGTGTATATAGAAATGGGCAACAACCAAAAACCTACAATTTTAAATACACAAACAAACAACAATACAAACAGAAACCAACACGCAACAAAAGAAAAAAACAGCAAAACCCCCTGTAAGAAATAATAAGGCATTCAAAAATATGAAAAGAATCTGGAATGAACACCTGTCAGAAGGCTATTCTATCAAATATACTAAATATAATATAATAGTAAATACATATGACATCAATGAATATTACAATTACACCGAGCTACTTATGCCACTCAAGAAAATAAAACACATGCGTTCGTAATAAAGGATCTGGACTACCGTCCTGGCCCTGAAATGGCTAAAAGAGGGACATGATGTTGAAGCTAAGAACATATATATATATATATATATATATATATATATATATATATATATATATATATATATATATGTATATATATATATATATATATATATATATATATATATATATATATATATATATATATATGTATATATATATATATATATATATATATATATAAATATATATATATATATATATATATATATATGTATACATATACATATGTATATACACAATGGAATCGAGGTACAGGCTCCTCTGTTTAATCATCACAAACACAGATTATAATTAACTAAAACATACTAGTTGACTTACCTGACTTCAATATCGAGTAGAACTGAAAGGTGGTTAATAGCGAATGAATGACTTGATAAAATTTCAATGTATTCATTAAGCTTAAAATGTAAATTGTAGGACCTAAACCCAAAAGCTTGAATTTGAATTTGCATCGGAATTAGCGTCAAGCAAGTGAAAAAACAGTTTTACAATTTTAATCAGATAAAAACATAGATGGTACGCAGGTAAGTTTGATCTAATATAAGACAATCAATGAGAAAATAAAAATATTCTACAATAAATTACTAGGTAAGATAGCTGTGCTCAATAAAATAGGGACAAAAAATGTGTCCAGAAAACTACAGAGGAATAACGGTTCTAAATACAACAATGAAATTGTTGACAAGCTTGTCGAAGGAGAAACTGGAATACAAAAATAGCGAAGAACAACAGGAGTCCCGGAAAGAGAGATCTACCACAGACGCAATATTAATTGTGAAGCAAATGCTTCATAGACAAAGTCCGACTCAATAACGTAATACTGGCGTTGATGCAGAAAAAGACAGGCAAATGTTATGAAGGTCGTAAAGAACTTGAATATGAACAATAAGACGAAACTTAAAATAAGCGAGAACCGTACAGGAGACAGGGAGACAGTCTCAGTCCGTTTTTATTCAATCTTTCAATGGACAAAATAATAAATGATGTAGAGTCAGTAGGAATGAAATACAGAAGGAGTAAGAACAGAATTAGTCTGGTTTGTGATGCAGACGATGCAGCTCTATTTGCCGAAAGTGAAGGCGACCTACAGAGAGAACTTTTTAATTTTATCAAGCTTGTCGACAGTTTAATATAAACATATCTGCTGTAAAGATCAAAAGAATCACTATATTGCTCTCTGTCACGTCCACCATATCGGTAGCCGCTTCGCGTGAAGTTCCAAGTTGTCTCGAACATTCGGAAAGTCTGCCCAAAAGTGTATCTATGCTGCACCTCGTTCAGTTACAGCCCGTCTCAGTCGAGTTGATCCTTCTACTGCTATCAGATTTATCGTGAATGTGTATGTTGTAATTTATGTGTTAGCTGAAATTCAAGGTATGAAGTATTCACGGCAGTAAATTTATACGGAATCACGGATAAATTTTTAAGTGGGTGTAAGCGAGCATTAGACGATAATGAAGCATCAGCAAGTGCACAGACGAGCGTGGTTCCGAAAATAAAATCAAGAGAATATTCTCAAGAATACTTAAACTTAGGGTTTTCCAGTACTGAAATAAATGAAGAAGAAAGGCCCCTGAGTGTTATTTGCTTAAAAATCTTGGCAGCAGACAGCATGAAACCAAATAAACTTAAACGATATTTGGAAACGCTTCAAAATGAGTATCTTAACAAACCTCGAGAATTCTTCGAATTAGAATTAAAATCATATGTAAAGCAGAAATCATTTTTTTTTAAAAACTTTGTCTGTGAATAAAAAAGCTTTACTTGCCTCTTACAACGTTTCATATAAAATAGCCAGATGTAAAAAGCCTCACACCATTGGTGAAGAGCGTGTTTTGCCAGCAGCAACTGAGATTGTAGAGACTATATTTGGAGATAATTTTGTCAAACAATTGCTATCCATATCTATATCAAATGATACTGTTGCCCGTCGAATTAGTGATATAGCTGAAGATGTACAGCATCAGCTTTTCGGGAAGTTGAGTGACGAATTGTTTTTAATTCAGCTTGCTGAGGCAACAGAGAGCAATAAAGATGCTCATTTCATTGCCTATGTTCGATTTTGTGATGGTATGTTACCAGTAGTTTTTCTGCAAACCAATAGAACTCAAAGCAACATCACTAGCATTATTTGCTATCTTAAATGATTTTATAAACGAGGCAAATATGGAGTGGAAAAATTGCGTAGGAATATGTACCGATGGTGCTCATTTAATGTCTGAAAGATTTCAAAGTGTTCAGGCACTTGTGAGACAAAAATCTCCACTGTGTAGCTTCCAAAGAAATGAGTCCTGCTCTGAATATTGTGCTCACTCCAGTTGTAACCGTATTAAATTATATTAAAATGAGACCCCTAAAATTTAAAATTTTTTGTAGAGACATGGGTGCCGAACATTCAGCGTTACTATTTTATTGAGAGGCAAGATGGTTATCACATGGGAAATGTTTGCAATGCAATTAAGAAATGAAATCGCCATTTTTCTAAAAGAGGAAAACCTAACGGAAGCCGAGAAGTTTCGAGATAGTTTATTTGTGATGAAATTGAGCTACTTGGTCGATATATTCGAGAAACTGAATACCTTAAACCTTCAACTCCAAAGAACAAATACACATATATTCGATACAAGTGATAAAATTAATGCTTTTTGTAGAGAATTGGAATTGTGGCGCAGAAATGTAAAGCAAAAAAACCTAGAAATATTTGCAAATCTGGGTGAATGTGTTAAAACATACAAGGCTGAAGGCCAACATGTAAAAGTTGTTTTAGTAACCATTGAAAATCATCTAGCCATGTTGACAAAGAATTTTAAAAAGTATTTTCTTACTGACGACAACTTGGTAGCCAGTTACGAATGGGTTAGGGATCCATTTCAAAATACTCCCGAAGAGCTCTCAACTTCCCAAGAAGAAATCTTCATAGACTCCAGGCAAGTGGCGAAATCAAAAGACAATTTAATAATAAATCACTCTTTGAATTTTAGGCAGGGGTGAATGATGAGTTTTCTGCACTAAAAACAAGAGCATTTTGTATACCATTACCATTTTCAACATCCTACCTTTGAGAAACCGGATTTTCTGCGGTAGCTGCTTTGAAAACAAAATATAAATCTCAACTAAACATAAAAAAGAACTCAGAGTGTCTATTTCTAATATTAAACCATTCTTCGAAAATCTTTGCTCTGCAAAACAGGCCCAAAGGAGTCATTAATAATTATTAAACTTGTTTTTAATTTAGCATTGATATGTTAATTACTAGGTAAATACATTGAGCAGTACTAATACAATCCTATTTATAGGTGTATTATATCAGTGTAAATGTGTATTTTATTTTTATTATGTCAGAATGTATTTTGTTTTGCTTTCCTTTCATTAAATTATATTAAATGTTTTTAATGAATGTTTTTAATAATAATTTCTTTTCGATACGCTCGCGCCCCCCCAATAGTGTAATCATACCCATCTAGTGGGGCGTGCCCCACAGGTTGAGAAACGCTGGCTTAAGACATGTTGTATATACCAATAAATACATGCGAACAGACAGCAAGGTTCAAATATACAAGACTTGCAGCAGACCCATAATGACCTACGGTATAGAATCACGAGACACCAATAAAACAAGAAGTATGCTTCGTACCGCGGAAACAAAAAACCTAAGGGTACTAGTTGGTAAAACAAGGAGGGATAGGATGCGAAATACTGACATCAGGGAACAATGCGGCGTGCAAAACGTAACAGAATAGGAAAGACAAAGAAAGCATAACCACCTAAAAAAATGGAGGCGCACCGACTCCCAAGGATCGCTCTGGAACGAAAACCAGCAGGCAAACGTCCACCGGGGAGACTACCAAAAAGATGGAGAAATAGTTGGCAATCTATCTCTCAAGTAATCGTACAACCTCGGAATCATCAGATCATCAGATCTATAAAAAGTATAAAAAAAGAAGAAATATCGCTAACATCGGAACACAGGAAAAATTAAAGGGAAAGCTCCGAAAATAACTTGAGCAATGCGCAATAGCTATGAAATGTTTCTAACCAAGGAAATTGTGCCCGAAGACTTTATGTGATCTGTCCGATAATGAAATATTTTTTGTCGTGTGTTAGTTCATTATGTAATTTATTAGCTGTGCCCGTGCTTCCGTTCGCGTGGACTTGATTCACTATTTCGTAATTGCTCATTCCTTATATTACCTCACGTAATAAAATATATCCTATAACCTGGCCAGAGAACATATGTATGAATTTTAAAAAAAAAACACGTAAATCGGATAAGTGGTTCTCGAGTCATAAGCGCACTAACGGAAAAAGAGATGGAGAGACTTTACGTTTTATATATATTATATAGATGTTCTTCCTTCTCACATTTGGTCAATGTGGTCCATGTTTGGCTGACGGGCTTAAGCCAACTCAGCACAAACGCTATTACCATTGTGTATTAAGGAATGACCTTACAATTTTACATGTTTTCAAAATCACTGACTTCTGAATGTTTTTGTGTATGTTTGTGTTGAACCTCAATTGTACTAAGTGAGATGTGAATGTTATTGGTTTTTATTTTATTATTATTGTTTTTGTTCTTGTTTCTTACATTTGGTCAATGTGGTTCCATGTTTGGCTGACGGGCTTAAGTCAACTTATTATTATTTTAGTTCTTCTGTCTCACATTTGGTGAATGTGGTTTCATGTTTCCACATTATATAGATTATTATTACATAACCTGGCCAGAGAATATACGTATGGATTAAAAAACACGAAATCGGATATGTGGTTCTCGTGTGATAAGCGCACTAACGGACAAACAGACAGACAGAGAGACGTTGCATTTATATATATATATATATATATATATATATATATATATATATATATATATATATGTATATATATATATATATATATATATATATATATATATATATATATATATATATATATATATATATTATATTCTTTACTACATGATATTGTTCCATACTTAATGGTTTAGGCAGCGTACTGATTCACTATTATCCTCACTGCTTATTCTTTATGTTACCTAATGTAACAAAATATATCCTATAACTTGGCCAGAGAACATATGTATGTTTTTAAAGAAAAGGCACGTAAATCAGATAAGTGGTTCTCGCGAGATAAGCACACTGACGGACAGAGAGACAGGCAGACAGAGAAGCCTTGTTTTTTTATATATATTATACATTATATATAACCTGGCCAGAGAACATATGTATGAATTGAAAAAAAACACGTAAATCTGATAAGTGGTTCTCGAGAGATAAGAGCACTAATGGACAAACAGAGAGACGTTGCATTTTATATACATTGTATTCTTTGCTACATGATATTGTTTCATATTTAATGGTTTAGGCAGTATATTGCAGGAGAACGCGCTAGTGGCAAACTTTTTTCCGACTTGATTTACTATTATCATCATCATTTATTATGTCAGAATGTATTTTGTTTTGCTTTCCTTTCATTAAATTATATTAAAATGTTTTTAATGAATGTTTTTAATAATAATTTCTTTTCGATACGCTCGCGCCCCCCCCCCAATAGTGTAATCATACCCATCTAGTGGGGCGTGCCCCACAGGTTGAGAAACGCTGGCTTAAGACATGTTGTATATACCAATAAATACATGCGAACAGACAGCAAGGTTCAAATATACAAGACTTGCAGCAAACCCATAATGACCTACGGTATAGAATCACGAGACACCAATAAAACAAGAAGTATGCTTCGTACCGCGGAAACAAAAAACCTAAGGGTACTAGTTGGTAAAACAAGGAGGGATAGGATGCGAAATACTGACATCAGGGAACAATGCGGCGTGCAAAACGTAACAGAATAGGAAAGACAAAGAAAGCATAACCACCTAAAAAAATGGAGGCGCACCGACTCCCAAGGATCGCTCTGGAACGAAAACCAGCAGGCAAACGTCCACCGGGGAGACTACCAAAAAGATGGAGAAATAGTTGGCAATCTATCTCTCAAGTAATCGTACAACCTCGGAATCATCAGATCATCAGATCTATAAAAAGTATAAAAAAAGAAGAAATATCGCTAACATCGGAACACAGGAAAAATTAAAGGGAAAGCTCCGAAAATAACTTGAGCAATGCGCAATAGCTATGAAATGTTTCTAACCAAGGAAATTGTGCCCGAAGACTTTATGTGATCTGTCCGATAATGAAATATTTTTGTCGTGTGTTAGTTCATTATGTAATTTATTAGCTGTGCCCGTGCTTCCGTTCGCGTGGACTTGATTCACTATTTCGTAATTGCTCATTCCTTATATTACCTCACGTAATAAAATATATCCTATAACCTGGCCAGAGAACATATGTATGAATTTTAAAAAAAAAAACACGTAAATCGGATAAGTGGTTCTCGAGTCATAAGCGCACTGACGGAAAAAGAGATAGAGAGACTTTACGTTTTATATATATTATATAGATGTTCTTCCTTCTCACATTTGGTCAATGTGGTCCATGTTTGGCTGACGGGCTTAAGCCAACTCAGCACAAACGCTATTACCATTGTGTATTAAGGAATGACCTTACAATTTTACATGTTTTCAAAATCACTGACTTCTGAATGTTTTTGTGTATGTTTGTGTTGAACCTCAATTGTACTAAGTGAGATGTGAATGTTATTGGTTTTTATTTTATTATTATTGTTTTTGTTCTTGTTTCTTACATTTGGTCAATGTGGTTCCATGTTTGGCTGACGGGCTTAAGTCAACTTATTATTATTTTAGTTCTTCTGTCTCACATTTGGTGAATGTGGTTTCATGTTTCCACATTATATAGATTATTATTACATAACCTGGCCAGAGAATATACGTATGGATTAAAAAACACGAAATCGGATATGTGGTTCTCGTGTGATAAGCGCACTAACGGACAAACAGACAGACAGAGAGACGTTGCATTTATATATATATATATATATATATATATATATATATATATATATATATATATATATATATATATATATATATATATATATGTATATATATATATATATATATATATATATATATATATATATATATATATATATATATATATATATATTATATTCTTTACTACATGATATTGTTCCATACTTAATGGTTTAGGCAGCGTACTGATTCACTATTATCCTCACTGCTTATTCTTTATGTTACCTAATGTAACAAAATATATCCTATAACTTGGCCAGAGAACATATGTATGTTTTTAAAGAAAAGGCACGTAAATCAGATAAGTGGTTCTCGCGAGATAAGCACACTGACGGACAGAGAGACAGGCAGACAGAGAAGCCTTGTTTTTTATATATATTATACATTATATATAACTGGCCAGAGAACATATGTATGAATTAAAAAAAAACCACGTAAATCTGATAAGTGGTTCTCGAGTGATAAGAGCACTAATGGACAAACAGACAAACAGAGAGACGTTGCATTTTATATACATTGTATTCTTTGCTACATGATATTGTTTCATATTTAATGGTTTAGGCAGTATATTGCAGGAGAACGCGCTAGTGGCAAACTTTTTTCCGACTTGATTTACTATTATCATCACTGCTTATTTCTTATGTTACCTAACGTAATAAAATATATCCTATAACCTGGCCAGAGAACATATGTATGTTTAAAAAAAAAGCATGTCAATCGGATAAGTGGTTCAGTGGTCACGTTTTATGACGTTAGGAATTTCACGCCACTGTCGGTAGACAAGATGTTTAGAAGCAACGGCTTCTTTGCATGTTTGGTCAAACCCAGGCTTATGTTGAAAGGGCATTTTTTCAAAAAAGGGATGTAAGTGGCTATAGCTGCCAAAATAACATCGGAAATGCGCCGTCAGATTGGTCGTCGGATCCGGAGCCTCGTCTCGTTGACAAGGAAGGTAGCTTCTGACAAAAAGACAGACTCCAAAGTTACGTCTAAACCGAGAATAGAAGTCGTACCCAGGATAGAGAAAGTTGATTGTGCTGGTCGATGAACTGACCTTGGTTTCACAGAGGGCGAGTACATTATGTTTATTTGCTTGCAGATGTGGGTGTACTGACTTTAGGTTCGAGTTTAAGCCTCGTATGTTGCAATTTTAAAATTCCGATCTCCGCATGTTGACACCCCTGAATCTGCATATATGCAGAAAAGTCGAAGTGGAGCTTTAGCATTCCATTAGTGTAGTACTATTCTATCAACGATTTCAAATCCGTAACCTAATATGCTGAGCCCTCTTAGTATCGATGAAATACCTCCTGTACTCATCAGGAGCGTTATCACAGCTTAGTAAGGTATGTAACTGATTTTAGATACATAAAATAAATGGGATGTTTTATAACTTACTGGTAGAATACAACAGGTAAAGTCAAATAATAATTTAGCTAAATATATTAAAGTAGTGTCAGTGATGTCGAACAAATTAGACAGTTATCAACCACGTGAACAAGCGGGATTTAGACGGATATACAGTACTTTGGACCATCTTTAAACAATTAGACTACTACTGAAAAATGCAAATGAATATAACCATTGCTATCCACCTTTTGGATAGCAATGGTTGACTATGAAAAAACATTTGATTCGGTAGAGATATGGGCTGTCCTTAAAGACTTAAGTAATAGCAGAGTCGATGAAAGAAATACATTTCTTCTTGAACACATACAAAAAAATGCCACATTACAAATAATGCTTGAAGAAAAAACAAATAAAATCAAAATTAAAAGAGAAATTAGTCATAGCGGCTCAATATTTCCAAAGCTGTTCACGTTGACTCTAGAACATATGTTCAAATCGGTAAAGTGGGAAAATAAAGGAATACTAATAGACTGTGAATGATTAAATCACTTAAGGTTTTTCACTCTGATCTCCAGCACATTAAAAAACAACTCTAGATAAATAGGACTAAAAATAAACTTCACCAAAACCACATATTTGAATAACAAAATTAAAGATAACAACCGGGAACTACTAACAGAAGGTGAAAGGATATGAAAGGTACAGACGTTCACATATTTAGGACAAAAAATCGATATATCAAAAAATAATTTGGATTTGGATAGAAGCGTCTTGTTAGCTTGGTCTGCGTTCGGAAGGTTACAGTCTACGTTTAAATTGGACATCCTAAATACAATAAAAGTCAGAGTGTTCGATCAATATGTACTTCCGCTATTAACATATGGCACTGAAGCGTGGGATTTAAATAAAAGTATAATATATAACTTTAGCTAACCCAAAAAGCAATGAAGAGGAAAATGCTAAATATTAGACTTAAAGGTCATATTCCTAACACTAAGATATGAAGAAGAGCAAAAGTGACAGATATAATACAACGAATACGTATATTAAGGTGAAATTGGGCGGGGTATATCGCAAGGATCAATGATAATAGATTGACATGCCATAGGGTTGAATGGAGGTCTAAAGAACATAAAAGATGCAGGTGGACGACATAAAAAGATTAGCGGGACACGATTGGATGCAACAAGCAAACAACAGCTCAGTGCAGACAACTTGGGGAGGCTTACATCCGACTATGGATGGAAAAAGCTAATGATGATGATGATAATGAATATTAGGTGGATTAAGTACTATATTAGCACAAAAATATATATACTGTTAAGGATTTATGGATTTTATTAAATGGTAACGTTGAATTCGCCTCGAGTATTCATGTAAATTGTGATAACACCTTATATATGTCGAGTGTTCTTGTAAACTTTTATCTACAACTGTAAGATTTTTGATTAAAAATCTCTATGGAGGAGTGGTATAATTGGATTTTTAAAGTTTTATATATATATATATATATATATATATATATATATATATATATATATATATATATATATATATATATATATATGCCAAACGTACGATTTACTTTAACAATTACAGATTTTCGGGTAAAATGAATATAATAACAAATGAAAATCATAATAGAAAACACCTAGTAAAAATAAATAATATTTAACTATAATTTTGAAAATTTCTTATTTATTACTTGAAAAGAAATAATTTCTTGGCAATGCACTAGAACAACTGGATCATTGCCCCTTAACAGCTGACTTTGACTTTTATGTTAAGAGCTGTTTGGGTTTGAGCAAGATAAAAACAGAATTTCAAATAGGTTTATCTCTTAACTTTTCTAAAATTAATACCAAAATAGCAAACGATCTTCTTATAAGAAATGTAAGATTTTTAGTGCTAAAGTGAAAAAACAAAGTAGGTTTAAATACGTATCTGTTTATTATTTCTATGTCCCTTAAATGTGCAGTCGATCTCCATATAAAATATCCTAGGTTGTTCGTGACATATTTATGACTAATCCAACTTTACCAAACTACACGAACTATTACACTTGCTGCTATATTTTACACTTTCTACAAATTTCTTAATTAACACCACTATATTAGTCAATGGATATCTTTAAAAAAACTTGCAATAATATTGATCTTTATCTCACTTTACCCACGACATATTGCAAAATTTGTAAACGTTCCTGGAAATAAACAAATTAAACGTGAATTTGACGTTTTGGGCGTTGTCAGTTGGCCACTGCCAAGCAGAGAAAGAGTCACTAAAAGGTTGCCGACAATAAAGCCTTTGTTGTCGGCATCTGATGGCGACAACAAAACCTTTGTCAGTTTCAGAATCTTTACAACATACCTTAACAATTCCTTTATTTTGCCGGCGTTTTTACAGTAAATAAAATTTTTGGTGAGTTACATGTGTTTAAATTTTTACTTATTATAATAAAATATTTAAATAATAAACTTGTGTAATTTGTTGGTGTGAAGAAGTAATTATTATAAAATGTAACATTTTTTATATTTTTTTTTTTTATTAAATTTGTGGAGAGAAGCCTAGTTGAATCTCGCAACACTGTAGACTTGACCTTCTGATCAACAATCGATCCCATTATGTAGGTGTATGGTTTATCAGTGGCGCCAATATTCATATCAACACTTCTTCAGGGTCAATTTTTCCTTTATTATTGTTATCCACTATTTAAGGTGAATTTTATTTATGTAATCGGTCTAGCTACAAGAAGGCGTCAGTTCCAATATATGCATTGAATTCCATAACACCCTATATATATATATATATATATATATATATATATATATATATATATATATATATATATATATATATATATATATATATATATATATATATATATATATATATATATATATATATATATATATATATGTATATATACATATATATATATATATATATATATATATATATATATATAATATATATATATATATATATATATATATATATATATATATATATATATATATATATATATATTTACAGGGTGTCCCATTATTCCGTGGACATAGAACTACCACGTATTTTTGGAATGAAAATAAGTCGATTGGACATAATTTACCTCTATTCAAAAGTGCTTCGTTTGTCCGTTACAGGGCATCAAAGTAAAAAAAAATAAACACATTTTTTAAGATATTTTAAGAACCGATATTCCGATTTGAATGAGATTTAGGGTGCCCATGTTTTGCTAGGCGCTCTACACTACACTTTCACAAAAAACCCGAAAGGGTTCAAGAAGGGTGAAAACTACCCTCACCTCTACATAAATTCTAGTAGAAATGTTTTGCAACTTTAACGACGACTCTGAATTTTTTTTCGTAAAAAGGTCCTTCTATTTACTTCATTTGTTTCTTGTACAAAATTATTCTGGCTAATGATTTACGCAAAAATAAAAAGACTAACAAGCATTTTACTTAAATTAGTTGGTGAAATTAAACAAGTAAGTATAATATTAATTATTATTACGAGTTTTATTTAACACAGGTAATAGTATTTTTTACAAAAGTTGTTCAATATGACCACCACCTTCGTTCCTGCACATAACAATACGGCGCAAAAAATCGAAACTAACTCTCTCTAAAATATCATTATTATTTAATGTATTCGCAGCATTTTGAATGCTATCCCATAGTTGATCGGCGTTGTTTAACTGGACCTCGTATACCTTTGTTTTCAACGCTCTCTATATGAAAAAATCGCAAGGATTAAGGTCCGGGGAACGAGGTGGCCATTGAATTGGAGCTTCTTGACCTCTACCAATCCATCTACCACAAAAATTCTTGTTCAGATAATTTCTTACAGCACACGCAAAGTGGGGTGGAGCTCCATCGTGCATAAAAAACATGTCTCTTCTTACATTCAGAGGCAGTTCTTCTAATAATTCAGGTAAAGAATACTGTAGAAAATGTAGATATCTATCTACGTTTAGGTTATCAGGCAACCTATATGGGCCAACTAAAAAGTTACCAACAATCCCCATCTAAACGTTAATTTTAAATTCTCGTTGAAAATGTCTTTCTGTAACTGCATGCGGATTTTCTTCTAGTTCTGATACCTGGACTTGCTTCGACTACTTCAAGAACAGCTTCTTCCACTAGAGGTGTTCGGGCTTGCCGCGGTTTTCCAGCATTGACTCTCAAGGGTTGAAATCGTCCAATTTCTCGAAGTAGACGTTCTATGCTGGCAAAAGTCTGGCTATTTGAAATTTGTCGATTCGGATATCTCTCTTGATACACTCGAACACTTTTCCTACAATTACCTTCGCAGAAACCAAGTACTAGCAACATATTAGTCTGATCATCAAAAGAATATTCCACATTTACAGGGAAAACAAGCAACAACAACACCAAATTATCAATCAAAAATAAACCCAAACGTTAATTAATTTAAAATTTATGAAGCTTATTGTCAAAAATCATTCGTGACACTGACATAACATTCCACATTTTCGCCAACTAGATTATTATCGCCTACTAGATTTTAACGGTTGATGTGACAAGAAAATTGTTTTGTAGGTCAGCATCGGAAAAACATTTTTTTTCTCAAGAACTATGCGAGGTGACGTTTTTTTATATGAGACAAAAAATGAAGTAAATAAAAGGACCTTTTTATGAAAAAAAATTCAGAGTCGTCCTTAAAGTTGCAAAACATTTCTACTAGAATTTATGTAGGGGTGAGGGTAGTTTTCACACTTCTCAAACCCTTTCGGTTTTTTTTGTGAAAGTCAAATATTAGAGCGCCTAGCAAAACATGAGCACCCTAAATCTCATTAAAATCGGAATATCGGTTCTTCAAATATCTTAAAAAATGTGTTTATTGTTTTTTATTTTGATGCCCTCTAACGGAAAAACGAAGCACTTTTGTATAGAGGTAAATTGTGTCCAATCGACTTATTTTCATTCCAAAAATAAGTGGTAGTTCTATGTCCACGGAATAATGGGACACCCTATATATATATATATATATATATATATATATATATATATATATATATATATATATATGTATATATATATGTATATCCATGTATATATATATATATATATATATATATATATATATATATATATATATATATATATACATATATATATATATATATATATATATATATATATATATACATATATATATATATATATATATATATATATATATATATATATATATATATATATATATATATATATATATATATTTATATATATATATATATATATATATATATATATATATATATATATATACATATATATATATATATATATATATATATATATATATATATATATATATATATGTATATATATATATATATATATATATATATATATATATATATATATATATATATATATATATATATATATATATGTATATATATATATATATATATATATATATATATATATATATATATATATATATATATATATATATATATATATATATATAACCATTTGATATCGATTTTTGAAGTGTTGCACTGCTCCATCCGACACATAAAAAAGTTTTGTTAACTGTGGACATTTAGTTCGAATACCAACCAAATATGTTTGTGATAAATACACAGCTGTTTTGTCGTGAGTTGTGCACTCGGAGAGCAATACAAAGCTACAGTACTTCAGTTCTTGGCCTACTCTGTAGTAGAGGACAGCAACGTGTATACTACACTGGTCATTGTTGTAGTGAAATTGTTGGGTAGCGTTCTGAACCACATATGCATAATTTTCCAAATAGTCCATCTCCAAGAGCCCTTCATTAGGTTTTAAATTGTTTTTTAGATCGCTTATGAATTGCGATTTGTTCTTGGAGATGAAATGATGCGGTATCAATTTTTCTAGGCTCTGATATAGTTCCGGCACGAAGTCATGTACGTTAAGGCACTTCTTCTTTAAAGTGCACTTATCGGTTGACTCCCAGACGCTGTAAATAATATCTTCAATATCATTTTTAAGTAGCATAGTTTTTACGAACTCTTGGAAATCTGATAGTTTTGGGCATTTTTGGCAAATTCCTAAGTAACAATCGGGTTTAGGATTTCTGCAAAGGAAAAACTTGATGCAATCAGCATAACCCTGCAATGGGTAGTGCGATTCTTTTGTTAGTTCAATCAAATAGGAAGCATCAAACATTGCCTTGAAATTCTGGTGTATTACACATACGCAAACGCTGTGAATGCCTCTCGCTCCAGCTAAAACACACCATTTAGGTCGCAGCTCCGCAAACTTACTAAAACTTATCGGTATTTGTTGATGTTCTTTCATAAAATTCCTGTACAAAATCTTTACGTCCAATAAAAGTAATCTTTTCGGCACAGGTATTACCTTACCACCTTCTTTGATTTTCAACACATCTTTTTTATTTGGCATAATGTGACTGTTGATGTCGGAGTTATAATATTCCACAATTTTCCTAACAGTACTCTCAAGTAATGTCTTGCCCTTTTTTGGATTAGGATTTGCTAAAATACCAGCTTGATGTCTTACATCTCTGGCCTTCTTAGCCATTCTTATGGAAACATTAAACTCCTCCATAATATCTCGCAGAATCCAACAATCAGGTAATATTGTTAGAATGGAGACCCTTAGTGGATCGTTTTCTGGAAGAGAAGAAAACTTTTATTTCAGTCCATCCATCAATTGTTCTAATTTATTTTCTCTCGATAAATACATTTTTTTAGCTAGCTGAGCTTCTTCATCATCCTGAAGTCCCGAGATTCCTTCATCTATCGAAATATTTGATGAATCTAAGGAATTATAGTTCTCCTTTCTACAATTTGTACAAATCACAGCTTTTTCAGAAATATAAGGATGCTTGGATAAAAATGAATTTGAAACCCGGTGCAGATCTTTTCCTTTATGCCCTTCTTTACCGAAGGGATTACAACATCTATCTTGACGAACTTTTTCAGAAGAATGTGACATGACTGTGACATAAATATTGAACATACAAGGTTAGATTTAAAATTGTTATAATAAATGGAAATATTATAATGATGGAAATATTATAAAAATATGATTATCCTACTATATTTTATGACTATTATGAAATATATCAAGGAATGACTGGTTTTTTAACGCAAAAAATAAAAAAAGAGTATTTTATGGTGCTCTCTATTAAGTTTACTCTACTCAGTCAATCATCGCTCCTGATGAAGCTAACATGGTTAGCGAAACGCGCGTCGAGTGAAAAAATAAAGTGTTTGGTGTAGTGGTGATATATACTGAGTAGTATCATTGTGCCAAAGATTCCACATTCCCAACTAAGTCTAAAAGTCTATTGAACGGAATTTTAGTCTCTAAAACTCTATTTAAAATCTGCTTAAAATATTAATCTCAATAATTCATTTTTAATTATGAAAAAATGCTATAATTTGTACAGAAAAGGTATTTTCAGACCAAACAATTGGAGAATATTTTATTTTAAAGAGCCGTCACATGATTTTCACTGTTTTTGGAGAATATTCAGAATTCTATATTTTTAAGAGTCAGAAGGGAAAACCTCATCGTCATCGAAAATTTTATTACAACAAATTTTATATTCATATTTATTGAAGCGGGTTATAGAAGTAGTCGCGAAAGTAAAAAGTTTTCTATTTCACCGCTAGGTGGCCATTAATATACTCGTTTGGGACTGTTTCCACCTAAATTTCACAATTTTTTACCGATTTTCTTACATTTTGAGGTTAGTCGGAGCCACAATTTTGGATTTTAGATTCATAATAACCTGTATATGGAATGAGTGATTGAAACTCAACATTTGATTCCAATATAATCAGGTTAAGTGTTAAAAACTCTAGTCAGAGTCTTGATTTTTTTCATTTTCCGATGATTTTGAGGGTTCAGCCGCCATCTTGGATTCGCCATGTTGGATTTCGCCAACCTACGTATCTAACTTTTTAGGGCTATCAATTACAAACAATTTGCACCCAAAACTAATCGAATCGGCCGTAATTTTTGTTTTTTGCTAATTTTTTACTCCAAAATCCTGATTTTTCTCTGATTTCGGTCCGCCATATTGAGCCGCCATTTTGACATTTTTCAAAAGGCCACACTAGCCCATAAAGAGGGATCAATAACGAACATTTTAAGCCCAAGATCACTAAAATCCATCAACATGAATTTTGGGCAGAGCCTTGTTCCGTTTGACAAAGGACGTCCCATATATATATTCTCTAATAATCAACCCTAGTCATGAGGAAAATTAATGTTAATAAAAAATGATTCAACATCTTTACAGGAATTTAAAAGTAAATAAACATTTAAACAAATATAAAAAAATACTAGCTCTTCTTTAATAATTGATATCAAATTATCATATTCTATCTTTTTCCAGTTAGCGTAAATTTACTTAAATTGCTTGATCCATTTTGTCAGGGCGCACCGAAAAATTATATTAGTCAAAAAGTAGTTAAAGCAGCTTAGATATATTAACTGACGCTTTTGTACTAGAAGTAGCAAATTCGTAACTGCGCGAATCTGTAATTTATTCCTTGATTTTATCAGTTGAAAAAATTTAAATATTCCTGTAGGTACTGTCACTTAAGAGCTGCTCACGCATTTTTCCTTATTCGTGCCTATTGTTAACTAAATAAATAATATTGTTTCCTTTTCGTTTTTCTTTTTAGTAAAGAGAAAATTGGCTGAGGGTGTTAGGCATATTTTATGATCTTTGTAGTCTCATATTGAATCCCATTAGCAGGTGGATCGGGCACATGCCCCCTTACGTTTCTTTCAGGTAATATTACTGCACGCAAGGTGATTTTTTAAAAATACAATTAAAATAAAAAAATTGATTAATTAAAGATATCTTCTATGAATACTCTAAAACTTGTTCTTTGTTGTTACTCAAATAGTATATATATATATATATATATATATATATATATATATATATATATATATATATATATATATATATATATATATATATATATATGTGTATATATATATATATATATATATATATATATATATATATATATATATATATATACATACATATATATATATATATATATATATATATATATATATATATATATATATATATATATATATATATATTCGTATATATACATATTTAAATGCGTAATTAGGTAGTTTGTAGGAATATTTCCTCCTGCTCCCTCCAATAAACGAAGTAACTCTTCCTTCCAAGAATAATCTTAGTTAATATATATATTAATAAATTTTAAATATTAATATACACCTTATCCTCTCAAATTAAGATGTACAGATGTGCTGAAGAGAAGAGAGAAAAAAACGAATGAAACCGAATGAATCTTTTTATTGCTAATTTAATTTAAGTATCAAAAATGAGTTTGCTCGAATTAGACTTGTTCAGTGACATTCAGGGATATAAATGCTCTTTTGTTTATATTCCTAAAGAGTTAGCAATTTATGGTGGTATTAGTTAGGCAAATTATTTATTTAAACCATTATTTACAAGAAACACGATGAAGATCAGAAATTGGGTAATTGGTCAGAACTGAGCCATGGTTTAGATTAAGACACTGGAATTGTTGAAATTGATGAAATAGATAACATTTTAAATAACCGGTCAAGTGCAAGTTGAAGTTGCGCAATTAGTGTTCCGTACGTTGTTTGCTTTTCAAATAAAAAATTTTGTTACAGGGGTATAAAATGATCAGTGACTTCACAAAACACACCCCAAATGAGTTTTCAACAAAGTTTGTTTCCAATCTTTACTGAAATCTGATGACCTTGAAATTTTTGTTTTTTTTTTTTATATACCAGATAAATTATTAAAGGTAATGCACTCGTGATAATTTTCGTTCAATCTACACCCGTGGAGAATATTTCAGAATTTTTTTCAAAACTTTTTGATAAGTACTTTTCGAGATAAGGCGATTTTTTAAAAATAATACAAAGAAAAGTGCGCGCAAGTATTACATTATATATATATATATATATATATATATATATATATATATATATATATATATATATATATATATTTTACTCATGTTTTCACAAGCTTTCATTTGACACCACACTCGATTACCTAGTAAATTTTTTTTTTCTCACTTCCGATTTCACCCCCCAAAACTAACCCCTTAAGTCAAACTTTAACTTTCAAAACTACATGGCTCTGATGAGGCCATCAATTCCTATATTATTACCTAATTTCAACTTTCTATGAGAAATAGTTTCGGAGAAAATCGGGTGTGACAGACGGACAGACAGACCGACAGACAGACGGACAGACACCGAAGTGATCTTATAAGTGTTCCGTATGCTAAAGGTAACGAAAAAGTGAGTCTTTTAATGAAATTCTTGGATGAATACATTTCAATTAAATTGGAACCTGAATTAAGTCGATTTAAGAAGATTCCAGAATGTTATTTTCATAAGAACATTAATCCATGGCATTGTGCATTAGCCAAAGTAAAATTATTGTATAATTATAGAAACTGTTGGAACTAAAAGTATAAGTCAAGAAATATTTGTTTAACTATTCTTCCTTATTAGATGAAAACTTTAAAATGATTTAATGTTTTTTGTTGATCACAAAGTTTAATTTTTTTTTTGTTGGAGAAGCATCTTCATCTTCTAATTCCATCATAGGATATTCTGTGATGGGCGACTCCATCATCGGTGGTACCAAATTAAAAAGTTCCATGGGTGGTTCCGTCGTAGGCGATTCCAGTTGGATAAATCTATGAGCGGTGGAAGTGGTTCTTCTTTACTCAATAAATAATCAATCGGCAGATAAGGAGGGGTGTATCCAGGGATTGGAAGTGGAAAACAATTTAGAAATTTAAAAGATAGTATTAGAATTGGATTAAAGTCAGTTAGAAATAGTAGTGAAGTAGTCAATTCTAAAGCAAGAGTAATATCAGTTTCCAAGACTGGAAGGTTTCTCTCACTGATAACTATATTTGCTAGTTTGTCGACTTTGAGAGCTCTTGAAGGAGGAGCGGCTGGCATTGTACAAGCTATCAATGATGTAAAATCAGTAAATGAAAAATTAGCTGAAGCTAAAAATGAGGTGGTCTTTATCTAAAAACCATATAAAACAGGAGGTGGTCTATATTTAAAACCGTATTCAAAAAATCTGCTAAAGAATATTCCTTAAAGACCACTTACGAAGACCTGTTATGGCATATACTGTGGAAACCAGGCCAGAATCATCGAAAACCAAAAGAATTCAACAGAAATGAAGGTACTTCGCAGAATAGCTGGAAAGACACTTTTGGATGGGAAGAGAAGTTAAGATATAAGAAACAGGTGTGGGGTAGAAAATATCAATGATTGGGTGATGAGAGGGAGAACAGAGTGAAATGAACACATTGGTAGGATGGAAAACGGAAGAATAGTGAGAATTGCTCGTGATAGGTCACCACTAGGACATAGGAGTGTGGGCCGCCCTCGAAGGGGGTGGTGTGATTGTCTAAGTGGGGCGGGCAGGTGGATGAGATTGAACAGGCGATAAGCCTAAGTTAGAGAAAGAAGAAGAAGATTACTATAATCATTATAACGCCAGGTAGCTACGAATTAGAAGATATAAACAAATATTTACAAAATCATTACTCTAAATATGGTATTAATTTTAGCATTGTTGCGAATAATAATACCTTACGTACGCATCTGAAATCATCAGTTTTGATAACCTTTCAGGATGGAACTATTGATAGATTATTAGGGTTTAAAAATAAACGATTAGAACTTAATGACGAACATATATCAGATTACCCTGCAGAGATTATTAAAGTAAATTCAATAAATGATTGTAGTATGGCTGAAGGATCATATCTTAATGGTCAGCCAGTTAATATAGTACATCGATTTTTTTCCAGCAAAGCATTTGATTTTAAAATGTAACATCTAATGCTATAACTACTGTAAGAAAATCAGTACTTATTAAAATATGTTTTTGATTAATAAAATGTTTTCATCTAATCCTAACAATTCAAACGCTACAGTAAATTTGATCAGTTTTTTTGTTTTTAAATTACCTTTACATGCTTGTGTTGCTTTTTGACATAGGGAAATATGATCCATTAACTCAAAATATAATGACCCACCGTGAATTCCAGTTTCTTGACCAGCCAATGCTTCTCAGAAAATGAATTGGTAAAAGTTTTGTCACATTCTTTTAGTACGCTGAAAGATCTAAAAGTTCTTGTTCAGGCTCACTGATATGTTCTAACACAACAGGATTTTGAATATAGTTTTTCAAACTGACAATTTTTTTTAAAAAAAAAATCATTTTCCTTTAATTCCTTCACAAATTTCAATATGTTTAGTGTTTCAAAATAACGGTGACAAGATTCTACACCATCTAAATATAAATTTGAAAAATCGTTGTATCAATTGACCCAATCTGGTCTACTATATATAGAATAATAACACTATGCGTTAACTAATTAACAAATCGTTTTATGTAATTAATTAATTAATTAATAGATTGGTTAGATGTTGACATTATATTCTTATGTTACCGAGTGAACATAACAATTTGGCGAATCTCTATATAATCCTTAACTCCACTCTCTACTCTTCACACGGATGGTATTTGACCTACTTCAAGGTTATTTTGTTGGGAGGAGTCACTTTGTGTATGTTGAGAGGAAGCATACAGTATGTCAAGTAAGAAAGAAAAATATATTTCGAGAACATTTTTTGCCATCAATATATTCTTTGGTGTGCTAACAACAATTACCTTAGTAAGTTGTCCAATCGCCTCCTACTTCAATAATCGCCTGAGATCTTCGAGGATTGCTGCAGTCAAGATTTTCTGCATACTCTGCAAATTTTTCGATTCTCGTGAGATAACTGAGTCAAAGTCTTCAGAGTCTTTCCTCTAAGCTTTCTCTTTACAAGGGACCAAACGTTTTCTATAGGGTTGGCGTCCGGCGATTATGAGGACCATTCTAGTCTCTTAACGTGGCCCCAAGCGCACCGCTTCGTGACGTGATTTCTTCAATGTGAGCAAAAAGATATTGTCGAATGGTCTCATTCGACACATTTAAACACGATTTTCTTAATTTTGCCACTCCTCGACGCAGCGTCAATTTCGGGTCCCGTAAAAATAAAGACACGATTCGCTTTTAGACTTTCGAAGTGACTTTATCTACCAGGTCACGTTTTGGCAAGTCGTCGACATTTTTTGCCTCGTTAAAATGATTCACCCACTTCTCCACAAACGATACCGACTTCTTAATATATTTAGCGGCTGCGGAATGTGTCATTTTGGGCCCCCTTGGATGGGAAGAAAGAAAGATTGCCTCGAACCGACGCACAAACAAGTGACTTATTTTGGATTTTACGTGATTTCGACGAAAGTTCGGAATCGACTGATATTCTTACTAAAATGCATCGTATACAAAGGTTCCCTGTACCGATTTTGAATTGTTGAATCGCTAGAATCACATCTATCAAAAATGATTTATCGCGGACAGGTTTTTACTTGAAAGACTGTACATTAACAGTTAAAATTTATTAATATAATTCTTGAGAGGAAGAGATAATCTGTTTGTTGGAGGGAGTCACTCTGTGTATGTTGGGAAGAAGAGAAGGAGGAGGTATTCACATAAACTGTCTACTTGCATATCTATAGTATTTGTCAGAATTGTTATTGAGGAAGTTCCTGATCAACTTAAAACTTGCATTTATCACAATTACGCAAAATTATATTTTATTGCAAGAGGCTCGAAAAAAGGTTTAAGCGCATAGCGAACCTTAAATCAATGCAGTCGTTTTGCGAAAACCTTCTCTTCCGTTGCAAATATACAAGCTACTCTGTATAAGAGAGTAGACTTACTTTCTTGAGAAAACTTAGATTGCTGATATTTTAATTTTAGTAGAAATAACAACAAATGCAAAGAAAAAAGTATAAAATTATTATTTCCAAAAGTATAGCAACAAGAGTAACATCTAATGTATTAAGAAATTAAAAGTATATTTTTGTATGTTTTCTTTCATTTGGTTATGTGATTTTTGCTTTCAACATTATTAACATAGAAAAGTTCCTCAGTGATTAAAAAATGTGTGCAGAAGTTTGCAGAAAGTGTTTATGCAGAAACCAAACATTTCCATTTTATCTCGGATGGTTATTTTCAACTTTTTAGCGCCTTATAAAGGGTGTACTAACAAAGTTATAAACGAAAAAATGTATAAATTAACATTAATAAAAAAAGCAAATAATTCAACATATTGAAACTTACCATACAATGGCTGGTAGAAATTTCCTGTTTCTTAAGTAGCAATTGTTTATAAACAATTGGTTTAGTTTTATTTACAAGACCAGATATTTTAGGAAATCTGTTTTTTTAAATTCCAGGTGGCATTCCTCTCAGCGTATCAACAGACCTTCTAGCAAGTCATCTTTTAGGTACATTTTTCCTCTGACAAACCACTGCATAAATAATAAGCATACCACCAATCCTTAGCTGGACACTGATGATCTTCACTCCAGAATCACTAGCTTGGTTATTGCAAAAGGGCCTTACCGAAAAAGCCGAAAAATATTTTTATTGGTTAACGGAATCCTCGGAAAAATCAAAACAAGAATTGCAAGTATTGTTGATTAAACAGAAAGAAAATCAAAAGAGTTTGGAAAAAAAGGATTTTTGAATCGATTCAATGAGTTGCTAGGGTCAGAATTTTTGAAACCAATCGGTATCTTAACAGTTTTCTTTGTTACTAGTTAATAGGCCGGCGTAAATGCTGTAAATTTCTACTCGGTAACACTTATGAAGGAAACACTTGGAGATCATGTCAGCGAGTATCTAGCGACTTTTGTGATTGATTGTATTCGACTATTTGCTTTGATTGTCGCATGTATTTTAATGAAAAAAATTGGACGACGAACAATAGCCTTGCTTGGTGGTGTAGGAACCTGTGTCCCTTTATTTATACTCAGTGGATTTATCTATTTTAGCAAAATATACACTTCAATCAGCTCACCAGTGCTAGTAGCATTTATTCCGATAGCTTCACTTGTAGCCTACGTTTTCTTCGTGATAGCTGGTTTTGTAACTTTGCCATGGAACCTTCTTGGGGAGTTACTTCCGTTATCAAAAAGAAGCACTGGCAGTGGAATAGCATCATGTGTAGCATATATGTCAGTATTTAGGGCAGTAAAGACGATGCTTGAAATGTTTGATAAAACGAAACTTTTCTGGTGTATGGAAGTATGGCTTTAATTGGGACTGTATTTCTTTTCCTTTGTTTGCCGGATACTAAACGAAAGTCATTATATGAAATTGAACAGTATTTTAAAAAAAGGGTATTGCAAAAATACTGGCAAGAAGGAGAACTTATCGTAGAATATGTTGAAATTAGATAGTATTTTTGAAACTATAGTTTCATTGTACATATTCTTGTGTTAAAGATTCTAGTTTTGTTTTAGGTTTAAAATCTAAGGTATTTAAAGTATGCGGGTATATAATATTGTGAATTTTGTTGTTTATCTACAAGAAAAGATATCCAATAGAACAGAAAGAAATACATAAAACATATTTAAACTTATATAATTGTTGTAGGAATAATAACCTTGTTTAGATTTTTAAGTTAATATTTGACTGTGATTTTTGTACTAGAATTAATTTAATTTAGTTTCATAAGTTGTTTTTTTTATATATACATAAAGTTAAAAATTAAATTATACTACTAAATGATTAAAATAAGTGCGAAATAAAAAATAAAATTAATCTAAAAAGTGTTACTTTTTTATTTTGCCATGGTTTCTTAAAACATTTAAAAATAAAACATTGTGAGCTAAATAAAACTAGAACGTACAGAAATTTGCAATATAGCATTTGTTCATTCAACATGGATTATAGTTAAATTTCAATTGAATTGATTTAAAAATAATCGGCGTTGATTGCTTTTAAAATAAAAATTTTTGTTACGGAGGTATAAAATGATCAATGATTGCATACAACACACCCCAAATGAGTTTTCAACAAAATTTATTTCCGATCTTTACTGAAAACTGGTGATTTTGAAATGCTTGTTTTTTTTTTATACCGGATAGATTATTAAAGGTAATACAGTCGTGATAATTTTCGATCAATCTACAGCCTGTGGAGAATATTGCAGAATTTTTTGATCAGTCCTTTTCAAGATAAGGGGGGGACAGCGATTTTTCGCAATTTTTTAAAAATAATAAAAAGAAAAGTGTTTGCAAGTATTACACATATTTTTTTGAACTCGTGTTTTTTATAAGCTTTCATTTGACACTCCACACGATTACCTTGTGATTTTTTTTTCACTTCCGTACGGAACACTAAAAATAACAATTTTTAAGTGTTCTGTACGGAACACTTATAAGATCACTTTGGTGTTTGTCCATCTGTCTGTCCGTATGTCAGTCCGTCTGTCTGCCCGTCTGTCACACCCAATTTTCTCAGAAGTTAATTGACATAGAAAGTTGAAGTTTGGCACTAATATGGGAATTGATGGCCTCATCAGAAATGTGTAGTTTTGAAAGTTAGATCGGAAACAAACTTGAAAATCATTTGGGGTGTGTTTTGTGAATTCACTGACCATTTTATACCTTCGTAACAAAATTTTTTATTTTAAAAGCAATCAGCTTACGGAATACTAATTGTGCGCAAGTTTAACTTGTACCTGACCGGTTATTGATTTATTTTGCCACGGTTCTAACTGGAAATATTTAAAAATAAAACATTGTGACCTAAGCAAAACTAAAATATACAGAAATCTGCGATAGAAAATTCATGCATTCAACACGGATTATTTTTCAATTTTAATTTCACGTAAAACAAGATTATATATTACAGAGGCTTAGATGGCACCACCTAATAATTCTTGTCTTTTTCTGTTTCTATTTTGACATTTGTTTAATCAAATACTTAGCAAATTTAATCATGGAGCAATATAGCCAAGACCGACTCATTAAATTTATTCAAGTGACTACGAAAATGAGCGTGAAAATTTGTGAGTTTTTCGATCAACACAATTGGCCAAATGAATTGACAAAGATTGGTGAAAAAACTTGGAGAAGCTGGTTCTGTTCATAATGTCAGGTACTACAAGAGGTGCCGGTTCAACTGAAAACTTTGCTGCTGTCCCTGAAAATGTTGCTAGTGAATCGATTCGACGTCGTTCTCAACAATAATGCATCTCTTATGGCTGTTTGTCGTGAATTTTTAATAAATATTTGCATTTGCACGTATACAAAATTCCATTGAGACAAGAATTGTCAGAAAAGGATCTTTTGCGATAACGAAATTCTGCAGATCGCGCTTTGTTTCTGGTCGTCATCTAATTTCGAGAAATGTTGATGTCAATTGGCTACCTAGATTATGTAATCTGACACTAGACTTTGGTTTGGGTCTATCTAAAAAGTAAAGTTTCTGTCAACAAATCATAAACATTTTATGAATACGAGCCGAAATTGCTGCAGTATCTGAAAAGGTCTCTAATAATTTGCCACAACTATAGCCGGAATAATTTTATCCATAACGTAGAATTGTACGTACTGTAGATTCAGATATGTAGACAGTATAAGAACAAGAATATCACCAATAACTGACATATATAAAATGGAGAATTATACATCTTTGAAATATTTCAAAAAAATCATTTATCTTCAATATTTAATATCAATTTGGGAATCTGCATTATCTACGCAACTAAAACTTTTGAAAAAGTGACAAAAAAGTGCGTTAAATGCATTGATTAGTGACCATTTTCAGAAAGATGATGATCAAAAATTGATATGAATAATAAATAAATTATGCACTCTTATATTTAGAGTCAAATTCAAATTTTGCGGAAATATGTCATGAGCACGTCACAAGACAAATTAATTTATTACCAATAATATGGACTAAAAATAATTATGCAAAAAAAAGATTTTAGTGAATGATGTTTTAGTTTATATTGGTCAAACGGTTTAAAAAGTTTACACAAACCTAACCTATTTAAAATGTGTTTGAAAAATATATAAATTAAAGTTAAAGATTGCTAAAGGGAAGCATTCGGAAAAAAAAATCGCATTCCGAAATTTTTGTCGGCCGGTTTGTCTGTCTATGCGTTTGTATATCCGTCTGTTAACACGATAACTCTCGAACAAAATTAGTTATCGATTTCAACTCTGATGTACGTAAAATATTTGACATAGGAATGGATAGTTTTTGTGCGATATCATTTTAGAAAAGGGGATGAAAGGGGCGAGGGTCGAGCGTCGAGAATTTTTTGTGGTTTTTGGCTCAGATAACGAACAATTTTTAAATAGAATTATTTATAGTCAAACACGTAAGTGGCTGAAGGTGTGTATTGTATGTCATTTGCAGGTGGCTTGTGACGCAGACGATGCAGCTCTGGACGCCGAAAGTGAAAATGACCTACAGACACAACTTTTTAAATCTTATCAAGCAGCAGTTATCTCAGGCTGCTTAAGAGATTGGACTAATACCAACATGCGAACAGACAGCAAGGTTAAAGTATACAAGACTTGCATCAGATCCATAAAGACCTATGGTATAGAATCACAAGAAGACACCAACAAAACAAGAAGTATGCTATGTACCGCGGAAACGAAAATCGTGAGAGCAAGTGTTGGTTCAACAAGGAGGGACAGGATACGAAATAGCGACATCAGGAAATAATGTAGCGTGCAAAACGTAGTAAGATAGAGAAGATAAAGAAGAAGACAATGGCACGACCAACTATGGAATACTGCTTCCATATTTGGGGCTCCGCTCCCAAACATACATTGCATTTGTTGGATTCCATTCAGAGAAGAGCGGTTCGTCTAATTGCAGAGCCGGAACTGACGGGCGGCCTTGATTCGCTGGAACATCGAAGAACGATTGGCGACTTGAGCCTATTCTACAAGTATTTTCATGGAAAGTGTTCGAAGGATGTAGTTCGCTTAATTCCTCCCAGAGCGGTGCATGTTAGAAATACACGTTGCGCTGATACTTCACATCCGTATGAAGTTCAGCTTGTTACTCCTCGTACAACGCTTTTCAAGCAGTCTCTTATATGGAGAACATCATCCCTTTGGAATAATTTGCTCAGGACTGTGTTTCCCACCGAGTACAATTTACAGCGATTCAAGAACAACGCGAATCGCTTTTTCCGCACATGTGTCGCCCCTGTACCGCTTTAGGAACTTCCCTGCAGCACGTGTGCTAGACCCATAAAAAAATGAATAAAAAAAATAACCATGTAAAAAGAATGGAGGAGCACTGACTACCAAGGATCGCTCTGGAAGGAAAACCAACAAGCAAACGTCCACCGGGGAGACCAAAAAAAAGATGGAGAGATAGTTGGCCATCTTCCTGTCAAGTAATCGTACAACCTCAGAATCAACAGATTATTAGATCTATACAAAGTATAAGAAGAAGAAGAAGAAGAAAGATCGCTAACATCAGGAAACAGGAAAAATTAAATGCTCTCAAAATACCGTGAGCAATGCGCCCATTATAGCTATGAAATGTTTCTAACCAAAAATATTATGCCCAACTACTTTACGTGATCTATCCCATAAGGAAACATTTTTTGTCGTGTGTTGTAATTTATGTATATCATTTCTGGAGTTTTATTTATTTATTATGTTATCTTATAATTTATATGTCGTTCTAACAATTATATAATCGATACATACATATACTTCCTCGTCTCTCAACTGTACCTGAAACAAATTAAGTGAACAGGCGTCATTCCTGTACTTCTTCGATTATAGAATGATTTAGTAAAGTCGTAACTCCCAAGGTGTGGTGGCGTATACTTCGAAAATCATTGCTTTATGATATTAGAAATCACTTCACAGGTCAAATTTAAAAATACATTGGATCCCCTGCCTTGCCTTATGGTAAATGTAAAAAATTAACAGTTCTGTGTCTCGTAACTCTACTTGAACCACCGGAGAAATTTGAGAATACAATGGATCTCATTGTTGCCCTATGGTAAATGTAATAAATTAACATTTCTGCGTCTCGTAAACCAAATTAAGTGAACAGGCCAACAAGAACTGTTTATGGCGGCAGTCCTATACTTCTTCGATTATAGAATGAATTAATAAAGTCGTAGCCCCTAAGGTGCAGTGGGGTATAACATACTTTGAGAACTATTGCTTTATGATATTAGACATCATTTCACAGGACAAATTTGAGAATACATTGGATCTTATTGTTGCTTAAAAAAATATATTATACTTCTATAAGTTTATTGAGCTATTTACAATAACAATCGCAACATTTCGATTTTATTTTATATTTCAACACTAAATATTATCAATAGTTATAATCCCTTTACCTTTTTAATTTATATACATATGCTATATTCTAAGTACAAAGTTATAAAGTCTTAGAAGTAATGAAGACATAAAGTTACTTATTAAAAATACTAAAAGAATCTCTAAAGTTCGATGGATTATATTGAACCTGAAAACAAAAATTTTCATTATTAATTCAATATAGGTCTCAAGATCGAGTCGCTCAAAATTCTTCGTGAGAAAGAAAATCCTTGTAATTATAATGAAAATTTTACCTTTGTTGTCTAACTAGAGAAGCTTTCAACGTTGAATCTGCGTCTTTTATGAAATATTTTCTAACTCCTTTGACATAATTTCTGAAAAATACCAACCATGAGACCGTAGACATACTAAAAGGGAATAATTCCTGATCAGTCTTAGTTAGTCGTTTCCACAAGGCTTGTGTATTTTTATTTGTGAAACTCCACTCTCTTGTGCAGAAGAATTCTATGATTTCAGTGAAGGTGTGTACCTTTTTGTATAATTTTAACAATCTAAAAAGATAAGGAATTAATTATTAATGATATGGATAATTAAAATCGTTATAAAATTTAGAAATGTCGACTAAATTTATATAATTGCATAAAGTCCCTTTCATTTAACGGGATTACAAAATTTAATAAGTTTTCAAAAAAATAGTACCATAGATGACGTGGGGAGAAACTCGTCGAGAAGGAATATTATTGGCCTATTTTTGAAGGGAGATTTGAGAGATAAGAGACGATTTTTGAGTTTTGTTTGAATACTACTCAGTATATATCACCACTACAACAAACACATTTTTGCACTCGACGCGCGTTTCGCTAACCGTGTTAGCTTCATCAGGAGCGATGATTGACTAACGCGCGCCGAGTGCAAAATTAAATTGTTTCGTGTAGTGGTGATATATACTGTCATTGTGCCAAAGATTCTACATTCCCAACATAGTTTGCTTAAATAGTTTAGCACTCTGGGAGTTTCGTTGCATCAGGTATACGAGAGGGGATATGTGGCGGTGAATTGAAGCCATAGCGGCAGTTCCCAGATAAGAATTGCGGCAATTGCGAAAATGTGACACCGTTATTCTGAAAACAATTTTTAAATAAAGGTTTTATTTTTATGTCTTCGAATTTTGGGATTTTCTAAATAATGGCTATCGATATTTTTTTTGCAAATATTAGTTCCCTCTTTCCAAGCAGTTTTATCTCTTTTTAAATCTGTTAACAATAATAACTGTTCTTTAAGTACCGAATTTTCTTTTATGCTAGCATGCAGCTTATTGTATTGATTTTTTTGACAATAATAGCTGTTCTTTAAGTATGATTGTCTTTTATGCTAACATGCAGTTTATTGTATTTTATTTTATACAACAAGCATATTTGTGCCTTTGTCAGGACAGTTTGATTGATGAGCTAGTCATCGAACTACAGAAAAGAATCGTCAGCTGCAAAACAAAATTTTTGAAGGGGCTTTGAGAGTCGAGTTAAGGCCGGAAACGGTTACTTATCATAAAGTTAGATTCTTAGATCTAGGAAAACAGTTCGCAGTTGTCTCATCGTTAATGTTAGAATTAATTAGATTTAATATTATAATAAACTACTATATATCATTTCAGGGTGGGTTGGAAAAGTAATTAAATCCACATATCTAAGACGATATACGTCTTGTAAACTTACCTTGGTTTATTTCCTACCAATAAACAATATAAGTCCACAATAGCGGCAGGTAGAATATGTAAAAATAACCTCAAAACCCAGTATACGTAGTAGTTGTTAGTTGAGATACCAATTGGATACCATAATGCATTTGAAGGTGGGTATTTTGTACCATGGATGAAGTTAATTTTAATAAACTCTTCCCAGTTGACTGGGTTTTCTGGGGACGATACGTAGTTGTATACTGGAATATTTTCGCATGTCCTAAAATAATAAATAAATATTAGTTTTTGGGGGTTACTTTGGGTAATTATAGCGGAATAATTTGGAGACAGGACGGGTCTCCGAAACATTCTTGCAGCAACTGATTCTTTAAATGAGACTGTCCCTTTATCAATAGGCTGATTTGGAAGATTAAGATCACCAGCGAATACTACAGTATAATTGTGTTAGACACCGTTTTATGGGGCTATTTAAAAGGTAAAAATAATATGAAAAAAAAAAACTGATAGTGAATCGTCTAAGGAAGCAAATTAGACAGGTGGCCGTACTTTTAAATCATCAAGGGCAAGAAATTATTTAAGTAGCCATAAAAGGAAAGAAATAAATTTATAATAAATGTAATGGACAGAAGGAGTGACACATTGAGCATCTAATATAATGAGTTTTCGTTTTAACTTAATGCTATTAAAATTCTCAGCTTAAACAAATACCACTGTCGTACGTACATATGGAACTTTTGGTATTTTTTCTTCAGTATATACATATACACACACACACACACACACATATATATATATATATATATATATATATATATATATATATATATATATATACATATATATATATATATATATATATATATATATATATATATATATATATATATATATATATATATATATATGTATAGTCGAGCAGTAGCAGCAGCAAGAGCACTTGAAAATGCCAAATGAGGTTTTGGCGAAACGTCGTACAAATTAATTGTTAGACGAACGGGTTGAAACTCGGAATTTTAATGTATTAGATTCCACCATCCCACAGTGATTCGGCAAGAACATGCTAGCGGGACAATATTCATGACGTAATTTCCAGGAACCACTGATAACGACTTGTAAACAACCCCCCCCCATTTAACGAATTCCAAGAATTAATTTGTTTATCACCTCATAAAGGTATCTTATCAGGGGGTCAAAGTAACCCTTATAACAGAGGTCATTTTCATTTGCAAATCAGTTGCATTTTATGCACACTTGTGATAACATATTTTAAAATTGGTAGCAAAGTGAAACGAGTTTTTTGTGATGGAATATTCTGTTGAAGGTATGTACTCTATTATGACTTATATTTTTTATAAAAAATATGTATACTTTTGGTGTAATATCAATTTGTAAATGTATAGATAAATCCAGCAAATTTTACATTAATTGTAAACTTTAAAAGCAGCAACTTTTTTTATCCACATATATCCACCTAGATTTTTCTATATGTAATACCTACAACATTCAGGCACATATTCATATATATTATAGACCCCGAAAAGGCCCGAAAGTAAAATTAGTCGTGACTATGACGAAAATGGAGTTTTTTGAAGAATGGCTAAAACATGACAAAACTGAATGAAATGGTGGCATTTTTTATTATATAAGTGAAAAATTCAATATGTCTGATGTTTCTGACGATTCTCTAAAACGACTAAAAATGAAAATATCAAGCCTTTCAGCAAAATTCAATCAAAAGTGGACTTCTTTAAAGTGTAACAAAGAAATGTTTCTAATCAAACATAAAGATTGGTTAGAGGAATCCGGAATCGAAATAAAGATGTGTGTTAACCAGCCGTGCACTTCAACATCATCAGCGGCTCTTTCCGTAGGGCGACCCAGAAAATCATTTGAAGACTCATCAACGAAAACGAAGAGACGGAGAGTAGAAGATCTTTTGGAATCGCGAAGTGCAAGTGAGCTTATTACAGCAGCTGAGTTAGCTACTCGAAAAGAAGGGCATCGAAATGTTGCTAAACAGATCCATAACGTCGCGGTCAGTGAAACTAGAGAAAAGAATAAGTGTTCTGAACAAAGTCGGTAGTTAACACCAGATGAAGCTCGAAATCGACTTCTCACTCATATAAACAAACAAGAAAATGGTCAATGAAAGCGGGACATTAAGTGTATCCATCGTTTCATAGTTTAGGTAAGTCCAAAGCTTCTTGTTGTCCTTCTGACGAATATATTTCTGTGACTGAATCTCGAGCTGAAATTAAACTTCACGCGATTTTGGATAAAACAGCTGAACCATTAGTTAAAGCTCAGACGGAAGTCATTAGAAGTGTGTTACCTCGTTCATATTATACGTTGGTAAGCAAATGGGGCTATGATGGGAGTTCGGGGTATATCACGTATAAGCAGAAATTTGAGAACACTAACGCTACAGACGAATTTTTGTTCGTATACTCATTTGTCCCTTTGAGACTGCTTGATGGCGAAACTGTGATCTGGCAAAATCCAAGACCTTCCTCTACTTTATATTGCCGTCCTATTAAGTTTATTTTTGCCAAGGAGACAAAAGAGTTTACGAAAGAAGAAACTTCTTAAATTTTAGATGAAGTAAGTCAGCTTCTTCCAACATTATGTAACGTTGCTGGATCTCAAATCTCTGTTAAACACGATTTGTTGTTGACAATGACTGATGGCAAAGTGTGCAATGCCTTAACAGACACAAGTTCAACACAAAAGTGTTATATTTGCGATGCCACCCCGTCTACTATGAACGAGGAGTCAAAGAAATATCCCAGCAACGTAGAACGCCTTGCATTTGGTTTATCTACTTTACATGCATGGATCCGCACGTTTGAATGTTTGCTTCACATCAGCTATCGTTTAGAAATAAAAAAGTGGCAAGTCAGGGGAGATAACGACAAAGCTATTGCGAAGCAACGCTCACAAGAGATACAAAAAGTGTTTAAAGATCGTATGGGTCTCATTGTAGATAAACCAAAACCTGGGTATGGTAACACAAACGATGGAAACACAGCACGTAGATTTTTTTCCAAAGCTGAATTGAGGAGCGAAATTACAGGATTAGACGTAAACCTTATTCGTAGATTTCATGTAATTTTAAGAACTTTGTCATCGGGATATGACATAAATTATATAGAATTCGAAAAGTTTTGTGTTGATACTAGAAAATTATACCTTGATCTGTATTCGTGGTATTCCATGCCCGTTACTGTGCATAAAATTCTTGTACACAGCGCGGAAGTTATAAAGTCTTTTCTTCTTCCCATTGGACAACTCTCCGAAGAAGCCCAGGAGGCAAGAAATAAAGACTGTCGTAGATTCCGTGAACGGCACACCAGGAAGCGGTCACATATTGCCACAAATACAGATCTTTTGAGAATGCTTTTAATTACGTCTGATCCTGTTATCAACTCGTATAGAGAATTACCGCGAAGAAAATTTACTTCATTCACTCGCCTGAGCAGCCGATGTCCGAGCGTTCAAAGTGAATGAAGAGATAAGCGTACTGTCATCTACAACGCTGTATATTGGATTTCTGGTATTTTCCAGCAGATCGTTAATGTAAATGAGAAAGAGAGTAGGAGATAGTATGGAGCTTTGAGGCACACCGGCGTTGATAGTGAAGGTGTCGACCGCCACTCGTAAAGGACGTTCACTGAGGAAACATGAGAGCCACAAACAGAACTTTTCAGACATACCACAAGAGCGTAGCTTAGCCAACAGTCCATCGTGCCAGACACGGTCGAATGTCTTGGATATATCAAGAGCAACCGCTCGAGATTTTCCAAAGTGTTCAATTGCGCAGTTCCAAACATGTGTAACATAAGTTAGAAGATCTCCTGTTGATCTATGTTTACGAAAACCATATTGGTGATCGCTAATAATGTTGAATTCTTCAAGATATTTTAAAAGATGTTGATTGATAGCCTTTTCCATGACTTTCGATATTATTGAAAGCAGTGCGACTGGTCGGTAGTTATTTGGCAAGGTCTTTTTGCCTTTTTTAGGTATCGGCTGAACTGTGGCACATTTCCTGCAGGAAGGAAATATTCCCTTTCTGTAGGATAGGTTGAAAAGCCTACAGAAAACTGGTGTCAGTTCCCTCGCACAGTTTTTGAGAAATAACAGGTATTCCGTCAGCGCCAGAAGCTTTTTTGGTGTCTAGCTTCATTAAAATAGGTTTTATGATACGCTGTCTGAAGACAACATCGCGCATGCTTGATTGCACTTTAGGAATAGTAGGTGGTGTTTTTCCTTGGAAATCGACAGTAGAATGTGAAGCAAGGAGTTCAGCCAACAAGTTCGCTTTTTCAACAGGTGTCGTTGCAATAGAATTTTCTGGCCGTGTGAGTGGTGGTTTGGTGAAATTTTGTCTAGCTGCCTTAGGGACTGACCAAAAGGACCTGGAATTGTTGGGACAAGCAAGAAGTTTGTTTCTAATTCACTGATTGTGTGCCTTCTTGGTTTCGTCGATAATTTCTTTGCGTCTGCTCCAGGCACGAATAAAGGTGTTACGATTTATAGTGTTAGGATTTTCACTCCATCGTGCGTAGGCAAGCTGTTTAGAAGCAACAACTTCTTTGCATTTTCGGTCAAAGCAAAGCTTGCCGTTGGAAGGGCATTTCTTCGAAAAAGGGATGTAAGCTTCCATACCAGCCAAAATAACATCGGAGACCTCCCTGGCACAGTCAGATGGGTTGTCGGATCGAAAACAAACGTCCATCCAAGGGAAAGTTCGAAAATATTCCATATCTTCCCATTTAGCAGATTTGTAGTGTCAAATCTTGGGTGGTTTAGGCGCCTCTCTGTCACTGATTGGTAGGATATTCGATGTCGAAAGCAATTTATGGTCGGAAGATCCTAATGGCGGATTTACGGTGACTGTGTAAATCTCCGGATTGGTGGTTAAAAAAAGATCAAGAAGACTGGCGAACTGCCTGTCTCGAACAGGGATCCGTGTTGGTTCATCAATAAGCTGAGCCACAGCTGATTGAAATAAAATTTAAAGACTGTTGATATTCCAACAAGAAACTTCTACTGCAGCTAGGCTAGGTGATACCTATCTAAAATTTAACCAATTACCAAGAAAACTATGGATCTAAACTTGGTTTACCTCAATGCGTTACGTAGTGCTTACAGTAGGTAATGTCATATGTGGAAGCACCCTGAAAAACAGCTGTTTCCCCCGCGATAAACATTTGACGTTTTTGCATTGTCTTTACATTGGAAAGATAAAATTTATTCCCCAAAATTAAACTGTTAAACAACAGAAAATACACGAAAAACGTTAGAGGACCTGCAAGCATTGGTTAATAAAGTGAATAGAGAAAGTGTCGAAATGGGTCTGACGATAAACATGTAAAAGTAAGTAGTGCTTACAGTATATAATGTCTTATGTGGAAGCACCCTGAAAAACAGCATTTGATGTTTTTACGTTGCCTTTACGTTGGAAAGATAAAATTTATTGCCCAAAATTAAACGTTAACATCTGTTAAATAACAGAAAATACACGAAAAACGTTAGAGGACCTGCAAGCATTGATTAACAAAGTGAATAGAGAAAGTGTCGAAATGGATCAAGATATTCAAATCCCTAATCTCATCGAAGCTGGCATATGGAGATTTCATCTACGATGCCGCTTCTCCGTACATTAACAGATTTATAGAAACAATTCAGAATCAGTCTCTCCGTTATGCTACAGGCGTTTTCCGCACCTCTCCTATATCCAGTCTGCAATGTGTAGCCTCTCTCCCTTCCCTCCAACATACAAGACATTATTCTCTACTATAATACTACTCTTTTTGCCTCTTCCGCCCCCATTCCAAAGATCATCTGAACCTTTTCATTCATCGGCCAAATCTCATTTCTCCCCCTCGGTCCATCCCAAACAGGATTAGCGCCCTGCTCACCCTACATAATATCTCACCACCCAAATTTGACTATCCATTACATAGATTTTTCAATGATGTCTTTCACCAAACTTGAATTCTCCACTACCTATATTAACAAAACATTCTTGGACAAACTATCACGGAATTACTCCCAATATGATATCATATACACTGATGGTTCCAAGTCTTATGCTGGAGTAGGATCGGCCTTCCACATGTCAATTACAAATATGATGTTTAAATTACCTGATTACGCGTCTATCTTCACAGCCGAACTCCTGGCCATCAAAGAAAGTATACGCTTTGCCTTTTCTGTCACAACCTCCCATAAATTCCTCATGGTTACAGACTCTCAAAGTGCTCTCCGGTCAATACGGTCAAAAAATTTGAACTACAATTACATACGAGAAATATATAATCTGCTCCACATAGCGGCTATGAGACATAAGACATTCTCTTTTTTATGGCTTCCTAGCCATATCAATAATCACGATAATGATAGGGCTGACCTTTTAGCTAAAAACGCAACTACAAGTGGTAATCCCCACATTGGAGAAAACCACCCAAGTGACTTCAAAAATTACCTGCAAACCATCCTACACAACACATTTCAATTGAAGTGGGATCTCCAAGACCCGCTTAATAAGTTGTGGCCGATTAAACTCATTGTCTACCCTCCCCTTCATTCCTACAACTTGACAGAAGGGATAACATTATTAGATGTAGATTAGCCATTGGACACACCTATGGCATACACGCTCATTTGTTAAAAGATGAACATCAGCCAATATGCTCAGACTGCAGGAGCCCCCTCACTGTAAAACACGTCTTTGAGGCAGCACATTTTCAAAACTTGAGAACCTAAAAACCCAAAAATCCCTAAATATCAATTTATCTATCGTCTGGAAAGTAATTTTGACATTGAGTTTTGATGACAAGGTGTTTTTTGTGGATTCTGCTTTATAGCCATTTTTATATTTAAACTACAAGCAATAAATATTTATAAAAATAGTAAAAAAACTAAGAAATGAATAGCCCAAATGAAAAATTTGGAAAAGGTTATTCGAAGTCCGTTATTCGTATCGCTATTAGGGTAGAGTCTGTTTAAGAATTAAACTAGGAAAGTATTGAATTTCAAAAAAACAAGTAGATGGGAGCTGAAAAAACTAATGATAGAAAGGAGGATGGTCTCACGTACATATTCTCTCTCCACATAGTTGTATTTTCTAGAATAGTACTAGTTGTCATATATCAAGTATATAACACTATTTAAAATAAAATTTAAAGACTGTTGATATTCCAACAAAAAATGTTTAACGTCTACTGCAGCTAGGCTAGGTGACACCTATCTAAAATTTAACCAATTACCAAGAAAACTATGGATCTAAACTTGATTTACCTCAATGTGTTACGTAGTGCTTACAGTAGGTAATGTCATATGTGGAAGCACCCTGAAAAACAGTTGTTTCCCCCGCGATAAACATTTGACGTTTTTGCGTTGTCTTTACATTGGAAAGATAAAATTTATTCCCCGAAATTAAACTTTTGACATCTGTTAAACAACAGAAAATACACGAAAAACGTTAGAGGACCTGCAAGCATTGGTTAATAAACTGAATAGAGAAAGTGTCGAAATGGGTCTGACGATAAACACGTAAAAAATAAAATCCAGATTTCAAATCAACAATTGCCAATTATTCCGCGAAGGAAAACAAATATAACCTGTAGAAAAGTACAAATATTTAGGTACCTATATCACATTCGACATTGACCAAGACACTGAAATTAAAGCCAGAATAGAGGTCGCAAGAATATCATTTTTAAAATTCCGGACAATGTTCTGTAATAGAAACTTATCCCTGGCTCTAAGATTACGTTTCCTGGAATGCTATGTGTGGTCTCAACTTTTGTATGGAGTCGAGATATCGACGTTGAAGCCATACATTACTAAGAAGCAGGAAGCATTTGAAATGTGGCTCTATCGAAGAATATTAAAAATCCCACGGACAGCCGGGATCACTAATGACGAAGTTTTACCAAGAATAGGCCAACACAGAAAACTCTTGACAATCATTAAAGTACGAAAAATATCTTACTTAAGTCATGTACTCAAAAACGACAAATATTTACTATTGCAAATAATCATGCAGCGAAGAGTTGATTGTAGAAAGGATGTCGGAAGAAATAAAAAGTCTTGGCTGAAAAACATCAGAGAATAGACTAGCATGAATGCAGGGAAGTTATTTCATGTTGCGAGGGACACAGAAACATTTAAAGACGTGGTCGCCAACCTACATCAGGAGAAAGCATGGGAAGAAGAACAAGAAGGTGATATTGTCTTAAACAAAGCATAAAGAAATTAAATTTTACTGCATTACATGTGTTAAAATTTTTGTTTTCTTAAGTGATGGTTTAACAAAATTCAGCCCCATCTGGAGGGACGACTGACAGTCATCATCGCTCTTAGAGCGCGCCCCACCAATCCCGCCAGCTCCACCAGGAGCGACAACTGACAGTCATCATCGCTCTCAGCGAAGCCGGTGTAGCCAGCCAAACGCGCGCCGAACGCAAAAGCAAACCGCCCGGCGCACCGGTGACACACGCCGAAGAATGCCATTCCGCCAATTTAACATTATTAACATTAAAAGGTTCAACTGAAACATAAATTGTTTATGAAGTAGAGTTTGGATTACTGTCGGCGTTCTATATCCATGATGAAATCTTCTAGTATGTGAGTTTAATTTATCTCACATAGCGCCCTTGTTATTCGACTAGGTTCAATGTTCTCCACATCTTCTTCTTCTTCGTCTTCCTTCTTCATTGCAGCTGTCAGTCTTCTTATGGCTTCTGTATAGGCTTCGCAATTGTAAATTCTGTGAAATGGATTATCTTATTCTTCTCTCCCAACGCATGTTCTGCAATTTGGATTTTCTAGATTGCCTATTCTATGTAGATGCCTTGCAAATTGTCAATGCCCAGTTAGTATTTGGACTACTTTTCGGTTTATTTGTAAATTGATAGTTTGCCTTTCTATAACATCAAGTATGAAGCTGAACGTAGTTGTTTCCTTATTAATTTCTTCCCATTGTGTTTACCACCTCCTTAATATTCTATCTCTGAGCCTTCCTTTTAGTTCATCATCTGCAATGTCTTCCCCATTTTTGTGCTTAATTATGTCTAGCTTTTCTAAAATAAGTTCCTCATTAGGTGGAATATTAGCCAAAACCGCTGTAGCTAGTATTGATGTCGTTGAGTATGCTCCACTCAATGTTCGAACAAAGACTCCTCTCGTTGACTGGAGTTTAGGTAATGTTTTAGTATGCCTCAGATATCCTCTAAACACCTCAGCACAATAGTAGAATACCGGTATAATAGCAGCTTCAAAAATTGTCTTGGGGTTCTTGTTGTCATATTGATACATCCCAGCTAATGTTCTTCTTATCCAATGGAATATGTTCTTAACTTTATCACACTAAATTTTAAGATGCAGTTGAAAGCTCAATTTACGATCCAGTGTGATGCCCAGATATTTTACATTCTCTGCTTTTACCAATCTGCCATTTCCAAGTCGAATCGTAGGATTTCTCGTTAGCTTGTGTTCGCTGAAGACCATATAATTGCATTTATTGTATGAAAATTCTACCTTATTCCTTTCAGCCCATTCAATAATCATTTCAAGAGCCGTATTCATTTTCCTTTCTACATCATGTCTATTATCCGCTCCCGTAGTTATTACAATGTCATCAGTATACGCTCTCGTAGTGTACTCGTCGTTTCTGTCCATCTCAGTTAACAGAATGTTTTCCACTAAGTTCCATATGTTTGGTCCAACTTTGGGTCCCTGTGGACACCCTCGTTGTAGGTATTTACTTTTCTTAGCTGATCGCAATTCATATTCTATTTTGTTGTCTTTCAAATGGCTATTCATGATGTCATATATATATTTAGGTGCTTGTTTTTCTTAAGTGACTCCATTACTGCTGGCCACCAAACATTGTTAAATGCTCCCTTTATGTCCATGAAGACAGCAACTCTATATTTAAATCTGACTTCTTTGATGTCCTCCAAAACTTGTTGAACTATTTCTTTAGTTCCCCTTACCTTCACAAAACTAGATTGGTTCCGATGATGAAAATTTACGTTATCATCTTCTTCCACTCTCAATAGTTTATTCTTAATAATTCTAAGGCCTTCCCCAAAATAAGAAGAAGTGTTAGTGGTCCTTATGTTTTAATATCATTTTGTACCTTCCCAGGCTTTGGGATAGTTATTAATTTCCAGATTTTTGAAAAATATGCAAGTCTTAGGCAGTCATTAAATACCCTTGTAATATCTCTCTCTCTCTCTCTCTCCTCAGCCTATAGTCATCCACTCCTGAATGAAGGCCTCTTCCAATCTTTTCCACGTCGTTCTGTTTAGGGGTGTTTGGATTCAATTTCCCCCCGCAATTTTCTGGATGTCATCGCGCCACCTTTTTGGAGGTCTTCCAACACTCCTTTTGGTTTGTCTTGGACGCCACACAGTGTCTCGACTAGTACAAGCTAGCGGGACAATATTATTTCTTTACTTATTTCAATTATTTATGTATATTCCAGGTATCTTAAGCTATTTTAAGAAAAAAAAAGTTGAAAAATGTGTACTGTATGTGTATTAATCGAAATATGTAGCTGCAAGACGGAAATGGTTTACTAATGTGTCTCATTTGTTCACTATTTTCGCTAATTGTTCTTTAATTAGCTACATACGTCTACCTACTCATTATGTGTGAAAAGCACAATCATGTTTGTTTACAAAGAAATTTCTAGGAAAAAAATAAAAATCATAATGTTAGTACCCACATTTATTAATTTACAAAATATTATTTCTTTTAAAATAAATTAGTACAATAACCGTATCTATATATCAATTATTTACAATAACAAGGTGTATAAGTAAAAGAAATATAATATTAAATAACTTATATACTAAGGTATGAATTATAAGCAACTACACAATAAAATAAGAATAATAATTAAGATAAAAAAATACTTAAACCTACTAATCACCATCAGATGAGTCGTCATCATCGCTCTCCCATTTAGTGGAATATTCAGAGAGTAAATAATCCTCCTCATTTAATTCGTGATGATGACTTACTGATGGTGTTTCGGATGGCAATGAAGGTGGGATAATCAACTGCAGAACCTCCGATGGCAAAGAAGTAAATTTTCTTCGCGGTAATTCTCTATACGAGTTGATAACAGGATCAGACGTAATTAAAAGCATTCTCAAAAGATCTGTATTTGTGGAAATACGTGACCGCTTCCTGGTGTGCCGTTTCACGGAATCTACGACAGTCTTTATTTCTTGCCTCCTGGGCTTCTTCGGAGAGTTGTCCAATGGGAAGAAGAAAAGACTTTATAACTTCCGCGCTGTGTACAAGAATTTTATGCACAGTAACGGGCATGAAATACCACGAATACAGATCAAGGTATAATTTTCTAGTATCAACACAAAACTTTTCGAATTCTATATAATTTATGTCATATCCCGATGACAAAGTTCTTAAAGTTACATGAAATCTACGAATAAGGTTTACGTCTAATCCTGTAATTTCGCTCCTCAATTCAGCTTTGGAAAAAAATCTACGTGCTGTGTTTCCATCGTTTGTGTTACCATACCCAGGTTTTGGTTTATCTACAATGAGACCCATACGATCTTTAAACACTTTTGTATCTCTTGTAAGCGTTGCTTCACAATAGCTTTGTCGTTATCTCCCTGACTTGCCACTTTTTTATTTCTAAACGATAGCTGATGTGAAGTAAACATTCAAACGTGCGGATCCATGCATGTAAAGTAGATAAACCAAATGCAAGGCGTTCTTCGTTGCTGGGATATTTCTTTGACTCCTCGTTCATAGTAGACAGGGTGGCACCGCAAATATAACACTTTTGTGTTGAACTTGTGTCTGTTAAGGCATTGCACACTTGCCATTAGTCATTGTCAACAACAAATCGTGTTTAACAGAGATTTGAGATCCAGCAACGTTACATAATGTTGGAAGAAGCTGACTTACTTCATCTAAAATTTTAGAAGTTTCTTCTTTCGTAAACTCTTTTGTCTCCTTGGCAAAAATAAACTTAATAGGATGGCAATATAAAGTAGAGGAAGGTCTTGGATTTTGCCAGATCACAGTTTCGCCATCAAGCAGTCTCAAAGGGACAAATCAGTATACGAACAAAAATTCGTCTGTAGCGTTAGTGTTCTCAAATTTCTGCTTATACGTGCTATGTCCCGAACTCCCATCACAGCCCCATTTGCTTACCAACGTATAATATGAACGAGGTAACACACTTCTAATGACTTCCGTCTGAGCTTTAACTAATCGTTCAGCCGTTTTATCCAAAATCGCGTGAAGTTTAATTTCAGCTCGAGATTCAGTCACAGAAATATATTCGTCAGAAGGACAACAAGAAGCTTTGGACTTACCTAAACTATAAAACGATGGATACACTTGATGTCCCGCTTTCATTGACCATTTTCTTGTTTGTTTATATGAGTGAGAAGGCGATTTCGAGTCGACATAATAAGCTAAAGCTTCGTCTGATGTTAACTGCCGACTTTGTTCAGAACACTTATTCTTTTCTCTAATTTCACTGACTGCAACACTTCGATGCCCTTCTTTTCGAGTAGCTAACTCAGCTGCTGTAATAAGCTCACTTGCACTTCGCGATTCCAAAAGATCTTCTACTCTCCGTCTCTTCGTTTTCGTTGATGAGTCTTCAAATGATTTTCTGGGTCGCCCTACGGAAAGAGCCGCTGATGATGTTTGAAGTGCACGGCTGGTTAACACACATCTTTATTTCGATTCCGGATCCCTCTAACCAATCTTTATGTTTGATTAGAAACATTTCTTTGTTACACTTTAAAGAAGTCCACTTTTGATTGAATTTTGCTGAAAGGCTTGATATTTTCATTTTGAGTCGTTTTAGAGAATCGTCAGAAACATCAGACATTGAATTTTTCACTTATATAATAAAAAATGCCACCATTTCCTTCAGTTTTGTCATGTTTTAGCCATTCTTCAAAAAACTTCATTTTCGTCATAGTCACGACTCGTTCTGAAAAAAATAAAATAATTTTACTTTCGGGCCTTTTCAGGGTCTATAATATATATGAATCTGTGCCTGAATGTTGTAGGTATTACATAGAGAAAAATCTAGGTGGATATATGTGGATAAAAAAAGTTGCTACTTTTAAAGTTTACAATTAATGTAAAATTTGCTGGATTTATCTATACATTTACAAAAGTATACATATTTTTTATAAAAAATATAAGTCATAATAGAGTACATACCTTCAACAGAATATTCCATCACAAAAAACTCGTGTCACTTTGCCACCAATTTTAAAATATGTTATCACAAGTCTGCATAAAATGCAGTTTACTGTTGTTCTTATCATGTTTGAGCCGTTCACACCACCATATTGGCTTATCAATATAAATTTTCCGTAACGGAATGCACTTATCTGTTACCAATTTGAGTAACTTCGTAGTAGCTGTTACGTTTCACGTTATCTCTGCTTAGTTCCCATATTATGTCCCTTTCAATTTTATTTAGACCTCTTGTTGTGATATCCATGGCTCTCTCGACATTAATCTTGCCTTTAACCATAGCATATTTAGGTTCTTGTCTAGCGGCTTCCAAGCTGATATTAGTCTATGATCACTCAGCGTTTCTTCCTGCACTTACCAGTTTTCTATCTGGTTTATTGCTTCCTTAGACCCAATTGTTATGTCTATGTTACTTTTTCCACGTATATTTTCAAATGTGTACAACTCCCCAGGTTGATTGAAGTAAAATAATTCATGAAAGCTGCAAAATTCATCTATTACTGCTCCTCTTTCATCTATTCTTCTATCAAACCAATTTGTATGTTGCGCATTACTGTCAACACCAATCAAGTACAGACATCCATTGTGTTTATTTTCCAGCACGTGTCTTATATTGTCCAATTCATTTTCGACATTAAATTCTTGTATGGTAGCAGCTGCTAAATATAAATTTTTTATTTTCATCATAACACCGCAAGCGTAGGATTCAAGGTACTTATGAATGGATGAAAACGATTATCTTCGTCGTATACGATCAATCTTGAGTTTCTAACATGGTGTAGTAATGTAAATTCCCCTTCAGCCGTTCTCTGACAATATGGTTCCTACATCAATAAAATATCGATTTTTGTTTCTGCCGCATACTCTAATGGGGCAATAGTTGCATTATGATCATAACGTAAATTTTGTTGTGCTATTTTTATCCTTTTCCTCGTACTATTCATTTTCATCCCCGAAATCAATATTGGCCACAAAGACTTCCATTCCCCTTTTATACGCATGACATGTGCTGTTTCTTAGTTTGTGCTTGTTATCGTCTATGCGATGTCTTATTGCATAAAATACACTTTTGAGCCTCCGGTTTATCTTTTACTGTGCATTGTATAGTATCATGCTCACCAGCACAATGCCCACATGCGCATTTTTGATTACAGTTGTAGCTGGATCCTATTTCAACTTTGTTATCTTTTTTTGCGTACAGTTTGTTAGGCTTAAGGTATTTCTTACGAGTAGCCGTTAAAAGTAGTTTTGCTTGAAATTTTGAGAAATAAAAGATTTTAGCATCATGCTTAATATAAAGATGGTTTACCACACCGTATTGCCATAATTAATTGTAAAAGTTTCAGATATTTGACACGTAAAAGATAGAAATCCATACTTTTTCTTCGAGCAAAAGCATGCATTTTTACAATTTTTGTTGTCGTATGTGCACTAAAAAGTAGAAAGTAACAAAATATTATACATACATAAAAAAATTACTTTGTTATCGTTTGTTAAAATATGAAAGCAGCTTACCACCTAATTGTTGCAAAAATATTAGATAAATATTACTTTTTATTGAATTTTATGTGGTGAATTTTCGCTGTGGCAACATAGCTTGAAGAAACCTGCTTGTGCGTACGCAGGCGTTCTTTCAAATTTTGAATCATATATAGTCCGAGGGCTCATAACCAAGTTTTTGGACTTATCGAAGAGCGGCAGATAAATATATCACTTATTAAATGTAGCAAGCTGAACCAAAAAATTCAACATATAGATCCAAATTCCGGTTCCTGCCGTGGTTATGGAGGGGGAAGTTGCAAAAAATTGAGGGTAGGTGAACTCATCGCAGAGTGGCAGTTTTATATGTTGTGAGGATACTATAGCCTTAATATCTGCCATAGAGACCGGTTCCTGTGGGAGTTAACCCTTTTTTTTCTTGGAAAAAATAGGCTCAAAAAATGAACTCATCGCTAAGTGGCAGATATTCGAGATATAGTTAGTTTGGGCCCCAAAAAGAAGTGAAAAAATATTATTTGCCATAGATCCTGGTTCTTTGAATTTCTAAGAATTTTTGAACCTGTAGAGTTTTTGGACCCACCTCAACTCATTCGAGAGCGGCAGATAAATGAACCAGTATTCGAATACTATAATACGAGGTAATATCCCGAATGTGCCATGAAGTACAGTCCCTGCTTTCATTAGCAGAATTTTTTTAATTTTAATGCAAAGCTTAAGTTATAGACAAATTGATTTTTCCCATTCGCATTATTACCTACCTGTAAGGTATATGTTTTTTTGATACTAAGTTGGGAATGTGGAATCTTTGGCACAATGACACTACTCAGTATATATCACCACTACACCAAACACTTTATTTTTGCACTTGATGCTCGTTAGTCAATCATCGCTCCTGATGAAACTAACATGGTTAGCGAAACGCGCGTCGAGTGCAAAAATAAAGTGTTTGGTGTAGTGGTGATATATACTGAGTAGTGTTTTTTGACACGTTAAAGTCGAATTTCTAATCCATTTTTGCTAAAAATTTATAAATTTTTGTTACAAATAATTTTTTTTCTATAATAACTTAATATAACATTATTTAACTTGCTAAATTTAAATTCTCTGTACGTTTTTTCAAAAGTTCAGTTATTTTATTATTACCGACAATTTATTAGAATTATATTAATTTTTCTTTTGGAATTTAACACAAATATTTTTATTTAATTGCATATAAACTGATTAGCTCTTTATTTTAATAAATTGGAAAAACGGATTAGAAATTCAGACAGAAGGTCAAAATTCATCAAAAAACTTGGGTAGAACTCGTAAGCTTGGATTTTGCTATTATGGAGATAAATTCTATGAAATTATATTTATTAGTTGTTTTGCAAGAAGTAAAACTTAGATTTCCACTAAATTTTTATTTTTAACACCATGATATGTTTCGCTGTACGATAGCTTCTTCAGATGGTTTGTTACAAAATGAGGGTAAAATTACTATAATAAATGGTTGGTTCACAATTTATGGCAGGTTAGTTCAGGTAGTATACATGTCATGGTGTTAAAAATAAAAATTTAGTGGAAATTTAAGTAGTGTTTTACTTCTTGCATAACTTTTAGTTATGGATTTCCACCAAGCATCGGTTGAATCAATTCAAGTGTTTATTAGTTGTTTATAATAATAAAAAGGTTAAGTTTTTGCAAAAATAGACTTTGAATTAGTATTCAGTGTCGAAATACAGCTAAAAAAATTTGGGTGGAGGGCTTAATAAACTTAGATTTCGCTAGTATAAAAATAAATTATATCAAATTCCTTTTTTTAGATAATTGCTTAAAAAATTGTTAATAATAATTAATAATTCATTTTTTCAAGAAACTAATTGCATATCGGATTTTGCGACCCAAAAAAAGAGTAAAGTACACTAGAGTGGAGCCGCAAAGCTCAAAGTTTAAAAAGAACACAGTGAAACCCGGGGGGGCTGATGGAGTATTCGGTTATTGTTGTATAGGCATTAACCGAATGTGGCAAAAATTATTGTACGTTTTAAATGTTTAAAATTTTAATTCTTGAGGTTTTTTGGATCACTCTTATTGTCTGTTATGTTAAAAATCAAATATTTCAAGTGTACTATCCAATATAGCTACCAATTTTTTTTTTTAAATTTTCGTAATTACATATTAAAAGAGGTTTTGGTAAATATAAACAAAATTTAAAGGATAAATATTAAAAAATATATAGCGAAATTACACTGCACAATTAAATAAATATATCAATCTGCTAGTGACGGCTTCAGTGTGATTTGAGCGTCTCTCCAAACGATACATGTGTATATAGTATTTGAGAAAAAAACAAGTTGCAGGACGGGCGCGCACGTTTTAGGACAGGCACATGCGTTTCAAAAATACTTATGCATTAATGCAGCAAAAAATTTAATTTATTTTTAATAAAGAACCTAACTCTATGGCAGATAATGTTTTTTTTTTTAGTATCTACAAACCTCAATGAATATATCAAAACAAATTTTATTCGCTCCTCTATGGGTTCAAGTGATTCCATTTTTCTGCAAATTTGGACCGTTATAACTTTGAATTGACCTAATATCCATGGCAGATATTCATTTTTCAGTCATATTTCTCAGAAATGAAGCTATGCCCAGAATATCTGCCACTCAGCGATGGGCTCGTTCATCAACTTTTTCTTGCAGCTTTCAAGTGTATTTCTAGGAACAGGAACCAGACTTGAGCCTTCACACTACCTAGAGGGACTAAGGGGGGCATAATTAACAAAGTGATACTATTATCTGCCACTTTTTGATGAGGTCGCATTTTGGTCATAAGCTCCCGGACTAATATATGCATCGTACTGATCTGACTTTCTTTTAAAAGACACTAGAATAAATGCGTGCCTTGCACGGGCATTTATTTAGTTATAAATACTTAATAATTGATATATTTTTAATAAATAATCCAAAGTATTGTTTTAATTAAACATAATTTTTATTGTATATCGTGTAAAAGTATCAAGGTTATTATAAATAACATGTAATTGTGTGCGGCGAGAAGGAAGCGAGAAGCTACGTTGCCACATTCATTATACTTTGAAAACCAAATTATTTCTCGTCCTTCTCCAACATAATGCTCTCTCTGTCTTCTTGTAAGAAATACCTTAAAACCAATTATATTTGGTTTAATATTGGTTTTAATATCCTTTAATAACTGTTCTCCAGTAATTTTATTGCCCGAGGTCAATACTACTTTAAAGTTTTTTCTAGCCGCTATCGGCTTTTTGATTCCTGCTATTCTGACACTAAGAGCTGCATTAAGACTAGCTACGCTAGCCTCTGTGCCTCCATTTGTTTCTTTATTTTTATTTATTTCCTCTAATTTTTTCGTGTGCTCTTCAAGTATTTTATCTTGCCTATTCTTGTCTTCTATTTGCCAATGTAATTTATCCATCTTACCAATAGCACACTTTGCTATTCTGACATCATTTACCGTTGTTTGTATTCTCGAAATAGCTTCACATAAAATGCTTGATTCTTTAGAATAATCAGTCTCCTTATCAGATCCTGATTCTGATTCCAGAATCTTCCCCTTTTTACCAGAATTACCAGCCTCTTTATTTTCTCTGTCATGCTTGCCATGTTGGAGGCCCAAACGCCACCAATAGTCCGAAACGGAGGTTTCCACAGCACCTTAAGGGGGCACACAACCCCCTTGAACGCCTCTTAGCCGTAGATAGGATCTAATTGCATACGTTTGAGCCTTAAGAACTCCGACTTACCGCCTAGCTGTCGTTGCCCGTCAGGAGCCCACATGGAGGGAAGAATATATATATATTTATATATATATATATATATATATATATATATATATATATATATATATATATATATATATATATTATATATATATATATATATATATATATATATATATATATATATATATATATATATTTATATTTATATATATATATATATATATATATATATATATATATATATATATATATATATATATATATTTATATATATATATATATATATATATATATATATATATATATATATATATATTATATATATATATATATATATATATATATTTATATATATATATATATATATATATATATATATATATATATATATATATATATATATTTATATATATATATATATATATATATATATATATATATATATATATATATATATACATATAAATATATATATATATATATATATATATATATATATATATATATATATATATATATATTTATATGTATATATATTTATATATATATATATATATATATATATATATATATATATATATATATATATATATAATACATTAAAATTCCGGGTCTCAATCCATTCGTCTAACAATGAATTTGCACCACGTTTTCGCCAAAATCTTATTTGGCATTTTCAACTGAAAATTCAAATTTTCAAAAAAAATTGGAAATCCAATCCAACGTAGTACAAATTCATTGTTAGACGAACGCCTTGAAACCCGGAGTTTTAATGTATTACATTCCATCATTCGTGAAAACCTCTGTTGTAATATATATATATATATATATATATATATATATATATATATATATATATATATATATATATATATATACATATAATAAAATTTACAATAATCTGCCCTGTAACTTTTAGAGACATGTTCTGGGAGATTGTGTAAACTAGATTTTTCTTTTGAGGAATAAGGATGGAACATACTTATCTATGTTGCAAGCCTGCAGAAATAATTCATATGAATGTCTCATTCATGGTAGCCAGCTAATTTTGGCAAGCAGCAAAGTAAAAAATAAATTACTATGTAGTAATGATAACTACATTATATCAAAAATTTAAACAATTTGACCCCAAATTAATTTCTGTAAGTATGGTATAATTTACAATCATTACCTTTCTCCTCTCATTTGAGCTACATCCCATGCCACAGCGATAAGTCCAGCAACAGAAGTGTCGACAGGTACCATATCACCTGTTTTTTTCGGTATCACAAGGTGCTACTCTTAGTACCCCTGCAGCACAACCAAAGGCAATACCTGTAGGTCCATAAATGTTATCTATCCATCCAGCAAATGGTTCTCGACATGTTGAGACAACTAAAAAGTTAAGATTGAAATAAAATCTTGGTATATATAAACTCAACGGCTTTGTGCCTATACGTGTGTTCTTTCACGTGTAGGCACATCATCTCGTCAAATTATTCACTGTATTTCCGAAATATTATTTCTCGAATTCTGCTTTTAAAATAAAAAAAAAATGTTATGGAGGTATAAAATGATCTTGACTTTTGTTGAACACTGATGACCCTGAAATTTTTGTTATTTTATAGACCAGATAGTTTATTAAAGTTAATGGACGCGTGATAATTTTCGTTCAATCTACACCATGTGGAAAATTTTCCAAAAGTTTTTCAAAATTTTTTGATCAGTATTTTTCGGGATAAAGGGGGACAGCGATTTTTGGCAATTTTTTAAAATATTACAAAGAAAAGTGTGCGCAAGCATTACATTATACAGTAGATGCTCGTATATGTGAACCAATAAATACCAAGGGTTTTCATAAAATCAAATTTTTCATATAATCAAAAGATATTTTTATTTAAAAAACAGTTACATTTCAGCGAAATATTCTGTGATCTGTTTTTGAATTTTTTTTGCAGCCAAACTTTTCTGCAAAGCCTTATTTCTGCATTTTCGCAATACCAATAAATCAGTAGTATTAAAAATATTTTTTTCACTCCAGATAATTGCCTTATTAAATGCGTCCAAAGCTTCCGACGAATTAATTTCCAACTTTTCACTATTTTCGTTTTCATAGTCAGAGTCGTCATTGATTAAATTATCTTTGTCTTCATCATTTTGCTCATCTAAATCATCTTCATTCCACTTCACAAGACGCTCTCTTGAATATTTAACCTGAAAAATATTTTTTTATCAAATACATAAATGTTAAACAGATTTATGCAATTAACAAAATTACTTCGCTGTTTACTTCTGTTAACAAATTCTGAACTTCTTTGAGCGATTCCTCCATTTTATTTTTGTATTTCTCCTTTAAAATGCTGAGTGGAATGTTTTCTTCTTTCGGATCAGAGTCATCATTACCCTTTTCAGTGAAATTCGAAATTTTTTTCCAACATCTTTTTATGGTGTCAACCTCAAGCTTATTCCATGCTAATGATAGGTTTATTACAGCATCTTTTATTGTTAAACGCTTTAAAAGTTTTGAGAAATCTTCAGATTCTGAAGATAAAATTGATGACAACAACAAAGTACTACTCAGTATATATCACCACTACACTAAACACTTTATTTTTGCACTCGACGCGCGTTTCGCTAACCATGTTAGCTTCATCAGTAGTGCCAAAGATTCCACATTCCCAATTTAGTAACAACAAAGTAATTAAGTAGTTTTATTGATGACAACAAGCTTGACCTGTAGTAGAGTTTTGTGATTCGAAGAACATTTTGATACATTGGCTGAATAAAGGGTGTTACCTTTGGTGGCATGTAAATAACAAAGATTTTTTTCATCATCGGTTTGTAGATCTTTTGGAGGCGGATGGCTTGGGGCATTATCCAATAACAGAATGGCAGTTTCGGGTACACCTTTTTGTATTAAAAATGTTTTCACCTGAAAATGTATATACGCGAATTTAGTTAATTCGAACATTTTCATATTGCATATTCGCTGACTTAGAGCAACAAAGCATCTATAAAACCAATTCGTAAAAATGTCCACAGTCATCCAAGCATTTTTGAATAATCGTAATCCAGAGAGAGAGTAAAGTCCTTAAAGCATCTAGGGTTTTTTACTTTGCCTAATAGGAGAGGTCTAACTTTATGTTCTCCAGAGGCATTTGTGCAAGCGAGAAAAGTAAGTCGTGCTTTTTCAGCTTTCCTTCCTGGAGCGGTTTTTTCATTTACTACCAATGTTTTCTCAGGCAGCAGTCTCAAAAACAAGCCAGTTTCATCTGCGTTATAAATTTGATGATTTGTTAAATTCAGTTTACATATGACTGAATAAAGATCTTGTTTAAATGGATCTACTAGCTCAGGGTTTGTAGATAATTTTTCACCAGATATCTTCAAAAATCTAATGCCAAATCTGCGTTGCCATCACTTGTAGAAAATGTTGGTATTTCCTTGAGAAGTGCATTTAAGGATTTGGCTTTAAGCTTTATAAGTTCACTAGTCCCTGGAAGATTCCTTAACCTTTGTTTACAAAACCATTCATACAATTTTTTTTCCATCCTAGGGCTTTCTCTCGACTTTAACGTTTTTCTTTTAATAATACCAACTCATTTTGTTGTTACGCTTAGAATATTAGCTTTATTTTTTTTAATTGCACAAACAGTACATTTAGCTATATCATACTTTTTTGCAAGGTGTGTAAAACTCACTCCATTTTCCAAATTCTTTATGATGTCACTTTTTTCTGATAGTGTTAACACTTTTCGTTACATATTTTCCAATTGGAAGCACTAAAGTCACTAAATATTTAATATCAAATGAACAGACCGGACACCAAAGGTAGCACGATAATCGCCCGGCAGTACTAATCTAACCTAAATACATTCAAATAACAAGAATATTTTCTAAGAGAAATCCCCTATTAGCACTGAGGAAGCACCGAAAATTGTCCATTTAATCGAGATTGTTTCTGTTCACTCTATAGAACTTTTAATATTAAATTTCCACTGTTCACTATAGTGGATAGTTCATTTAAAAGGGTGTTCACATAACCGATCATCTACTGTATATATACTTGAACCCGAGTTTTCACAAGCTTTCATTTGACACCCCCCTGGTAAAAAACAAAAATTTCACTTCCGATTTCACACTCCAAAACTAACCCTCTAAGTCAAAATTTAACTTTTAAAATTACACGGCTCTGATGGGGCCATCAATTCCTATGTTAGTGCCAAATTTCAACTTTCTATGTTAAATAGTTTCGGAGAAAATCGGGTGTGACAGACGGACTGATAGACGGACAGACAGACACCGAAGTGATCTTATAAGTGTTCCGTACAGAACACTAAAAAAACAAAGTCTTCTATCGCAACTTGATCGGATTAAAATTTTAAATCTCTTTAGTGATTTTATCCTACCTCAGTTGTGACAAATACATAACCAGAATTGTTTTGATTTTGTAAAACTATAGACAAATATTTACTCTGAACTAATAGTAATTTTAGACTTAGCATATACTACGACGGAAATATAGCTACCGGCACAAAAATACCTGAGTCTATTCTACAAGTATTTTCATGGAAACTGTTCGACGGATGTAACCGACTTAATTTCTCCCAGAACATCGCGTTAATACATTACATTCGCATGATGTTCAGCTTGTTAATCCTCGTACAACACTATTCAAATAGTCTTTTTTATGGAGAACATCATCTTTTTAGAATGATTTGCCCACGACTGTGTTTCCCAACGATTCAAGACCAACGTAAATCGCTTTTTCCGCACACGCGTTGTAGCACTTTATGGATTACCCAACAGCACGTGTGCTAGCCCATAAGAAAAAAAAACCGGTAATTAGAGAGGGCACGCAGATAATATCTCCAAACATTCTTCGTCCTCTGTACTCATATGGCCCGCTTGAAAGTTTTTAAATCATTTTAGAAACTATTATAACTAAAGGTACAGATTCCCAATAACGTCTCTTTTTTTTAAAAAGTAATGTTTGATCATGACGCGAAATTTCAATTCGTCCTTGTTGTCTAAATAACAAAACTGGAGACCCTGCTGACTACCGCCGATTCATTAAAATATGCCTCGTGGCACTTTTTAGAGTTGTAGCGCGTTCCTTAATATTGTTACATATAATCAACTTCTACTTGCGCTCCATCTCTGAGAAAGTAACGAAGCAAATTTTGAAGATCCAGCTGTAGCCAACCGGCTTCGTTTTCTTCCACCTGTTAGACTATTTTGTTACATATAGCCGCCAAAATGGCATTTTTTTAAATATTTGACTGTTTTCGGTTTGAGTATTTGTTGCGAGATCACTTTTAAAAGGCTGAAAGGATTATTACGAAATTCGTCATCGAGCTATAGTACTCGTACATGAAGGATTAACATTTTACACTGATTTCTAGTTTATGCAGGGTGGCTCAAGAAAACGACATTTATTTTTCTTAAAAGAACAGCGATTTACTCTCCATGTGCTAATTTAAGTGGTGGTTTAAAAACCACGATAGTAGATGGTGTTAATTTCTTGTTCAATAGAAGTGCATATTATAAATCTTAAGAGGTTCGGCTTCTGTTAAGCACGTTTTATGAGAGAAAATGAAAAAGGAGACGACGGTCTATAGTGTGCGACTTTTGAAATTAATTTTTATGTTTATTGTAATTAAAAATACATTCTAAAAAATATTCTAAACTACTTAATAAACATTTTATTTATGAAAGAATATAGATTAGAATTATAACAGATGGCGTCACATAAAAACGAGGAACAGTTTTTAATTACTTGAACAATCAAGGAATATTTGAATCTGTCATATAACCAATATCTTGTAAATGGCAATGAAATGGCGATTGACTGGAACAATATTTTTGGAGATGTATCTTGTGAAGTTATTTAGGAACGGTGAGTGTGTGCACTAATGTGGTAATCTATGATGTATCGGCTTTGCCCTAAATGCACAGGTCTGGCATTTACATTTTGGCAATTTTTAGTCATTTAATCTTGTTATAGTGTCGTGATCTATATATATATATATATATATATATATATATATACATATATATATATACATATATATATATATATATTTATATATATATATATATATATATATATATATATATATATATATATATATATATATATATATACAGTACAGTATCCCGATTATCCGAATCGCGATTTTCTGAAATCCGGCTTAACCAAAACAAACTACTCCGAGATAAGGCTGGGGGACAACGATTTTTCGCGGTTTTTTAAAAATAATACAAAGAAAAGTGCGCGCAAGTATTATATGATATATATATTTTTTACTCGTGTTTTTACAAGCTTTCATTTCACACCACACTCGATGACCTAGTAATTTTTTTTTTTTGTCACTTCCGATTTCACCCCCCAAAAC
>CM032448.1:76624450-76630912 GCA_019049505.1 Pachyrhynchus sulphureomaculatus | reverse complement strand
CTTTTTAGATAGACATATGCTGTCGAGGACTTTTCTGTAGAACTTTTTAAGGCGTATGCGAAAATATCTCTCTGACGATTTATTTTTTTCGACTTTAACCGACATAAACATAATAAAGTTACATAAACATAATAAACAAATACATGTTTTCACTTTAACACTAAAAAAAATTCTTACAAGAAAATCGTTTACCATTTCGGTATTAATCTCGGAAAAGTTAAGAGAAAAATCTTTTTGAAATTCTATTTTTATATTGCCCAAACAGCTGTTTAGCACTTGGCTATTGGTATTAAATTTAGGGTAATTTTATAATTTAGTCTGCTGGGAATATTTTTTATATTGTATATATTTTTTCTAAAAATTTTACTAAAATTTTATTTGCGTGATTGTCTAAAAATATTTATAAATAAATTGCTGACCTAGGCAAAAAGAAACAGTATTTTTTTTGTAGTATTGGCGATAAAGCTTTTGTGTTAAATCCCGAAGTAGACAGTTCGATAGTAATAAAAGCGCCTTGTAAGATCGATGTGCTCTCATTACTTTGTTTGAGAGAAAAAAACATTTATATTTTTAGTTGCTTTAAACAAATGTGCGGGCCAAACTCGAGCCTCTTTAAACTTATTTAAAATGGTGCCAATGTTTACCTCTTTGTTAAGCTTCTGCAAATAAACTTGCAACTTGATATTGCGTTACTTGACGGCTTAGGTTTGTCTTCAACCATTTTTCTGTTGCTTGAATTTAATTTTTTTTGAATTTAATAATTGTTCATAGGTTTAAAAATCGACACGTTCAGTGGCTGAAGCCTATATGTAGTTTGGCAGTTGTAACATTAGGTTTCACTATGGTTAACGCCTCCAGGTTGTTTCATCCATTTTACAAATAAGTCTCAGTTAATATAGCCAGTTTCTGGAAGGTGTGCCATTCCCCAATTCAAGTCTTTGTCTCATTCTTTTGAATATAAACATTCCTGGCAGAAACAGTCCAGTCACGCTGGCACAATACTCTAAAATGTTACATATTTTTGTAGACGAAAATATATATTTTTTATCTACTATTTTTTAAGAGGATCCATTTTCTCTAGTCTCCTATACTTGAAAGTTGGCTGTCAACAGGCAATGATTTGCTTTCCAAGAATTATTTCTCTTCAATGTCAGCGTTTCATGTTCGGGTTGATTTTGTAAATGATTTTGTAAAAGGGAGTTTTTCCCCTTTTTTAAATTTTCCAAAATTTTTTAAATTTGAAAAAGTGTTGAATGTGCATCTACATGACCTCACGAGTCACTCATTTCAATATTTGCAGTGTATTTTATAACACCCTATATATATATATATATATATATATATATATATATATATATATATATATATATATATATATATATATGTGTTGCTCTTTGAACTGACCTGAACTAACCTGGAGTTTAGTTATTATACTTCTATTTAAAGCCCACGTTTTAGTGCCATATATTAATACCGGCAGTGTATATTGATGGAATACGATCTTGGAGTCTAATATCTCTCTCTCTGGCTTTTATTATATTCGGGATGTCTAATTTAAATGTAGATTGTAACCTTCCGAACGCAGACCAAGCTAATGAGAGTCTTCTATCCAAAGCAGCCTTTAAATATTTTTTTTAGTATTTCGATTTTTTGTCCTAAATATATGAATGTTTGTACCTTTCCTATTCTCTCACCTTCTATTAACAGTTCCTGGCTGATATTTTCACTTTCGTTGTTCAAACATTTGGTTTTGGTGAAGTTTATGTTTAGACCTATTTCTCGAGACTTGTTATTCAACTCCATCAGCATTTCTTGCAATTCTTCTTTTATGTTGACGATCAAAGTGACATCATCTGCGAACCTTAAGTTCACCGTCCATTAGTACTCCTTGATTTTCTCACTTTAACGATTTGAACATGTCTTCTTGATTTTCCTTGTTTTTTCTTTAAACATTATTTGTGATGTTGTATCTTTATATATGTGATGAGTTGTGTATCTTTCATTGACTTTGCTGCTTTTTCGTAGTGAACCATTGCTAGACACAAGGTGACCTTATATTCATTTGCTTTTTCCATTAGAGATTATTGTTTGAAGATGGTTCAAAGTGCTATATGCGCGTCTAAATCCCGCTTGTTCATGTGGTTGATAATTGTCTAATTTGTTCGTTAATCAATATATTATGATTCTAGTGAGGATTTTGTATAGTCCCGATAACAGGCTGATAGGTCTGTAATTCTCCAATTTAAATTTGTTCCTCTTTTTAAAAATAAGCGCAAACAAGGCCTTTACCCAAGGTGTTGGTATTTTACTTTCTATTAGGTACCTGTTAAATAGAGCTTGAATAGATTGTATTATCGATGCCCCTCCATACATTATCATTTCTATAGTTATTTCATCGTATCGGGGTTCTTTGTTACTGTGTATATGTTATAGCGCGATCATTATTTCATCTGTTGTTACATAGGGAATTTCTTCAGATCCCACATTTCTTACTATGTCTCTATTACCTTCTTCTTTTGCGGGCAGTGGCGATATTTTCGTGTCGCATAGTGTTTAATAATATTCTCTGTAGCTTCCTTTATCTCTTTGATTTGTGCGATCTCTTGATTATCGTTATTTTAAAGTTTTATTATTTGATGTCTCCCTTCATTCACTTGTTTGTTTAGATGTTTCAAAATTTCTCTCTTTCAAAGTTTCTTCTATTTTCGAGTTTCTGTACTGTCTGACGTCTTTTCTGATCTTTATCTTTATTTTTTTGTCTATTTTTGCCAATTCTAATCTGCCATTTGTATGAACATTTCTTAAGATTTTGTGTCTCTTTACTTAATTCTTCTGTTTTCTCTTTTTTCATTGCTGCTACTTGTTTTGTAGTCATGAGCAGGCTGTTGGTTATTTGTGCGTTTATTTCATCAAGTTCTGCTTGGTAGTTTATGTGTTTTATATGATTTTCCAATGCTTATCGATATTCGTCTGTGTTTATTTCTGTTGGTATCTTTGTTTGCATTATCAATTTACGTCTCTCCTGCTTCAAATTTATTCTTATTTTTGCTCTGAGCATCCGATGGTTACGATATTCTGGTCATTTGATAAAACATAATTAATTTCGCTTTTTGTTATACCAGCTGGGCTTTGCAATGTCCATCGTCTATATTCTGGCTTTTGGAAAAATGTATTCATAACGTTCAAGTTATTTTCATTTTCAAAATTTGATAACATTTCTCCTCTGCTGTTCTTCGTACCCAAACCAAACTTCCCGACACTCTTCTCATTTGTATTCGCTGGTTTCCCTATTTTGGCACTAAAGTCACCGATTTTTATGATATATCTTGTTTTATGGTGTAGCAATGCTTTATTTATATCTTCGTAGAATTGGTCAAATTCTTTTTCTTCGCTGTCTGATGTACCTGAATGATCTTACATTTGCATCTTCTCTTCAGCTGTATGTCTACTGAAATTACTGTTTCCGATATGGCTTGCAACTGAACAACATTTTCTGCTATCCTTTTGTGTATAAGTAGACCGACTCCTCTAATTTTCTTACTTTCATTGCCTTTATAGAAGAATTTATGGGCACTTTTTAGGGTGATACAAGATTCGCCTGTGCTTCTTACTTCCGCTAAGCCCAACACTGTCCATTTTATATTTTTAAGTTCTTCTTCTTCCAATTCGATCATTTTTTCTTCGGATCCTAAAGTTTTTCCGTTGTAGTTGCCGTACCATTCTGATCTTTTTGGTTGTTTATGTGTTTTTGGTATACCACTGTATTTATTTTCGATTTTCCCCCGCCCCAAAATTCATGGGATTTACTGCAAGAGCAGTGCGCCTGAAGTACGGCGTTTTCGAAATTTCTTGCCGCGCCGGCAAAAGTGTTGACAAAGGGTAAGGAGTTGGAAGGATGGCATTTTGTGAAGGACTAACGTTTTTAGGCCATGATGTCCCCCTATGTTAGTATATAATATTATATATATATATATATATATATATATATATATATATATATATATATATACATATATACATATATACATATATATATATATATATATATATATATATATATATATATATATATATATATATATATATATATATATATATATATATATATATCTATCTTCTTCTTCAGCAGTTCTCTATCCATGGGATATAGGCCGCTCTCATATTTGCCCATGTATTTCTGTTTTGTGCAATTTGATACCAGTTGAGTCCGGCAACTTTCTTCATCGTACCAGCGTTGTTGAGGTCTTCCGGTACTTATTCGTTCTCTCCATAGTCTCCATCTAGTGATGTAGCCGCTCCAGTTTTCTGTATGTCTAACCACGTATCCTGCCTACTGCCATTTTAGAAAGCCGATTCTCTCTATAATGTCTGTAACTTTGGTTTTTTTTCTCCATTGGTTTATTTTGTGATATTTCAGCGATATTCCTACAATTCTTCTCTCCACAGCCCTCTGGTGTATTTTTAGTTTGTTCTTGATCTTTTTAGTTAGGACCCAAGTCCCAGAACCATTGCTAGTTACTGGTAGTATGTAAAGTTTTGTTTTCAGAGTTATTGATCAAAATGTTTTTAAATTTCCCATAGGCTGCTCATCCCAGTCTAATTCTCCTATCAACTTCCATTTCCTGGTTTTGCTTGCCTAGTGTTATAGCTTATCCTAGGTATATGTATGATTGTGTCTTGTTTATTGTTTGTCCGTGGGCCAAAATTGTTATGTCTGTATTCGGTACATTTGTAGTGAACTGTGTTTTGGTGTTGTATATGTGTAATCCTATTTTAGTAGCTTCTTTCTCTAGTTCCTCCAGGATGTCTATTAACTCCCGTTTATTCTTTGCGAACAATATTATATCGTCAGCAAACCTCAGATTATGTAGGTGCTCTCCTTGTATGTTCAATCCTCTATCTATCTTCCCATTTCAAGTTTTTAAAGATGTCTTCGAGTACTAGGGTTTGGTGAGATTACGTCTCCTTGACGAACTCCTCTTTTAAGATTTATTCTATCTATTGTTTCGTATAGTTTTATCGTCATCGTGGATTTCTTATATATGTTTTCATTAAGGTTTATATAGCGTTGGTCCACCCTAGCATTTCTTAAGGATTTTATACTAGCACAGGTTTCTATGGTATCGAACGCCTTTCGGAAATCGACAAAGGCCATCCACATTTCTGTGTTATATTCTGTAGATTTCTCTATTTTCTGTCTCACTGTATGAAGATGTTTCATTGTCTATATCCGCTTCGAATTCCAGCCTGTTTCCTTGGTTGGTATATCTCAAATTTTCGTTTTAGTCTATTTGTAATTATTCTATTGAATAATTTGTATATCTAAGATAGCAAGTTGATCGGCCTGTAATTTTCGAGATCCGCCGGAGCACCTTTTTGGTAAAGTAGGACAAATACGGCATTTTCCCAATCCTCAGGAATGTGTCCTGTTATGCATTTAATTTTATGAGTTTCTCTTTGGTCTTTGCCTCACTTTCTTTGAGCATCTCAGGTAATATACTGTACTCTTCTGCCTCCTTACCGTTTCTCATTTGGGCAATGCTTTGTCCAGTTCTTCCACGTCTATCTCCATTATATCTTCCGAGATGACATTTATATATATATATATATATATATATATATATATATATATATATATATATATATATATATATATATATATATATACATCTATAATATATATAAAATGCAACGTCTCTCTCTCTGTCTGCCTGTCTGTCCGTTAGTGCGCCTATCACTGAAAAACCACTTATCCGATTTACGTACTTTTTTTTTAAAACATACATATGTTCTCTGGCCAGGTTATAGGCTATATTTTATTACGATAGGTAGCATAAGGAATAAGCAGTGACGTAAAATAGTGAATGATGTCGGAAATAAATTTGCCGCTAGCGCGTGCCTTTGCAATACACAGCCTAAACCATTAAATATGGAACAATATTATGTAGCAAAGAATATCTGTAATGTATAATCTATAATATATATAAAATGCAATGTCTCTCTGTCTGTTTGTCTGTCCATTAGTGCGTTTATCACGCGGGAACCACTTATCCGATTTACCTGTCTTTTTTTAAATTCATGCATATATTCTTTTACCAGGTTATTTAATAATAATAATAATCTATATCTATAATATATATAAAATGCAATGTTTCTCTGTCTGTCCGTTAATGCGCTTATCTCTCGAGAACCACTTATCCGATTTACGTGATTTTTTAAATTCATACATATGTTCTCTGACCAGGTTATAGGTATATATTTTATTACATCTATAATATATATAAAATGCAAAGTATGCTGTCTGTCTGTCTGTCCGTTAGTGCGCTTATCACTGGAGAACCACTTATCCGATTTTCGTACTTTTTTTTTTAAAACATACATATGTTCTCCGGTCAGGTTATAGGCTATATTTTATTACTATAGGTAGCATAAGGAATGAGCAGTGACAATAATAGTAAATGA
>CM032448.1:76586950-76619450 GCA_019049505.1 Pachyrhynchus sulphureomaculatus | reverse complement strand
GCTAAAATCGCCAGGGAAAACGCTCTGGTTGATCGCCAGAAAACACGTCAGCTCATCGCCAACAAGACACTCTGGTATATCGCCAGAAAAAAAACTCGGCTCCTCGCCAAGAAAACATTCTGGTATATCGCCAGAAAAAACCTCGGCTCCTCGCCAAGAAAACACTCTGGTATATCGCCAGAAAAAAGCCTCGGCTCCTCGCCAAGAAAACACTCTGTAAATAGTCCTCGACTACACAAAGTCTGCGTTCTAAAAGAACAAACTCGCCATTAACATAGTGAGCAGCTATAAAAGCTAACAATATCACTATAGGCACAGTGAATAGCTATAAAAGCTAAAATTCACTCTAAACACAGTGAATAGATATAAAAGCTAAAATTCACCAAACTGAATGATCCTGCTTCAAAAAGCAATGTTCACAAAGAACAGAATGATTAGTCCACGCGCAACTAACATTCAAGGAAACATTCCTAGTATAACTATGTGAGACAGCTAGTCTCTAAATAGGACCTCCCTAAAGTCATAATCCTATATATAGGAGTCCTTAAACAAAACGACTCAAAATCACACATTTTGAGCACATGCCCTCAGGCAACCAACATACACTGAAATATATACAGAAATATATACAGAAATATATACAGGAGTTCAAATCCCAAACTCTTGGTTATGATAACTCCATACTGAGCTTGGTGAAAGCTCTTAGCAAAAGCTAATCAAATCTTCGGCACATCGCACCAAAGTGACAAATCTGCCTAGAAACATGAGCCAGAAAAAACGCCCTCCGTCATTCTTCAGGGTGGCTACACAGAGATATAAAATTTAACCAGCATTGCGCTTCCCCAAGTTGCATGAAGAACCCTCGTGTACTGGTCTCGCCCTAGAACAACAACGAAAAACATTCGATCCAACCCACATAACAGGAGACAAACACCTCACCACGATATACTGAAAGGTGGAGACAATAAAATACGGAAATGGTGACCCTGGTGTCCACCAACAAAAGGGAGTGGATTATAGCATCCACTTAACTAAAACGGTGTCTACCACACCACCATAAGTCAAAAAAAAATTTAATCAATAGGGTGTTCCGAAACACACTACTGCCAACAGCCTGTCACCACTAATAGGCTAATTGGAGCTGAGGTCGACTACAGTAGCTAGGCTCTCCTTTGGCTCAAATAGAAATAACCATTGAGTAACAAAACCTCTAAAGGTCCCAAAGGTCAAACGTTCGCCCCCCATAGACTACCCTTCCAATCAGTCTGTTCCTCAGGAAGATTAACTCCTTGCCAAACGTCGTAACGGCATCTGTTAGCACCCGGTGCATCACAGCCTGTAAAAAATAACTTATGGGATACAACCTAAAAGGTTTACAAGGTTGACTTAACCAAGCTTCTAACGGAAATTTCCAAACTACGAAAATGAGCTTAAAAAGCTACATGAAGCAAAAATTTCTCAATTTTCCGGTGGCAACGCAACAAAACTTTTGAAAACGACAAGAGCTTTTCCAGCTTAATCAGAAACAAGAAGAAAGCATCGTTGACAGCTAAAATATTCGATCATGGTGTTAATCGTCTCCCTAGACAATAGCCTCTAGAAGAAACTGCTACAGGTATCAGGCATAACCGTTTTCTGTCAGCCCAAACTTCTAGATTACCTCTTGGCAATCTAAAAATTCGGTTAGGAATCTTCCTTCACTGCGCTTAGCCTCTCTTGACAAGGTTCTCATCTCGGTATCAGATTTTGATCATTTCTTTGTGAAACGACTGTCTTACTCTGCTCTCATCTCCTGTAAATGATCAGCCTTTAGTTCTCCTGCAGGACTTCAATTTCCTATCAATTTGATAGTATACCGAAAAAACTCAACATACACCTATGAGTCTATGCAAAAAAAATTTTTTAAAGAAATTAGTGACTCAAAGGTAACGTTTAAACGGCCCTGAAAAGAATAGAGTATACCCTCAGTTTGTCAATTCAGAAGAAGATCTAAATCAAAATAATCCAAGTCTTAGACTTACTGGATAAACCAAAATCAATTTACTCTTAATTGCACCGAAAATATACCACTAAGGTAATAGAAATACACCCACTCGGGTAACAAACTTTGAAATTGCTCAAAAAATTTTGACTCTACATCACACTACACGAGCTACATCTTGCGCTTGTCCTAACTCAAGATCCCCTTGGATTGCCTCTAATCAAAATTTCGCTTCCAAGTGTCAAGAACTGGATATTATATGGGGTCATAAGCAAATCAAATCCCGCGACCACCGACATACCAGTGTTATGATAAATCCTTAGTGTGACTCCTTCGCAAGCTCGCTAAAACTGAGTCGATGCTAAACATCAACCACAATCAAACTAAGTTTGGGATATGGCCAATACCCAAAACCTTAGCATTAAACAATAAAAGTAAGCTATTCTCTGCTCAACTTTTATAACAGTCAAAAAAAACGAGGTCGTCACCTCTACAGAGCAACATCAAAAAAAATAAAGTAAAGCAATTAAGATAATGTAAATATAAATTATTCTTCTTCTGACAAACTTTCATTAGGGTTAGGTTCATTGAATGGTTTTAAGTCCTTAATATGCCATCGTCCTATTTTAGTCCCATCTAAATTAACCAAACCATAAACTAAATCTGAAATCTTTTCTCTTATCACGCAATGCACATACTTAGGTACCAACTTAGATGTGAATTTATCGGCTGCACTGGAAAGAATTTTATTTTTTCGCCAAACGTGGTCACCTATATTAAAGGCAAAATCCCTTTTTCTAAGGTTGTAAGACTTACTGTTCCGTTCATAAGCCTTATGTATCCTACTACGCACGTCGGTGAAATTAAAATTTACTAAAATTCCGAATTTTTGTGCAAAATCACATCCTAAAACCAAAGTATGTGATAGAGAAGGTACTACTAGAGCAGAGATTACTAAACAATGACTATTGCAGACTTGCGGCAACTCAACCGTACCTAAAACTTTTAGACGGCTGCCATCTGCAGTGGTAACACTTCTATTTTCGATATGGCATATTTTTATTCTTAAACGACTTAAAATTTTAATACCATTCTGACCTACTGAGGTATTTGCACGAGAGTCAAACAAAGCCGAGAAATGGACACTTAATGGATTTATCTTTATATGCGGTCCTATTATCTAAGTATTTATGCACGAATAAAGGAGATATGTGACCATTTGGAGAAGCAGGAGTTTTAACTTGAGAAGGAGGATTTTTATTAGACTTAAAAAAAATCAGAAACTTTTGTAACTATTTAGTCCAATCTGATCTATTGGATTATTTCTTTACTTAAGATCCTCGTTGGAATCTTTCTTTTATCCGCGACCGGAAGTTCTGAGAAAATACGACGGATTTTCATTTCATAGTCTAACTCATATTCCAGTAGGTGATTGACTTTAAAATTGAAAGCTTCCATGATAAATGAATACAATTTAAAAGAATTGTTTAAAAGGTCGTGAAAATATTTCTCCTGTGCTCCCAATAGTCCAAAATAAAAAATATGTAAAGGCACTTAAAATATGTAAACTTCTTTACCAAACATTTAAAAAATCTTCAACAATTTCAAAAAAATTTCTAAGTATTGCCTTGTATTAAAATTCTTTTACCAAATATGTTAAGAATTTTCAACAAAAAAATCTCCAAATATCGTTTCATATCAGCAAAGTATTTTTAATATTCATGCAAAACATCGGTGAGAAAAAAGTATAGTTTTTTCTTCGGTTAACCGCAAAATAAATCTAACACTGCAAAAATTAAAGTAAACCAGCACATCTGCTAATCTGAACTATAAAAGTAGCTTTTAAGAAAAAAGCAGGAATCTCTTATCTTAGAGTCGATTAACAAAATTCAAATATCTAAACCACCATCGGATAAATTGAAATAAATAATTCTACAAATTTCCCGCTTTTGTCCTATCGCCATAGTGTAGTTTCGTTTAATTAAATATTATGAAATAAAAATATCTGAAAAGTTAGAGCTTTTACTCTGTTCTACAGCTAGTACACTGAACCCTTCAAAAAATAAAATTCCAAAAGCCCCACGTTGGGCGCCATTTTGTAACCTTTTTGTTTCTGCCCGCTCTTCGTGGCGTCATTTTGTACCCTGTGAAAATTGTTTTTCCCACGCTTGGGCGCAATTTTCTTGCAACCTCTTTTTAATTTCTGAGAATGAATTGAGTGAATAATGATTTTAAAAGAACTAAAGAAATTAAACAAACACTAGCTCAGTTTTCCTTGGTAGAGAAATATGGGTAAGAGATAATTGTTATACGTCTTTTTGGAATTATTTTCTATTTTTAAAGAGCTTCAGTTGTACAAATTTTTGGGCACCATTCATTTTAAAATAGAAAGGATCTAACTTCAGTTAAAAAAATGAAAAAATACTGAAGTGTCTTACGGTTATTACTAAAAAGAATTATTCTAGTACAACTTTTCTTATCCTGAAAAGAAAAATAGGTATTCAGTGAGACACTAGCTTTAATCAACAAAAAAAGAAAATTTATTCATGATTTAAAATAAAAGTTCCAACCTTTGCAGTTTTAAGGAATACAAAAAAAATTCTAGCCTAAAAGTAGTTTTTATAAATTAGAGTCCCTAAATCAGAGATTTTACTTCTAAATCTTGACTACACCCGAAATCGAAAAGTCGTGATTTTCACTTCGCGATCTTTCAGTTCAAATTGCTGTTAAGACACTTATTTGCGGGGAATATATTTATTGATGTATGTTCTGGTAACTTACGGTTTTCCTATGGGCTTCTAGGCCTTCAATGCAACACAAAACCGATTTCACACTTTTGAGAAGAGCCTACTTTAGCTACTCCATTTAGAAAACACACAAAACCCACTACGGCTTTATGATAAAAAAACTCGTGCTTAACTTGGCTCTCGTAGATATTGTCGTAAGCCTCTACTGCGGCTCGGTGGAAAATCGCCACTTGGCGGCTCGGTGGAAATTAGCCTGGCTGCGGCTTGATGTTACTGCCTGGCGGCGGCTCGGTGTTCTAAGCCAAGATTCGCGTCCTCCGGACCCTTAAATAAGCCGTGGGCACTCTGTTTGTAATATGGCGACGCCGGAACCAAAACTCCGGATACAAACATTTGACCAATCCCGGCGTATCGATAGATTCGGTCGCAAACCCGCACAGCACACTATATAACGAGCGGCTCGGAATTTCTGATTAATATATACCGCTCGATACAAAAATGAAAAGAAGTACATTATTAAGAGAAAAATCAGTAACATTATATGGTCTTAAAATCTAGGAAAAAATGAATGTTACAATATATATACATTATATATATATATATATATATATATATATATATATATATATATATATATATATATATATATATATATATATATATATATATATATATATATATATATATATATATATATATATATATATATATATATATATATATATATATATATATATATATATATATATATATATATATATATATATATATATATATATATATATAGGGTATATTTATTGCATATATTAAAATGGATGACTCGTGGGGTGATGTAGAAGTATATTCAATACTTTTTCCAAATTAAAAAATTTTTGAAAAATTCAAAAAAGGGGCCAAACTACATTTTACCAAATCATTACAAAATTAACCCGCCTATGGAAGGCTGAAATTGAAAAGAAATAATTCTTTGGGGCGCCCGAGAACCACTGGACTATTGTATGTTAACAGCTGAGAAGACCAGGGAAAATCGAACCTCAGCTTAAAAAAATCGTAAATATAAATACATTTTGGTGTATAAAAATATTTAGCGTAGATAAAGGGGGAAATTTTCACCGTTAAGAAAAAAAGCTCAAAAAATTTTGGGATTAAAACGGAAGAAACATATAGGCGCAATCACAAGCCTTGTGCAACCAATTTTTATATTCAAAAGAAAGAGACAGTTGGGGAATGGCACACCTTCTGAGGGTGTTGTCATCATACCAGACTTTGGCTATATTAGCTCAAACGTATTAATAAAATAGATGAAACATTTTATAAGCATCGTAAAGCCAATCCCTGAAAATAAAGTGTTACTTGTTGCTTGATGGAAATATAATATAATCGAAGAATTGACCATGGCAAAGGCTAATAGGAAAATAATGTTACAACTGACAGGCGTTACTACTCTCTGGCTTTAGCGACTTTATGCACCCGACAGAAAAATGATTGAGGACAAATCAAGGTCGCCAAGTACCTTAATATCAAAATGAAAGTTTATTTATAGAAGCAGGGTACAAAGGTGCTATCATTGGCACCATTGTTCCACAAACATTTATTTAAAGCAGCATTATAGAGTTTTAAGATTTCTTTAGGGTCGATTTATTCCTTTATTACTGAGATCCGCTATTTAAGGTGAATTTTCTGCAATCGGTCTTGCAATAAGGACCCGCCAGTTCCAATATATGCATTGCATTCCACACACACACACACACGCACACCCATACTCACACCCACATGGTGGTACAGGTGCTGAAACTCTTATTCAATAAATGTCTAAAAGAAGAGAATATACCATAATATTGGAACACAGCTTCAACAATTTTACTCTTTAAAAAAGGTGATAAGATTAATTATTTATCGTCCAATATCATTACTTTCACAAATATACAAATTGTTTCCCAAAATAATAATTAACAGATTGGAAAACAAGCCGGAATTAAGCTAATCTGTAGAACAGGCTGGCTTTAGGAAGAGTTTTAGTACTTATGATCATCTCTTAACTATCAGAACTTTAATAGAGAAAGCAACAGGATATAACTTTAAGTTGTGCCTGGTATTTACAGATTATCAAAAGGCTTTTGATAGTATTGAGAGCTGTCGAAAAAGCCTTGTATAACAGTAGAATAAACTATAGGTATATTCAGTTCATAAGAACAATTTACAACAAGACTCAAATGATAGTGGAAACAGACAGTAACACAAACCCTATACCTATCAAACGCGGAGTAAGATGAGCTCAAAGTTATCTATCGCAGCAATAAAAGAAGTTTTCAAGGAACTCGAATGGGAAAAAAAGGGGATCAGTATAAATGGACACAAGTTAAGTCATCTGCGTTATGCTGATGTTTTGGAGGAAATGATTACTGAACCACAAAATAAATCAGAGAGGGTAGGACTGCTGCTATATATATATATATATATATATATATATATATATATATATATATATATATATATATATATATATATATATATATATATATAGCATGTAGTTTAAGGGTTATTCACTATGCCTATACCTTATAACATACGTCAGACATCTTGGCGATTAGATTCATATTATTTTATTTTTTTGTGGCAATACTAAGTATAATTTTATTGTGTTTGTATATGTTAGGCTACAATATAAGCTATATTTGGTGAAGTAATCTATTGTCGTGAATACTCAAACAGACTGAAATGAATGACTCAACTTAAAAAGCATCCTGTCTATAACATGGTGGACATTTTTGACAAAATATTAAAAATAATAATGGTTGGTTTATTTATACTAACTGTTCTGTACATCTGTCAGATTCATCTATCGTCATTTTTTCTAAAACAGCTTCCAGTTCGGAAGGTCTAAATGGATGATCGTAAATTTTTTCGTCAATTTCTTGTCGAGGGCAATTTGAATAAGCTGTGGAGACATGTACAAGAGACTGAAAAAAAGGATATATGTAAAGATAATTTAAAAAAGAAGTTTATAAAAAATTTAAAAAAAAATAATTTATTTTGCATTCACATAAGTATCACTTTCGAGTTAGTTTTCCCTTTTATACTGACAATAGTCTTTACACATCTAGTGAGAAAAATAAATATGAATTTAAATTTCTTGCTTTCGTTATCAAGGCATTAAAAGACTTTACCAATATCGCGTTTGCGTTATACAAATTTTGGCAAATATATATTTATTTATTTTTTAAAACTGATTATTGCCATCTTTTGATTCTAGCGAACTGACACTCGAAAAAACTCTATATTTGCATCGCACCAAGGCGCAGCCTTGTTCGAGGTTTATTTTCATGTTACTAATTCTATAAACTTTTGCGCAAGATTCTTAATGTGTGCAACGCTTAAGGTTTCATTACGATATGTAAATGATATAGAACCCGAAATTTTCACCACGTAATCGTTGTGGAGTAATTGTTTTCATGTAACTCTAGTATATAAAAGGACGCTTCTTCTTCTTCTTCACCAGCCTGCCCAGTCCACTCCTGAACATAAGCCTCTTCAAGTTTCCTCCATTTATCTCGATTACTTGCCCTTTAATACCAGTCTGTATCTGCTGCTTTGGAGATCAACGCGATGTACTTTTATCTTGACCTTCTCGCATGTTGCGTTCGCGCAGTATAGAAAACAAATTTTAACTTATTTATAGGACACCTGTTACTTGCAATCCAAACAGTCTGATTTTTTTATTGCCTTATTTTTAGGTACATCGTCCTATATTAAAGTCTTGTGATGTAATGTATATAAAGAAAAAAAAACATATTCTGTCATAAAGGTATTTCATATAATTCTTTAAAAAACATTAGATTACTCTCATTTTAAAAAAATTATAATTGTCAGTAGCGATTCCATCAATTTTGTACATAATCATTTATTTACCTTTAGATTTGTCATTTCTCTTGCTAAGTCCAAAACCTCTTTTGTTCCATTGACATTAATAGTGTAGGCTAATTTGATTTGTTTTTTGAAGTTTACTGTGGCTGCTAAGTGAAAAATTACATTTATATTCGAAATAAGTTTTTGCCTGTCTGTAATGGAAAGTCCTAATCCTGAAAAATAAGTTAAATTATTTGAGAAACCAACCAGGCGACCAATTATTCAGTTAGCGTGTGATTTAAATCATACATATAAAACATTCGACTTTAACACACAGCTACTATTTTATTATTTACAACGTGTAATAATTAGAAAACTTATAACCCTAGTCGTACGGAAAAATAAGAAACGTTTTAAACAGATAAAAATTCAGGTTAAAAATTATACTTCGAATTATTTGTCTCCTTCCCAGCGGCGGATTTACCGGGCGGCTAAAAAGCACTTGCTGCCGCCTGGGCCCTCACAGCAGAAAGGTCCCAGTACCACCCTTCCAGCAAAAAGATCCCAGAGACTTCTCTTTTTCATCATAATATTTTAAATCTGTTTCGATAATTTTTTAAAGGACAAGTTTCAGTAATATTATGTTCTGTATTATTAAAACATTTATCTTTATCTTTTAAAAATTTCTTTAAAGTCGAGAAAGGGAACTGATATTATTATTCTTTCACTACCTAATACTCCCATAAATACTGCTAAAATGAAATCATTGCCTAAACATTTAATTTTTATGAAATTCAAACCAAATTATTATATAATTAACACATATATTCATAATGACAAAATTAATTTAACATTTACTCAAAATGTCCGATTCTTGCTTTTACACGAGCCCTTAAACGATTAGGAAATTCGTCTATGGCAGCAAGCACTTGGTCCAACGGAAAATTGTCCACCGCTTTTATTAAAGCTTGTTGTAAAGAGATAAGATTGGCATGTCTTTTAGCGCTAACCATACCCTCTAAGAGAGACCATAATTTATAATATAAAGGAATTAGATCAGGACTGGTAGAAAACCAATTTTTTGTAACAATAAATGAAGGCACATTTTGTGGGAGCCATGCTTGTGTGGTTTTAGCTTTGTGTCCTGGTGCAGAATCCTGCTGGAAGACCCAGCGCTTATTTTTGAAAGGAGTATGGTTTAGGGGCTTCACAACATTCTTTAAAATAGTGTCTTGATATACTTTAGCACAAGTTTTCACACCTTTTTCACAAAAATGAAGACTAGTAACTATAACTGATGCTGGATGATGAACCCTTAGAACTTTTGGAACAAGTTCAGACGCTTCCTCAGAAGATCTATTATTTTGCTTATTGAAAGAATGTTCCCCACTGAAAATTTTTTTGTCGGTGGACACAATTTTTCTCTGTTTGTCATTAATATATTTTTTCAACAAAATTTTAGATTTTTGCCTCCGCTTACACATAACAACTGTATAACAACTGAATAACATAACCTATAAATAATTTCCCCAAAAAAACTGTTAATGTTTATAGAGGGTGCACGTGAAAGTTTGTAACAGTATTTACGGGAGTACTAGATATGTTATAATTAACTAAAAAATACCTGTGATTGAACAGTCGCCTGGTAACGCTTCAACTTTGTTGCGACATTTAGGTTTTTCTACTTTTACTCGGTCGAAAACCTGTAAAAAATAACTTTAGGTCAAAAAATACAACATTAAACAACTCTTGATTGCTTCTATTACTAATGGGAAGTATTGTATTCCTGATAAAATACCCGGAATTTTTTGCTTTTTTAGTGTCTGTATTAATATTGAAAAACGGAACACTTATGGAATCACTTCGGTGTCTGTCTGTCTGTCAGAGCCGATTTTCGTCGAAACTATTTGTCATAGAAAGTTGAAATTTTTCACAAATAGAGGAATCGATGGCCCAATGTAGCTATGTAGTCTTGAAAGTTAAATTTTGACTTAAGGGGATATGTTTGGAGAGTGAAATCAGAAGTGATTTTTTTTTTAAGGTTTTCGAGTGAGGTGTCAAATGAAAGCTTGTGAAAACACGAATTCAAAAAATATATATGATGTAATTCTCGTACACACGTTCCTTTATATTATTTTTAAAGGATTGCCAAAAATCGATGTATCCCCACCCTATCTCTAAGAGTACTCATCAACTCACCAAAAAATTTCGAGAAAATTCGGCGATATTATATTTATCACAAGTGCATTCATCACCTTTGATAACACTGGTAAACAAAAAAAAGAAAATTGCTTGTTTCCTGTGATTTTTTTTTGTTTCTATCTCAAATTGACGCGTATTTTTTAAATATGGCAACAATTTTTCTCTAACAGCTACTATTTTTACTTAGATTTTCGTTTTTTATTGGACACTAAAATATATTTTGTTGTTGTTTTAGATATGGCTTCGTTAAGAAGATGTTGTGTGCTTAATCCCGATTGTTTTTGCTATATTTGTGGTGAATATATATTTGCAAAATATCGAAAACCTATATCAGACTTTGTGAAAACTGCGTATCATCAATACTTTAAAATAAAATTGTGTAATCAGGACAAGCCATGGGTTCCTCATATTGTATGCCAGAAATGTGTGGTATGTCTACGGTTATGGTCCAGTGGAAAAAGAGATGCAATAATGTTCGTAACACCCATGATTTGGCGAGAACCTAGAAACCATCATGACGATTGCTACTTCTGCGTTGCGAAAATAAACGGAATTAACCCTAGAAATCGAAGTAAGTGGTCATATCCTAACTTATCTTCTGCTCAACGACCTCAATTAAAATCACAAGAGGTACAACCCAGCACATCTAAATCTTCTGATGATCCAAATCTCTGTGAACCCGAACGAAATACATCAAGTGAAGACTCTGATTCAGACTACAAATGTAGCCTTTCAGAACCTCAACCATTTAATTAGAAAGAACTAAATGACTTAGTAAGAGATCTGAACTTACCAAAAGAAGCTTCTGAAATTTTAGCATCTCGTTTAAAAGAAAAAAATTTGCTTACTCCGGAAACCAACATTACATTTTATCGTACCCGAGAAAAAAATCTGTTACCGTATTTTTCTCAAGAGAAGGATTTAGTTTTTTGTAATGATGTTGGTGGTATTTTGCAGCAGATGGGATTAAAACAGTACCACCTTAGTGATTGGCCTCATTTCATAGACAAGTTTAAAGTGTGTTTTGTTCATAACGGTAACAAGTACGGATCTATACCTATTACACGTTCGACGACTTTAAAAGAAGAATACGTAAATGTTTCTAAGGTTATGGAAAAAATTAAGTATCAAGACCACAAATGGGTCATTTGTGTTGATCTGAAAATGTTTAACTTTCTTTTAGGTCAACAAGGGGGGTACACAAAGTTCCCTTGTTTCATGTGTCTCTGGGATAGTCGTGACAAACAACACCATTGGTCACAAAAAGTTTGGCCAGTGTGGGAAGAGCTAAAAGTTGGTACAAAAAATGTTATCAACGTGCCTTTAGTTAGCCGAGACCACATCATACTTCCACCACTTCATTAAACTCGGCATAATGAAACAGTTTGTCAAGGCGCTTGAGAAAAGTGGCGAATGTTTTAATTTTCTTTCACGCAAGTTTCCAGGATTAAGTTCAGAAAAATTGAAAGCTGGTATTTTTGATGGGCCACAGATTAGGCAACTCGTGAAAGATCCTAATTTTGTCAAATCAATAACTGAAGTCGAATCCAAAGCTTGGAATTCATTTGTTTTGGTTATGAGTAGCTTCCTAGGCAAAAAGAAATCTGATGACCATGTCGAGCTTATTGAGTGCACGCTATCGAACTTGCAAGAGCTAGGGTGCAACATGAGCATAAAAATCCACTTCCTGCACTCGCATTTAGACCAATTTCCACAAAATCTGGGTAATTTTAGTAAGGAACAGGGTGAAAGATTTCATCAGGATCTTCGGACAATGGAAGAGCGTTATCAGGGGCGGTGGGATACACATATGATGGCAGACTACTGCTGGAGTTTGCAACGAGATCTACCTAAAGTCGTTCATTCAAGGAAATCTTATAAAAGATCATTTGCTAGTGTTCAATAGAAATTTTGTTAACATAATGTATTATTCTTTTGTATTTTTTTGGCAAAATAATAAAACTGTATATTTCAAAAGGTAAAGCTGTTAGCAATCTCCCAGTATTTTTTTCATAGTCAGGGCCATAGAAATACCCAATAACAGAAAAAAAAAAATAAAGAAAACAAGACTTGTGTTGACCAGTGTAATTCATCTATAATATATATAAAATGCAACGTCTTTCTGTCTGTCTGTCTGTCCGTTAGTGCGCTTATCACTGGAGAACCACTTATCCGATTTACGTACTTTTTTTTTAAACAAACATATGTTCTCTGGCCAGGTTATAGGCTATATTTTGTTACGATAGGTAGCATAAGGAATGAGCAGTGAGGATAATAGTGAATGAAATCTGAAAAAAGTTTGCCGCTAGCGCGTTCCCTTGCAATGCACAGCCTAAACCATTAAATATGGAACAATATTATGTAGCTGAGAATATCTATAATCTATAATATATATATATATATATATATATATATATATATATATATATATATATATATATATATATATATATATATATATATATATATACATAAAATGCAATGTCTCTCTATCTGTCTGTCTGTCTATTAGTGCGTTTATCACGCGAGAACCACTTATCCGATTTACGTGTCTTTTTTCAAATTCATACGTATATTCTTGGGCCAGGTTATATAATAATAATAATAACCTATATCTATAATATATACAAAAGGCAACGTCTCTCTGTCTGTCTGTCCGTTAGTGCGCTTATCCCTCGAGAACCACTTATCTGATTTACGTGATTTTTTAAATTCATACTTATGTTCTATGACCAGGATATAGATATATATTTTATTACATCTATAATATATATAAAATGCAACGTCTATCTATCTGTCTGTCTGCCTGTCTCTCTGTCTATCTGTCTGTTAAGGCGCTTATCACTGGAGAACCACTTATTCGATTTACGTGCTTTTTTTTTAAACATACATATGTTCTCTGGCCAAGTTATCTTTCTGTAATATATATGAAACGCAACGTCTCTCTCTCTCTGTCTGTCTGTCCGTTAGTGCGTTACGTGCTTTTTTTTAAAACATACATATGTTCTCTGGCCAGGTTATAGGATATATTTTATTGCGTTAGGTAACATAAAGAATAAGCAGTGACGATAATAGAGAATCAAGTCGAAAAAAAGGTTACCATTAGCGCGTTCTCTTGCAATACACTGCCTAAACCATTAAATATGGAACAATATCATGTTGCAAAGAATATAATATATATAAAATGCAACGTCTCTCTGTCTGTCTGTTTGTCCGTTAGTGCGCTTATCACTTGAGAACAACTTATCCGATTTACGTGTTTTTATAAATTTATACATAGGTTCTATATAATTCGATATAAGCCTAGATGATGGGAGGTAAGGTGAGATAATGGGAGATAAGTATAAATAATGGGAAATAAGGAGAAATAATGGGAGATAAGCAGAGATAATTCTAGATAATGGGAGTTATGGTGAGATAATGGGAGATAAGGAGAAATATTGCGAGATAAGCCTAGATAATGGGAGATAAGATGATATAATGGGAGATAAGGAGAAATAATGGGAGATAAGGAGAAATAATGGGAGATGAGTAGAGATAAGCCTAGATAATGGAAATTATGTAGAGATAATGGGAGATAAAAAGAAATAATGGGAGATAAGGGAAAATAATGGCAGATATTTTATTACGTTAGGTGACATAAGGAACGATAGTAGTGAATCAAGTCCACGCGAGCGGAGCCGAGGGTACGGCTAGTCTGGTATATAAGAACAAAGATTAGAAAAAAAAATTAAAAGCAATCACCGCACGGAACACTAATTGCGTAAGTCCAACTTGCACTTGGCAATTTTTTTTTCATTTTAGTATTAGGATAGGTTACAAAAAACCCGGTTTTTGACTTAAATCGATCTGTTGGTTGTCTATCTAATAAAATAAAATATCAGTTTCATATAATATCTGAATTATTAAAGCAACCTATACTTTTTGAGCGGTAACGCTGTAACCCTTAGCGTGTAAAACGGTTGAGGGTCGATAAAATCTACATAGTTTCCCAGTTGAGGTATGACACAAATTTCAAGCATAATTATATATAGTCGAATCTATCGAAAATACAAGGATTTAAACCAGATAGAGAAGGAGGGGCTAGAGCGATTGCTCCGTATATATCTAGTTATATTCCCTTTCTGCGTTCTGGGTTTCGATAAATCTGAAATTTCATTCTGTTATCAGAAATAATAAGTAGAGGAAAATGTCAGATTATATGATTAAAAGCCTATGCTCAACTTTTTTTGTTATTAATATCTCACCATATTTAATATTTATTTTAGAAATGCATTATTGCTAGGGTTTTTTTTTTATGAGTCTAGCACACGTGCTACAGGGAAGTCCCTAAAGCACTCCAGGAGCGGCATATGTGCGGAAAAAGCAATTCACGTTGTTCTTGAATCGCTGTAAATTGTACTCGGTGGGAAACACAGCCCCGGGCAAATTATTCCCAAGGGATGATGTTCTCCATATAAAACATTGCTTCAAAAGCGTTATACGCGGAGGATAAGGGTTGCTAGGGTAAATCACTCTAGGGAGTTTACCAAAGTTTTAATTTATCATGTTAATAGTAAAGTGTCCTTTAAGTGATCGGTCGAACAAAAATAAAAACGTTTTAGCGGAATTGGTGTCTTTACGTGATATGCTTGTTTAGTTACTTGTTCCTAGATTATACAATTATAGTTTCAGTCAGAAAATTGCTTTGGTTGCGACAAAATCATTCCAAGGCAAATACTTGTTGAGGAATTTTTCAGTAAAAATGTCCCTTTATTTTAAAAAAATTGTTACAAATTGATTATTCAAAGTATTGTCCATCACAAGCCGCTACTTTCTCCCATCTTTATGCCAACATATAATTCCACGTTGAAAGAACGTCTCATCTTTTGAGGCTATCCATGACTCATTTTTTGGTATCCTCATAAGAATGGAAGCGCTGTTCAGACAGGCCGTGCGTCATCGATCGGAACAAGTGATAATCAGAAGGAGTAAAGTCTGGTGAGTACGAAGGGTAAGGTAGGACATCACATCCAAGCACTTCTAGGCTTTCCTTGACGGATTTTGCAACACGTGGTCGAGCGTTGTCTTGTTGAAAAATCACTTTGTCGTGTCTTTTTGTATAATGTGGTCGTGTTTGCTTCAATGCCCGACTCAGTTACATCAATTGTTTTCGGTAACGTTCCCCAGTAATAGTTTCGTTAGGTTGGAGCAGCTCATAATACACTACATCCAGCTGATCCCACCAGATACACAGCATATTCTTGGAGTCATGAATATTCGGCTTTGGCGAGGATGTTGGTGGTTTACCGGGCTTCACTCGTGATTTTTTGCGCTTTTAAATTATCGTAGCGTATCCATTTTTCATCACTAGTTACAATACGATGCAAGAAACCTCTCCGATTGAGCTGTTGAAGCAGTTGGTCACAGGCAAAAAATCGCCAATCAACTCTCTCGGTTTCAATTCATCCGGTACATTTCCTTGCTCTTGAATAATTCCCAGTGCATGTAAATGCCTAGAAATGGTTGCGCGATCAACTTCTAATGATTCTGTAAGTTTTTTCCGTTTGGCATAGGTCTTTATTGAGTACTGTCTCCAATTCTTCATATTTAAACTTTTTCGGCTGGCCTGAACGTTCTTTGTCTTCTGTGTCGAAACCACCACTTTTAAAGCGTCGAAACTAGTACTCACTTGTTTTTATCGATGAAATATAATCACCATAGGTTTCCGACAGCAATGGATAGCTTTCAGCAGCGCGTTTCTTCGAATTAAACAAGAAAATTAAGGCTTTCCTCAAATGGTGTTTTGTTGGCATATAATTCGACATATTCAATGCTCAAAAAAAACTTGTTTACACTTCGGCAAAATAACATGTACTAAAAATTAAAATTTAATGATGCTTCGCCATTAATATAGCAACAGTATGCTCCGATGCAATATAATACAAGTTACACCCTCTCTTAGAACTCTCTCAAAATTAATTCCCATTTCTTAAAATAAATATAATGAGATATATTTAAAGGTAGCAATGCAGAATGGGAGAGTTTGTGTCTATCTTAACAAACAAAATAAATCCCACAGTAAATAAAATATCACTTCACTATTGTCATCTAAACTAAAAACGCAAAAAATGTAAGCAATATTTAATTAGTATTTGATACTCTAGTATCAACCACAAAAATCAAGCAAATCCCTAAATTCTTCTTTAAATTCAAAAACTAGCCAGTGCAATTCGAACTAGCACGCAATTAGTGTTTCATATGGTGATATATATCTTAAGATCCAATATGTATTTTTATGTTTTTTCTTCGTCAATAATTTATAATAGTTATAGCATCTTAGCTACCTAATAGTCAATAAAGTAACTAAACTAACCTGAAATAAACAGTTTTTCAAAATGGCCAGCAGGCGGGGAATGTTTTAAATTCGAAATAGGAGAATTTGAAAAAAATAAAAAGAAGAATGGGTCACAGACTGCCGTGCCAAAGCAGTACGTACTATAGAAGCCTGATAAACTGTTCCCTTCTTCAGTCATTTTTTTCATTTTTTATGATAATTAGTTAATTGTTTCAGCAGTGATCCAGTCAACAGCGAAATTTAAATATTTTTTCCATGCATCATCTCTAAGAAAGACAAGTCGTTGATATAAAGAACAAAAAAATCAGTGGAGTGATTTAGCCACTTTTCTGGTCAACATGAAATTGCAAAATAAATATTGAACGGTAAAAAATAACTTGAGAAGGGGTAGGGTTTTAGAGATATTTGTCAAATGAAATTCATTTCTTTCCTCTACATATAATTTTTGTTAAAACCAAAAATAATGAATAAATAACATAATTTTCTGATTCTTCAACTTTAGCAAACTTGAAAATTGACACGTAACCTGTAGCATATGTCTTCTTGCTCCCGTGGATGTAGAAAATACCATTAGAAACAGAGCTTTTTAATTGGGGGTTTTTAAAATTCTGTTGTATGAATGAATTCTTTTTGTGAAAAATTTTCACCTCTTATCGATTTGTCAATTGAAACGTTTATTTTTGAAAGGAGATATGTGTCTCTACTGCACATAATTAACGTAAAGGCAGCAGAGTTGAACAGGGGCATGTGCTGAAGACGGCAATGAAAATATTTTGTTGTGAGGAGTCTAGTTCAATTTTGAAAGAGGAATGTGACTCCCATGTCCCATTTCAACCCTGAAGTAGGTTGTAGAGGGACACTGTACTTCTTATTTTTTTATGTCGATTTGATATTTCGTTAAGAAGTCTTAGTCTGCTGTTATTTTACTATAACAAAATTATTAAATATTATTCAAAGTATAGTTAATTATATTGGTATGTTATTGTTATGGTTTATTATTAGTTAAAGTACTATTCCCACAGTGCAGTCAAGGATGCCCGATATTGTCTTCAGACGGCTTATCCTAGAACGTATTTTAATGAAGCTAGACACCAAAAGAGCTTCTGGCGCTGACGGAATACCAGCCATAGTGCTCAAAAACTCTCTTCAACTTATCCTACAGAAAAGGAATATCTCCTTCCTGCTAGAAATGTGCAACAGTTCAGCCGATACCTGAAAAAGGCAAGAACGCCTTGCCAAATAACTACCGACTAGTTTCACTGCTTTCAATATTATCGAAAGTCATGGAAAAGGCTATCAATCAGCATCTTCTAAAATATTTTGAAGGATTCAACATTATTAGCGATCACCAATATGGCTCCGTAGACATAGATCAACAGGAGATCTTCTGACTTATGTAACACATATTTGGAACAACGCAATTGGACACTTTGGAGAATCTCGAGCGGTTGCTCTTGACATATCCAAGGCATTCGACCGTGTTTGGCACAATGGACTCTTGGCTAAGTTACGCTCTGAAAAGGTCTGTTTGTGGCTCTTATGTTTCCTCAGAGAGCGTTCTTTGCGAGTGGCAGTAGACGGACACCTTCACTATCCACGCCGGTGTGCCCCAAGGCTCCATACTGTCTCCTACTCTCTTTCTCATTTACATTAACGATCTGCTGGAAAAGACCCGGAATCCAATCTACAGCTTTGTAGATGACAATACGCTTATCTCTTCATTCACTTTGAGCGCTTGGACGTCGGCTACGCAGACAGCAGGAAATCATTCAACTTAACAAAGACCTGGAAGAAATTCTATCTTGGGGTGACAGTAATCAAGTGGAATTTAACGCTACAAAAACCCAAGCGGCAGTTTTTTCTAAAAAAGTTAACGTTGCTAAACCTGACATAATTATGTCGGGGCATTTCATTCCTCTAACATCGTCACTTAATTTGTTGGGCGTTAATTTGGGAGCAAATATTTCCTGGCATGAACATGTTGTAGACATACATAGTAAGGAAAGCTTCTCAAAAGTTGGGAATATTATTTCGAACCAGAAAGCTTTACACTATGGAATACTACTCCCATTTTTGGGGCTCCGCTCCCAAACATACACTGCATTTGTTGGATTTTATAGAGAAAAGAGCTGTTCGTCTGATTGGAATAATTTGCCCAGGGCTGTGCACGTGTGCTAGACCCATGAAAAAAAAAGTTTTTTTGTTGGTTACACGTATATTGAAAAAAATGAGCGATAATGAAAGTGAACCCGAGTGCTCTCCGCGGAAACGAAGGAAAGGAGTAATTAATTCCGATAAATACACACGAAATTTGTTTAAAATAAACCGTGTTAGAGGTTTAGAGTATATTTCATATCCTAGTAAAAACGTGAGTGCTATACAAACTGGAAATGGCTGTTTGTGTAGGTTTCAGTGCTTTCAGAAATTGAGTGTCGTGAACCTAACGACGTCTTAAACTTAAGGCAGCACATTCAAATCGAACTAACGCTGATGATACGGTAACAATAACTAGTCCTCAAAATATTGCCCAGGTAAAATTCAACCTTTTTGATTATCAAGTAAGGCACTGCGGAAATTTTTCTTTGTGTGAAGAGGCATTTACTTTTTTACATGGGGTTTCAAAAAAAGAGTGGAAAGAATCAGTCAGCTACTTTCTCAAAATAAATCCCTCCACAACATGAGAGGGAGAAACATAACCAACGCTAAAAAATTTAGTGTAAAATACAGTCATTATGATGGAAAAAGGAAGCATCCCTGAAAAAAAACAGAAAAACAAAATTGGTTTCAAAATATTCAGCTACAGACATTTTGAATGCAATAGGGACCTCCGTGGAACAGTGGAAGTTCATCAGTTTGTCAACTGCATCGCTTCCCATACGTTTAACTTGACAGCCAGCGTACTTCCTCCTCTCCCAGATAAAAGGGCTTACCCAGTAGGTCGGGTACCTATAAACTCCGAGAAGCTGAATGATGTAAAAACTCTAACTAAATAGGGGATCGAATACGATTTCTACAAGGAACTTCAACATGACACACGCGTCATGACGCTGACAACAACGAAAGCGAGTTAAATGAATAGACATTTTACATATTTTTTTAAATATTACTTTTTTTAATAACATGATTTTTGAAAGTAACCTGTTCTTTTTTTAAATAATCTTTGTTCAAATATCTAAGAATGTCTCACCTATTTTTAATCATTAAAAAGGTTTTTGTTTCAACTGATTTTATTCATTTTTTTTTTATGTGCCTAGCACACGTGCTGCAGGGAAATCTCTAAAGCGCTACAGGAGCGTGCGGAAAAAGCGATTCACGTTAGTCTTGAATCGCTGTAAATTGTACTAATTCGGAAACACAGTCCTGCGCAAATTATTCCAAATGGATGAGGTCTCCAGACTGCTTGAAAAGGGTACGAGGAGTAACAAGCTGAACCTCATACGAATGTGAGGTATTACCGCCATGTGTATTTCTAGCATGCACCGCTCTGGGAAGAATTAAGCGGGCTACATCCATCGAACATTTTTCAAGAAAATACTTGTAAGAAGACTCAAGTCGCCAACCGTTCTTCGATATTCCAACGGGGTTGCTGGCCAATATCGAGTTTCCAATCAGGCGAACAGCCCTCTTCTAAACAGAATACAACAAATGCAGTGTATGTTTGGGAGCAGAGCTCAAACCTGGGACCAGTATCCCCAAAATTAGTTTTGAAATTATATATGTGTTAAATTTTAAATTGTTATCGTGTTGACAGGTATATTTTACCCCTTCTTTAGTATGTTGATCATTGCTTAGTATCAATGTTAACTAGGCCGATATGGTGAATTGTGATTTTTTTTTAGTTTACCAAAAGTTTGAGTTTTGTTAGATGCCCCCCATTCAAAAATAATTGATTCAATTGGGTTGTAATTTTTAAAGTTTAATTATATGAAAGGTTTTTTTGTAAAAAATCTACCCCATCCTCCGCTCATCGATTTTTAAATTTTATTCTTAACGTTTCATAATCAATTTTTTGAAGAAGGTTTTTCTTGCCATTAATGTAATTCGCTTCTTATTAGTCGTTTATTGCTACCCCCCTCTATAAGAAGCCCCGCCTTTAGCACCGTCTTTTTGCCATAAAGAAACGTTCTTTGTACCCTTATGCTCTCCCGCCTGTTGAATCTAACTACGTTACTGAGAATAACTCAACACAAATTAGAGAATCCTTAATATTAATTACTTTTAAGTAAATTTGATGTTAGCTTCATCAGGAGTGATGATTGACTAAAGCTAAAATACATATCTACCCTATTTATAGTTAGCCTAACCCTTGATTTACTCAAGCGGAACTAATGGCATAGGCGCAGCCATCAGTTCCGGTCAAGTAACCAGTAGAGGGAACTATAAGGAATAGGCCCTCTGTCTTTATTTAAACTACTTTTACATTTTATAATTTCCATACTTTTGTATGCATTCAACAATCTCCTATCAGATACATTTTTAATTAATCTTAGATTATCTAATGTTACAATATGATCAGCTTCAAGGGCATGGTCGGCAATGCTATACTTTTCTGTTCTACTGTATTTTAAGTGTGCTAAATGTTCTTTAAATCGTGTTTTAATTGAACTTTTACTTTGCCCAACATACTTTTTGTCACAATCATTACAACTAATTTTATAAATTCCACTTTTCTCACAATAAGGAACCTTATCTTTGGGATTTCCTAAGATATTCCTCAGATTTTCTGATGACTTATAGCCTAAGGTGAGGCCTGCCCTATTAAATACCTTATTGAGTCCCCTACTATATTTCGGATTATATCGTATGGAGACATACTTGGAGTTATTTTCTTCGCGTGTAAAAAAGGTGGAATTCTGAATATTTAACCTGAACTTATGTCTATTTATTAGCTTGTTTACTAAGTCATCGTCAACACCATTAACTCTAGTTATATTTCTAATACGATTCCTTTCATTATTTAAGTTTACTCTATTCAGAGGAAAAGTGACCAAACGATGAAGCAATGAGATGAATCATTAGGAATATGTCTATATCTTACTGTGTCTTTCCTATAGATATCAAATTCTAATCTATTATTATTTTTAATAATTAAAATATCTAGAAAAACAGTTGTCCTTTGTTCTCAACTTCGTAAGTGAATTTAATGGAATCACACCGGTTATTTAATTTGGAAACAAAATCATCCATATTTGCTTTCTTTGTATCAAAAGTCGCGAAAATATCATCCACATACCTATACATATATACCACATACACCCTTGGGAAATACTCAAATTCTAGACTGGCTTCGGTTTCAAACTTACTCATGAAAACATTGGCTATGAAAAGTGATAAGCAATTACCCATAGCCGTTCCTTCTTTCTGACAGCTACTTTTACATTTTATAATTTCCATACTTTCTTATGCGTTCAACAATCTCCTATCAGATACATTTTGAATTAATCTTAGATCATCTAATGTTACAATATGATCAGCTTCAAGGGCATGTTCTGCAATGCTAGACTTTTCTTTTCTACTGTATTTTAAGTGTGCTAAATGTCCTTTAGATCGTGTTTTAAATGACCTTTTAGTTTGCCCAACATACTCTTTGTCACAATCATTACAATTAATTTCTAATTCTACTTTTCTCACAATTAGGAACCTTATCTTTGGGATTTCCTAAGATATTCCTCAGATTGTCTGATGACTTATTGACTAAGGTGAGGCCTACCTTATTAAATACCTTATTGAGTCTCCTACTATATTTTGGGTTATATGGTATGCAAAACATACTTGGAGTTATTTTCTTCGCGTGTAAAAAAGATGGAATTCTGAATATTTAACCTGAACTTATGTCAATTTATTGACTTTACTAAGTCATCGTCAAAATCATTAGCTCTAGTTATATTTCTAATACGATTCCTTTCATTATTAAAGTTTACTCGATTCAGAGGAAAAGTGACCAAACGATGAACTAAAAAATGTAATGCGGCTAATTTGTGTTGTTTGCAATGAAATGATCATTAGGAATATATCTATCTGTTACTGAGTCTTTCCTATAGATATTAAATTCTAATCTATGATTATATTTAATAATTAAAATATCTAGAAAAGGCAGTTGTTCTTTGTTCTCAACTTCGTAAGTGAATTTAATGGAATCATACCGGTTATTTAATTTGGAAACAAAATCGTTAATACTTACTTTCTTTGTATCAAAAATCGCGAAAATATCATCCACATACCTATACCATACCCTTCGGAAATATTCAAATTCTAGAGTGGCTTCGGTTTCAAACTTACTCATGAAAAAATTGGCTATGAAAGGTGACAAGCAATTACCCATAGCTGCTCCTTCTTTCTGACAGGAAACCCCAAAGATAAGGTTCCTAATTGTGAGAAAATTGGAGTTTATAAAATTAGTTGTAATGATTGTGACAAAAAGTATGTTGGGCAAACTAAAAGGTCAATTAAAACACGATTTAAAGAACATTTAACACACTTAAAATGCAGTAGAACAGAAAAGTCTAGCATTGCCCAACATGCCCTTGAAGCTGATCATATTGTAATGGAACTTGTATGGAAATTAAAAAATTTAAAAGAAGTTTAAATAAAGACAGAGGGCCTATTCCTTATAGTCCCCTTTACTGGTTACTTGACCGGAACTGATGGCCTCGCCTATGCCATTAGTTCCATTTGAGTAATTCAAGGGTTAGGCTAAGTATAAATAGGGTAGATTTGTAGTTTAGCTTTAGTCAATCATCGCTCCTGATGAAGCTAACATGGTTAGCGAAACGCGCTTCGAGTGGAAAAATGAAGTGTTTGGTGTAGAGGTGATATATACTGCGTAGTGTCACTGTGCCAAAGAATCCACATTCCCAACCTAATATTCTCATAACACTGTTAGAGTATGAGAAATGTTGTTTAGAAATTTTTTTCTCGAGTGCGTTTCTGTTCCCATGTTAGCAAATACGTCACCCATCTTGTGAATAGTTTTCTCATACCCAAAAGATTAGTTCAGACCTTATGTACTGATCCAAGTAAGATGCCTATAGCCTTAGCTAAAAATCATACACGGTTAATCGACGGTCTTCCATTACCGTGACTTGTACTTGCACAACAGTTTCTTCAGTTATTGTAGTTTTTGGACCTCCTGAACGTGGATCATCATTAACGCTTGTACGACCACCTTTAAACTCTAGCGTCCCTCCATGAATAGTTGGAGATGAAGGGCAGATTCCTTTAACACTCTCACTAACGTTGGATGGATTTCAGTTGCCGATAAACCTTCCAAAACAAAGGATTTAACACTGCACGATATTCGATTTTTTCTGATTTTTATAAAATACTGAAACACGTCGACTTTAACTAGCTGATAAACCATAAATGACTTGACAGAGCGATTTGAAATTTAGGGTGTGTTCATATAATAGATGAAGCTTTAATATTTGGTTCAAGTGATGCTCCATAGGTGTCGCATTCAAAACTTATTGACTGACCTATTATGTGTATAAAATTTGAAATCGTTATCTCATTTAGCTATTCTGCTAATAGAGAGACCAATATACATATGAGTACATGCACCTAAAAAATTGCAAACTCACTTATAGACAAAACGATGTAAACTGGAAATTATGTTTTGCGTGATCTTCGAACTATAAAACATAAAGAAATATAACATAGTGGTCGAGTGGTAGTTTCACCAATACAATACTTCCGTTTAGACAGAGAAGTAATGAGGGAAACGGGGGGGTAAATACCAAGGTTTGGTATATTATTTATATATACTTACCATGTCATCAAATAGTTCGTCTATCCTCGTATGAGTAGCTTTTCCTTTCTTTTCTCTAACAATTATGTAAATAGTTTCCACTTCAGTGTCCCTTAGAAGTTTTTCTAACAACGTCTTGCTCATGAACCCTGTTCCACCTGTGATTAATATATTAGTACCTTTATAAAATTCCTGAATCTGTGATTTTTCCATTTTGGTCGCTTAGAGTGGTTCCTTGGCAATCTGTAAGAAAGAAAGTATTAGGGATGTAACTTTTATCAATTTATGTTTAAGCGTATGACTAGAGCTAATATTTGGTAACGGCATTAGAACACGGATATTTTTTTATAGTAGTTTTAGCAAGGATGCATTAAGGATTTTAGATGAAGATCCAATACTTAAATCTTTCATTGAATTGTAAAACGGCCAGTCTTGTCTGAAGATCTTGAGAAAGAAAAAATATAATAGGGAAGCAGAAATTACACTGTGGTCATCAATACGTGGGCAATGGTAAAGGGATAATTGCCAGATATATTAAATAGGCTCGTGGCGTAGTAACTTGCTTGCGGTACTTATGGTCTCTGGGTGTCTTTTTTTAAATTCATACATATATTCTTTAGCCAGGTTATATAATAATAATAATCTATATCTCTAATTTATATATAAAATGCAACGTCTCTCTGTCTATCTGTCTGTCTGTCCGTTAGTGCGCTTATCACTGGAGAATCACTTATCCGATTTACGTGCTTTTTTTTTTAAACATACATATGTTCTCTGGCCAGGTTATAGGCTATACTTTATTACGTTAGGTAACATGAGGAATAAGCAGTGACGATAACAGTGAATCAAATCGGAAAAAAGTTTGCCGCTAGCGCGTTCTCTTGCTGACTAAACCACTAAATATGGAACAATATCATGTAGCAAAGGATATCTATAATATATATAAAATGCAACGCCTCTTTGTCTGTCTGTCGTTAGTGCGCTTATCACTGGAGAACCACTTATTCGATTTACGTGCGTTTTAACATACATATGTTCTCTGTCCAGGTTATAGGATATATTTTATGACGTTAGGTGACATAAGGAATAAGCAGTGACGATAATAGTAAATCAAGTCGGAGAAAAGTTTGCCACTAGCGCGTTCTCTTGCAATACACTGCCTAAAGCATTAAATATGGAACAATATCATGTAGTAAAGAATATAATATATATAAAATGCAACCTCTCTCTGTCTGTCAGTCTGTCCGTTAGTGCGCTTATCACTTGAGAAACACTTATCCGATTTACGTGTTTTTATAAATTTATACATATGTTTTATATAATTTGATAACGGGAGATAAGTATAAATAATGGAAGATAAGTAGAGATAAGTCTAGGTAATGGGAGTTATGGGAGATAAGAAGAAATAATGGGAGATAAGGAGAAATATTGCGAGATAAGTCGAGATAAGCCTAAATAATGGGAGATAAGGTGAGATAATGGGAGATAAGGAGAAATAATGGGAGATAAGGAGAAATAATGGGAGATGAGCAGAGATAAGCCTAGATGATGGAAATTATGTAGGGTTAATGGGAGATAAGGAGAAATAATGGCAGATATTTTATTACGTTAGGTAACATAAGGAATAAGCAGTGACGATAGTAGAGAATCAAGCCAAGCGAGCGGAGCCGCGGGCACGGCTAGTATATTATAATTAGAAATATTTAAAAGTTTACATCTAATTTGTTCTTCTTCTTCAACTGCTTGTGTACTACCATTGGACGTTGGCGATCACATTCTCGTGGCTTTGCCTGTCCACCGCTATATGAATCAGGTCTTCGATGTTTCTGAGTCCAGTCCATTTTCTGATGTTTCTGAGCCAGGACATTTGCTTTCTTCCCACTCCACGTCTACCTTCTATTTTTTCTTGAACTATTAACTATAAGAGTCGGTATTTGGGATTACTCACGATATGTCCAAAATAGGATATCTTTCTTTTCTTTGTGTTCAGTAGTAATTCTCTGTCCTTTAACATTCTTCTCAGGATCTCTTCGTTCGTTACTCGGTCAGTTCATGGCACTCTCAGTATTCGTCGATAGGACCACATTTCGAATGCTTCCAATTTATTAAGTAAGAATGCTTATAGCGTCCACGTTTCCACCTTATATAAAGTAAAACCGGCTACACGTAGCATCTGGGGTAACACCTTCCTAAATTCAAGCTTAAATCCTTGTTGGTGCGGATGTTTTTAAACCTAAAAAAGTAATTATGTGCGATTTCAATTCTACACCTCATTTCTTGTTCGTTGTCGTAGTCCTCATTCAACCAGCTTCCTAGATACTTATAGCGTGTCACTCTCTCCAGTACGACGTCGTCTATCAAAAGTCGCGGATTTGTATAGGGCACCCTACGCCTAGTGACCACCATAAATTTTCTCCATAACTCTTACTAGTATTATTTAATTGATTCATCAAGCACTGTAGTTCTTCAATGGTATCTGCTATAAAAATTGAATCATCCACCTCCACTCCAGCGTCCTTAGCGTCAAATGACTCGTTAAAGATGGCCTTCGAGTAAAGATTAAATAAAAGTGGAGACAGGATACATTCTTTTCTGACTCCCCTGCGTATTACTACATCCTTCGTTGTAAGATTATTTACTGTGATGTGTGTAGTTTGGTGCCAGTACAAGTTTTGAATACTGCGAAGTGTAGGGTTCTAAAATTCATGGTTTACTAAGACCTTGAGAACAATACGAAACAAGGTTTGATAAAAGTAATATTCTCGGTTTCATGGTCAAATAAGGGGGTGTCCCGGAAATTCGGTTGCAAGTGTTATTTTAATTTTCCAAAATCAGCAAAAAAAAAGCTCGAGGAGCAGGTGTATGATGCAATAATCAAGTCACCAGGTAATGTGTGTCTTTGTTATATATATATATATATATATATATATATATATATATATATATATATATATATATACAATATATGTTACAATAGAGGATTTCACGGATGGTGGAATGTAATACATTAAAATTCCGGATTTCAATCCTTTCGTCTAACAATGAACTTACACGACGTATCGCCAAAATCTCATTTGGCATTTTCAAGTGCTCTTGCTCAATACTGTGATTTTGCTGCTGCTGCGGCTCGAAGCTAACTCTACGTTAGCTTAAGATAACTCCAAGTTAGCTTATGCTAACTCTGGGTTAGCTTGAGCTAACTCTAAGTTGGCTTAAGCTAAGCGAAACTTCGTGCAAGGTCATTGTTAGACGAACGGATTGAAATTCGGAATTATTATGTATTATATATATATATATATATATATATATATATATATATATATATATATATATATATATATATATATATATATGTATATAAATATATATATATATATATATATATATATATATATATATTAATATATATATATATATATATATATATATATATATATATATATATATATATATATATATATATATATACACAATATATGTTACAATAGAGGATTTCACGGATGGTGGAATGTAATACATTAAAATTCCGGATTTCAATCCTTTCGTCTAACAATGAACTTACACGACGTATCGCCAAAATCTCATTTGGCATTTTCAAGTGCTCTTGCTCAATACTGTGATTTTGCTGCTGCTGCGGCTCGAAGCTAACTCTACGTTAGCTTAAGATAACTCCAAGTTAGCTTATGCTAACTCTGGGTTAGCTTGAGCTAACTCTAAGTTGGCTTAAGCTAAGCGAAACTTCGTGCAAGGTCATTGTTAGACGAACGGATTGAAATTCGGAATTATTATGTATTATATATATATATATATATATATATGTATATAAATATATATATATATATATATATATATATATATATATATATATATATATATATTAATATATATATATATATATATATATATATATATATATATATATATATATATATATATATATATATATATATATATATATATACACAATATATGTTACAATAGAGGATTTCACGGATGGTGGAATGTAATACATTAAAATTCCGGATTTCAATCCTTTCGTCTAACAATGAACTTACACGACGTATCGCCAAAATCTCATTTGGCATTTTCAAGTGCTCTTGCTCAATACTGTGATTTTGCTGCTGCTGCGGCTCGAAGCTAACTCTACGTTAGCTTAAGATAACTCCAAGTTAGCTTATGCTAACTCTGGGTTAGCTTGAGCTAACTCTAAGTTGGCTTAAGCTAAGCGAAACTTCGTGCAAGGTCATTGTTAGACGAACGGATTGAAATTCGGAATTATTATGTATTATATATATATATATATATATATATATATATATATATATATATATATATATATATATATATATATGTATATATATATATATATATATATATATATATATATATATATATATATATATATATAATATATATATTTATATATATATATATATATATATATATATATATATATATATATATATATATATATATATAAATGTGAAAAAAATTCCCTCCGAAAGTTTTCTTTTCTTCGTGCTTTATTGTTTCTATATCATGTTGTTTTAACTTTCAACTTCATTAGAATATAGTAATCATAAAAATAATCCATCAACACATTACAAAAAAAGTTTATATTTATTGGCACAACAATAGAATTTTTCAGTGTTCCGTACGGAACACTTATAAGATCACTTCGGTGTCAGTCTGTCTGTCTGTCTGTCTGTCTGTCACAACCGATTTTCTCCGAAACTATTTGACATAGAAAGGTGAAATTTGGTAATAATATAGGAATTGATGGCCTCATCAGAGCCATGTAGTTTTGAGAATTAAATTTTGACTTAAGGGGTTAGTTTTGGGGGGTGAAGTCGGAAGTGAAAAAAAAATTTTTTTACTAGGTCATCGAGCGTGGTGTCAAATGAAAGCTTGTGAAAACACGAGTTAAAAATATATATATATATATATATATATATATATATATATATATATATATATATATATATATATATATATATATATATATATATATATATTATACTTGCGCGCACTTTTCTTTGTATTATTTTAAAAAATTCGCAAAAAATCGCTGTCCCGGGCCTTATCTCGAAAAGTACTTATCAAAAAATTTGGAAAAAAAATTCTGGAATATTCTCCACGGGGTGTAGATTGATCGAAAATTATCACGAGTGCATTACCTTTAATAATTTATATGGTATATAAAAAAACCAAAAATTTCAAGGTCATCAGATTTCAGTAAAGATTGAAAACAAACTTTGTTGAAAACTCATTTGGGGTGTGTTTTGTGAAGTCACTGATCATTTTATACCACCGTAACATAAATTTTGACTTAAGGGGTTCGTTTTGAGGGGTGAAATCGGAAGTGAAAAAGAATTTTTTTTACTAGGTCATCGAGTGTGGTGTCAAATGAAAGCTTGTGAAAAAATATATATATAATGTAATACTTGCGCACACTTTTCTTCGTATTACTTTCAAAAAATCGCTGTCCCCTACCTTATCTCGAAAAGTACTGATCAAAAAATTTTGAAAAAATTCCGGAATATTCTCCACGGGGTATAGATTGAAGGAAAATTATCAAGAGTGCATTACCTTTAATAATTTATTTGGTATATAAAAAAAAACAAAATTTCAAGGTTACCAGTTTTCAGTAAAGATTGGAAACAAACTTTGTTGAAAACTTATTTGGGGTGTGTTTTGTGAAGTTACTGATCATTTTATAACATCCTAACAAAAATTTTTATTTTAAAAACAATCAACGTACGGAACACTAATTGTGCAAGTTCAACTTGCACTTGACCGGTTTTTTTTTTTTAACATACATGCAATTTTTTATCTGTTTTTACCACATTTGAATTTTAATTTTTAATGTACGCAAATATTACGTTGGTGCCGAGTATACATTTTGTTTTTAATAAATACATATATTTTTTTTGATTATTTAAGAAAAGTAAGTTTCTAATTTGATATTATATTTCGTATACATTGCACCAACTCTCCGAATAGCATAGTATCAGTGAAGAAACATCAGGACTTTCTGTAAATAACACTAAGGTTGAAAGGGCGATTATGCCAATGAAAGACAATAAAGTACCTGCTCTCGATGGGATCCAACTGAAAGTCTTTAAAATATTGTACCAATCAGACTCTTGTGTTATTCAGATTCTAACATTGCTCTTTAATAACATATATGACAGTAGTAAATTTCCGCCTTACTGGACTGACTCAATATTTGTTACAATCCCCAAAAAATTACATGCAATGCTTTGCGATCAGAATAGATTGATTAGTTTGATTAACCATATAAAGAAAATTTCCACCAAAGTTATTCATAATCGAATCTATGCCAAATGTGAATCATAAATTGTGACGTCTTTTTATGACATGCTAAACTGTCCTCAGTTTGAGGCATCTTTTTCCGTACCCTGTGAGAAGTTGTTTGTCCCACGCTTGAGCGCAATTTTGTAAGGTGTGCTAATTTTGCTTTATTTTTCGCCCCATGTAGACTGCGTCATTTTGTAACATTTTTAAATACTGGACGCCCCAAGCTTGAGCACAATTTTCTTGCAGCCCCGCTTTAATTTCTGATAATGAATTGAGTGAAACCTGATTTTAAAAGAACTAAAGAAATTAAAGAAATACTAGCTCAGTTTTCCTTGGTGGAGAGATATGGGTAAGAGATAATTTTTGGACGTCTTTTTGGAATTTAATTCTATTTTTAAAGAAACCTCAGTTGTACGACTTTTTTTTGGGCACCACTCATTTTAAAATAGAAAGGATTTAACTTCAGCTAAGAAAAATGAGAAAAAACTGAAGTGTTTTATGGATACAGTTATACCAAAAAATTCCAGCCTAAATAGTAGTTGTTACTTTTAAACTTTAAACTTTTACAACCCCCGAAGGCGAGACATCGTGTTTTACACTTCACTTTTTTGTCTGTTATTCCTTGCTGTTAAGGCACTGCTCTTAAATAAGTCTATTGGAGGGAGTTTTGTTGACTTACTCTTTTTCAGTCCTGCTGTGATGGACTTCGCCCGATTTCACACTTTTTCTTAACACTTAGAAAGCTCACTACAGCTTTTATGGTCGAAACTGGTACTTTTACTTAGCGGCTTCTGAAGAAAATTAGCCTACTTCGGCTAGATGGAAAATAGCTCTCGGCTAGACGGTACTGCCTGGTCTGCGGCTCGATCGAAAAAAAGCCTTGCTGGTAGTTTCTCAGGCCCTTAAATAATCGTGCGATTTTTACCGGTAATATCCGGACGCTCCAATCAAAACTCCGGGTCAAACATTTCGCCAATCGCGGCCTGGCGGTAGGTTCGATCAGCAACCCGCACCACACAGTATATACTGAATGTCCTGAAACTTTTGTTTAATATACCGGTCGATATTTTAAAATAAAAATAAATACAATTTGAAGTGAAGAATCAGTAACATTGCATGGTCTTAAAATCCAGGAAAAAATGAATGTTACATTTACCCCCTTCCAAAAAGAAATAGACTACACTAGTCTATTAAACTAAGGCTACTGATGAAAAGGTACAAAGTGGTACACTATCACTTAATACTAAGGTCAGAACTTAAAACAAAATTACAAACTTCGGTCCTTACTACTAGACTTAATTCTATTAAGCACTAATATT
>CM032448.1:76567475-76586850 GCA_019049505.1 Pachyrhynchus sulphureomaculatus | reverse complement strand
CTATGCGATGGATGTTTACAATATTTTCCCAATAATGATGGTTTAATGAGACATAATGAATATGACTGTGGTCATGTTAGAATTAATTTACCATCATCTGCACCCAAAGTTGATAAGTTTGGCAATATAGTGCCCGGAAATATTCTTAAATTTACTAATATTCAAAAACAAATTGAAGTTCCTTTCGTTATCTATGCTGATTTTGAATGTATTCTCAAACCGTTAGATAGTAACATAAATGATTTAGATCCTAACTGTTCCTATACTATTAAACAATACGAACATATTCCATATTCTTTTGCTTATTATATAAAATGTTCATTTGATGATCGCGCATCTAAGTATGAACTTTATAGGGGTTCCAATTGTGATCAGGTTTTTATTAAATTAATCGAAAGAGATGTGTTCGATATCTATAATAAATATTTAAAATTAAATAAGCCGATGAGTAAAATGAACGAGTTAAATAAAATACATTATAATTATACAGGCGAATGTCATATTTGCAATAAAACTATTATTAATGAAGGTGATAAGGTCGCAGATCATGATCACCTAACAGGTCTTTACAGAGGACCGGCACATTCTAAATGTAACTTAAATTTCAAATTACCAAATTACATTCCCGTTATCCTACACAACTTAAAAAATTATGATGCTCATTTATTTATCAAAAATTTATGTCAAAATAACGAACAATTGAAAGTAGTTGCTCAGAATAAAGAAAAAATATATTTCGTTTGAAAAATATATTAATGTAGACACATACTTTGATAAGCAAACAAAAAAGCTAAAAAAAAAAAAAACAGTTTTGCATAAGATTTATTGACTCTTTTCAATTTTTATCATCTTCATTATCAAAATTATCTAATACCCTAGAGGATCAACAATTTCAAGAAGTTTTAAAATTTTTCAATACAAAGGAACAGTTTGATTTGATCCGTCAAAAAGGGGTTTTTCCTTACAGTTACATTACTGATTATGCAAAATTAGATGAAGATACATTACCAGAAAAAGAACAGTTTTATAACGATTTAACAGGAGAACATATTACTGAAGATGAATATTGCAGAGCTAAACGTGTATGGAATTTGTTCAATTGTAATTCAATAGGAGAATATTCTGATATTTATTTAAAATCCGATGTACTTCTTTTAGCAGATATTTTTGAAAGTTTTCGAAAAACTTGTTTAACTACTTATAAGTTAGATCCTGCGCATTACTATAGCTTTCCCGGATTAAGTTTTGATGCATGTTTAAAATTTGTAGGCATAAAGTTAGAGCTTTTAACAGACCCAGATATGTTACATTTTTTTAAAGATAATGTGCGAGGAGGTGTTAGTACTTGTGTTACCAGAAAATCCATTGCAAACAATAAATTCCTTGAGACTTTCGACCCATCTAAGCCTAGTAAATATTTATTGTACGTAGATGCCACGAATTTATATGGCTATGCGATGTCTCAATATCTTCCAGAGAAAAATTTTGTTTGGCTCTCTCAAAAACAAATGGATAATTTTAATGTAATGAATGTTTCAAACACATCAGAAAAAGGTTATGTTTTAGAAGTTGATTTAATATATCCTTCTGATTTGCACGACTTTCACAACGAATATCCTTTTTGTCCTGAGAATTACAAACCTCCTAATTCGAAACATGCAAAATTAATTCCAAATTTACAAAATAAACAACGATATGTTCTACATTATACTTTATTAAAACAATGTATTCAACACGGCTTAAGGTAGAGAAAATTCATAGAATCTTGGAGTTTACACAATCTCCTTGGTTAAAGAGTTATATAGATTTGAATACTAATTTAAGAAATGAATCTAAACATGAGTTTAATAGAAACAATTATAAGCTAAGTAATAATAGTATATATGGAAAAACAATGGAAAATGTTGAGAAACGATCAGACATCAGATTAGTCACCCAATTTGAAAAAAATGGTAGGAAAGATGGTGCTGAAAATTTAATTTCAAAACCACATTTCAAAGAATCATTAATATTTAATGAGAATTTAGTTGCTATTCAAATGAATAAAATACTAATCGTTTATGACAAACCGGTTTATGTTGGATTTTCTATTTTAGATATTTCTAAAACAATAATGTATGGTTTCTTTTATGATTTCTTAAAACCTCTATATCAAGACAAGGTAAAGTTACTATACACAGATACTGACTCTTTTATTTTAGAGGTAGATACTGATAATGTTTATGAAGATATGAAAAATTATATTGATTTTTTTGACACCTCTAATTATAAGCCAAATAATATTCACAATATGCCAATTACTAAGTCTGTAGTGGGTAAATTTAAAGATGAATTTGCTGGTGAAATCATAGAATGTTTCTATGGAACTGGAGCGAAAGCTTATTGTGTAAAAACCAAAACTAATACGATTAAAAAGGCTAAGGGTGTTAAAAAAAGTAGTATAAATAAACAATTAGATATTATCGATTATAAGGATGTTGTGGAACGTAATTCTAAAACCTTTTGTTCTATGTATGTGTTTCGATCTAGAATGCATAATATATATACGGAATTAATTAATAAGTTGGCTCTGTCTTCCGTAGATGATAAAATATTCAAAATACCAAATTCTTACGAAACTCTTGCTTGGGGACATCACGACATTCCACTTTATCAGTGGGTTGGGGAAAACGATGAATTTTTTGATGTTCACTGTACTCCCTCTACTTGAATTTATTGAGATATATATAACATTGAAAGGTATTTCAGCATTCAATTTTATCTCAAATTTTGTTGCTAAAAGTTTGAAATGTGTTTAGAATCTTTTGAAAAAGATATTGATAATATAACATATAAGACTTATGAACAAAGAATAAATTCCTTCAAAGCATGGAATGGAAAGTTGAATCCTGAAATATTGGCAGCATCAGGTTTTTATTATTTAATGAAAGAAGATATTTGTAAATGTTATTATTGTGGTGTTGAAATATTTCAGTGGATGTATAACGATTGTCCTATAGATGAACATTATAAACTTTACAAACATTGTGATTTAGTACAGTGTTTACGATATTACAAAATTAAAAATGACGAAATAAAAATATTACGATCCAGAAATTGTTATCAAGATGTATTTTATTTATATATTTGTATTATTTTATTACAAATTTTTTGTATCTACTTTAAGATATAAATAATGGAACAATTTGTAAATATTTTTATTGTTAATAAACTCTTGTTGATATTAACAGTATTTTTGTGACTAATATCCCAAATTACAGTAAATAAAATTAAGAAAAATGGTTTCTATTTCACATTTTATTCTTTTATATTATTTTTATAATTGTACGTTAATAGTTAATAACCCATATCACGTGGTGTTGTATGTTTTTTCAAATGATAGCGATCTAACAAAAAATAATTTATGTCATGATATGATCTTTGAACAAATTAACAATAATAAAACATTCGTATTTTCATATGAAATTTTTAATTTAACGGAAGATAACAAATTTTTCAAAATTTTATATTACTATGATAACAACACCATTTTTGACACAAACTGGATAGAAATTTGTCACACGGTAAATTGTACAAGAAATAGAAACCAATTACATAATTTTGATGTAACAAATAAAAAACGTCTTTTAATTTTTCCTCCGAATACAAAACTGAAGAGAACAACGGAAACATATATTGTATTTTATCTTTTATTTTAAACATTTTTATTTGTATATCTGTATGGTTACTCCTCACTTTAACAGGAGTTGTTTATTTAAGATATTGGAAATAAGGCTTTCCTATATTTAGTGGGGGAAGAGTGGTGGGGGAAATACTATAATAAAGTTCCCAACATTTTAGCAATTTCAGTTATCTAGATATTCTCAACCAGTATTTGATACATTAGTTATTCCAATAATGAACAGTGGTTATTACACAACACCCAAGAATAATGTGGAACGTAGAAACAATCTACTTCTCAATTCCAAAATTTATTATTTAAACACATCATCATCAAAATTTGTAAATGTTGGAATTGGTTTGAGTGATTTTTTACCAAAAGTTATTATTGGTGGACAACAAGGATTCCGGATAACTTTAAATGAAGAAGATTGGAAGAATTTACTAAGATATCAAGGTATTATTGTGAATTATTTTTATTCATATCTTGAAGATCAGAGTCCTATTAAATTGGATAATATAACAATATATTTGGAAAAATACAACCACCAACCCATAGTAAAACTGCAAGAAAATGGTGGTTATTATATTTGTTTGTCTTCTGATTCTATAGACAAACTGTGGGAATTACAGGAAATTATTGATTACAGAATTCAAATATATAAAAGGCAAGAGTTCAAGAAATATTTTAATGTGTTTTTGTCTTTGAATAATCAATCTTCAAATTTGTTTACAAATATCTACAACACTTTAAATCCTCCTCAGAACCCAAATAGTGAAAATGTGTGTACCATGTTGGAGCTAATGAGAGTCTATCCCGACGAATTGGAAGTTAAATTATCAAGAAATGGAACAAAGAGAAAATTTTTCGAAGAAGTGTGTGACTTTCAACGAGAATCAAAATAAAATCCACATACTAATAGCATGGGATTTTGCCTATCGAAACGCTAGGAAATGTAAATGGGAAAAAAAACTATTTAGATATGTTAAGATTTAAAAATAAAATTAAATATTGTGAAAATATTTTTTCTACAATTTTAAACGAAAAACCATAGAAATCTTATTTATAATGAAAGGTTTAGTGATATGAATTATTAAAAATAAACATATATGTAAATTTAAATTGGTTTTTTATTTTAATATTACAATATATCTTTTTTTAAAATCCACGAATTTTGAAATTTGTCAAATCCTAACCATTTAACAAAAACTCTATTTTCTTTTTTTCTTAAAATCCTTTCCACTAAATATGCATCGGGATGTTTTACTTCCTGCAACTCTTCTGAATAAAAACTTCCTTTAATATCTTCATTATTACCATCTTTTAATAGGTTAGTAAGCTGGACTTTTCTTATTTGAAAGATTTCAGTGGACCAATTTGGTGTATAACCTTTGTCAAATGCCTCCCGCTGCTTAGAGATTCTAACAAAGTCGTTTTCTTTAAGGTTAAAGATTGTGAAAATTTTTTTCTTCATTTTTTTAATGAAAGGTTTATTGATGTGAATTATAAATAATAAAGATATATTTATATTTGAATTTTTGTTTTATTTTTTATTATATATTACAACACATCTTTTTTTAAAATCCATGAATTGTGACATTTGTCAAATCCTAACCATTTAACAAAGACTCTATTTCCTTTCATTCTTAAAATTTTTTCTACTAAATATGCATCCGGATGCTTTACTTTCTGCAACTCTTCAGAATAAAAACTTCCTTTAATATCCTCATTATTAGCATCTTTTAGGAGGTAAGTAGTTGGGTTTGTAAGCTGTACTTTTCTTATTTGAAAGATTTCTGTAGACCAATTCGGAGTATATCCTTTATCGAATGCTTCTCTTTGCTTTGATATTCTAACAAAGTCGTTTTCTTTAAGCTTGGTGTGCTTAAAGTCAATAGTTTTCTTATAAGTAAACGAATTTAATAATATTTTTTCTTCATTTTTCCTATTAATTTCGCTAGGTTTGTGCCCTGTAGTTCTGTGAACGGTGTTATTGTATTTTTCAACTATAATGGGTAAAATATTATACCACTTATAATTTCCCTGATTACTAAAATATTTCCACATAATGTTTGTAAGTTCGATTAACCCGCTCCACAATACTAGATTTTAAATTGGAAAAACTACTATAATGATTAATGTTATAATCATTCATTAGTTTTTGAAAGTCTCTGTTGTAAAATTCTTTTCCCAGATCTGTTTGCAAATTGACAGGTTTCGTGGTTTTATCTCAAATTTTTTTCATTGCTGTTGTTACATCTACCCCCCTTTTGGTTTTTAGTGGTTCGACCCAAACATATTTTGTAAAAGCATTTATTACAACTAAAATATATCTATTTGATTTATTAAATCTAGCATAAGGCTGCATTTCAACTAAATCAACTTGCCATAAGTCGTCTAAACCCTTTACAATCGTTCTTCTTCTCTGATAATTTTTTCTAGCAGGTTTATGTAATTCTTCAACAATAGTTTCTTTTATATTTTCCTTCATGTTACTTTGTTCATACTAATCCATTTTGTTAAATATCTTACTTAAATAACAATTAATTATTTTTCAACTTTTAATTTTATCAGCTATATCTTTGATTTTTTTTTAACGTTATCGTCAACCTTTGCAAAATCCTCTCCAAATTTTTTTAAAGCTGTCGAATTTTCTGAAATCTTTACTTTCAATTCATTAACAACAGATTTCATACCAGCGAACTCATCTTTATTTGTTTTGTCAAATTCCTTGAACTTATAGTCTATAAGATCTTTAACAGCTTTGTCAAGTTCTTTGATTTTATTTTCAAAATCTTTAAACTTTTCGTCTGCATTGGTTACAATATTGGTTATTGTTTCTACCAGATCATTTTTTATTGTCGATATTTCCTCCTCTATTCTAGCTTTCAATTCTTTTTCAAGATTTTTTAACTGGTTTTAACTCGATTTTTTCAATATCCAAATTTTCTTTTTTGCGTTCCTCAACTATAGTTTGTAATTTCACATTTAAATTTTGTATCTCTATTGAAACTTTCCCATCTACATTGGTTTTATATTCTGATTCTAAATTATGTAATTTTGTCAAAACTTCTTCAATTTTTTCACTATTTTTTGTGATATTATCAAATTGTTGGTTATTTGAAATTTTCTCTATATTTCTGATTTGTTCCGTCAACAATATTATTTTTTTTGAGAAATCATCATTTGTTTTTTTATAAGTTTCGTTAATTTTTTGTTCCAACGACTTAATATTTTCAGTATCATTTTTATGAACAATAAAATGAAGTTTTAAAGATCTATCAACTTTCTCAATATTTTTATTCATATCATCATGCACCTTCGTAAAATTTTCAACTTCCTGTGAAACTCTATTATTGAGCAAATCAGTAAAAGTTTGAAATTTCTTAACCATATTTTTATTAGCATCATTTTCTACTTTTTCTGATGTAACCCTAATTATTTCATTTTTCAGTTCTTGTCCTGAACTATCCAACGCCTCATATTTCTGTTTAATTATTTTTATGCCGTCTTCATGTTTTGAAATTTTTATAATTTGGTCTAGATGTTCCGGAATAATTTTATCTTCGAATATTTTGATCTTTTTTGCAACGTTCTGTATATCCTCATTATTGTCGCTAACTCTTTTATCAAGATTTTTGACGTCTGTTTTTAAATCGGATTGCAAATTTTCAATTATTTTGTTTTCAACATATTTTGTATCACTCTTAAAATCTTTAAATATTTTACTTTCAATATTTGAACTTATTGATTTTTCAATAGAAGGAATAAAAAGAGTAAATGTAATGTTTTGAACTGTGAGATCCAAACTTATTAACCGCCATGTTATAAATGCATTAATTATTCTGAAACATGAATTTATATGATAACATCGGCTTCTTTGAGTTCTTCTATAATGGAAATAATTTCATTATAGTGTCCCGTGTGACCTGCAAACATAGATGATACTAATAAACGCAATCTATCAACCAATTCATTAACATCATTCCAATATACGTAGTCTGTATTAGGTTTATTAATTTTTAAACTTAAACTACCACCTTGTGTGGTTGGTTTATTAGATCTGGTTTGTCTAGGATTAGTTGTAAGCACACCTTGAAACAAATTCTGAAGGGGATTAATAGTTCTAGTTTTTGTGATGCCTTTTCTTTGTAAATATGGTCCTATTATTGTAATATACTTGTGTGAAGCGTTTCCTTGAACCTGTTCATCAGGATTGTAATTTCTACGATATGCGTTAGTTCTTTTTAAAATATCCATATAATTATCGAGATCTCTTTGAGTGTAGCCTCTAGGTTCTTTTTTAAATAACAATTCATATAATCCGGTTGTTCCAGGATATTTTACTCCAACCACTTGTATATCTTTACCAATAATCTGAACAGGTACTTGTGTTAAACCCAGATAAAATTTTTCACTTTCATAATCGTGAATTATTCCGTATTGATGATCGAATTTGTGTTCTGTGTCCCTTACACCACCATCAATATACTGACGAGGAAGATTATCAAATTGATCCAACCAGGTAGTGTATGCTTCTGAATTAATGAAAGTATTTATTGTTTGTTTAGTTTGTTCTAATATATTAGAGAGATTGTGAGGTGTTGTCTCAGATCCTTGTGAAGATTTTGTTGTTTCTGCTACAGTGCTTGTTCGAAGGAAAGATGGTCCTTGACTTGTAGTTAGATCGCTATGAAAAAATGATGGAGTTTCATATGGAAGATTTGGAGTTTTTCCCGTTTTTTTGCCCTTTTGTGGAGTTGATGTGCTAGCAAAGATATTTCTCCCTGGTGTTGATATGTCAGCGAACGAATGTTTTGGCGGTGTTGATGATTCATAAAATTTTTTAATTGGAGATTGAAACTCTTCACTAATATCTCTTAGTTCACTTTTCCCAAGTGTTGACACTAGTTTTTGTAGTGGTTCTGTAATTGGTTTATATGTTTCTTCAGTTTAGCTTGAGTCTCAAATTCAGCATTTTTTAAACTTTGATATTTTTGTTTAACAGCCTTTCTTGATTTAACAAGTTCTCTCGCCAATTGTTCATTCATAATTGAAATGTTGCCAAGTCTTAATCTATTTTTATAAATAAATATACGAATCGAATCCTTTTCTATACCTACCATCATAATATTAGAATCTTTGTCTATTACTAGAAATCCAAATTTATCTTTCCAACATAATAAACAGAATTCTTTAAATTTATTAAACGACATATCGACATTAACATGATCATCATAAATATGTTTTAAATTTGTGTTGTCTTGCTGAAATATAATAATTAAATTTGCATTCTCTCGTATCAACTGTTTCGGAATAGATGAGTATGTTTGACATAAATAAAAACAATCAGTATTCTTATGTCTTCCGAAACAAAAATAATCCTTTACTATGGTTTGGTTACAACAAACTATGTCATCAAATATTACTACAGAGTTTGATTTTATGTCTTGTGGTGAAATAATATTTTCTTCACTGTCTGACGTTGAGAAACCAATTTCTTTTAAAGGTTTAAAAAGTGCCTTTAAATATTCGTATTTAGGTTGATATAAAGACTTAGAATAAATATATAAATTCTCAAAACGTAAACCATTAGGATCTTCAATTAGGCTTATTATGACATTGGTTTTACCACATCCCGAAGGACCTACTATCAATCCTCTTTTACTGTTTCCTTCAAACAATTTTCCATGTTTTCTAAAATTATTTGATAAAGAATCGCGATTTTTAATTTTTAAAGAAAATGGTTGTTTTTCAATTCTCATCATATATATTTGACTTTTTCGACAACACTAGTCATTTGTGTCAACACCTTCGTAATATATAATGTTTAAATCACATCGTAAACAACATGTTTTCAAAACAAAACGCGAAAAAAGAGGAGATGGTTTTTTAAACACTTTAATAAATAAATTACCACTTGAACTACACTTATCGGGTTATAATTTTTGTGGGCCGGGGACAAATTTAGAAAAAAGACTTATAAGGGGTGATAAAGGAATTAATCCATTAGACGAAGCCTGCAAAGAGCATGACATTTCTTACTCCCAATCGAATGATATAAATATGAGACATTATGCGGATAAATTATTATCTGAAAAGGCTTTGGCGAGGTTGAAAGCTGCTGATTCAAGTTTTGGAGAAAAAACTTTTGCTCTAGGAATCGCAACAGCAATGAAAGTAAAGAGAAAATTAGGAATGGGACTTAAAAAAAAGAGAAAAACAACACAAAAAAAATATCGTGCAGGACGAGGAATGTCATTATCTAAAGCTATATCGAAAGCTAGAAAGGGAATTATGGGAAAACAATTTCAAAGTTTAAATGATAGTATCAAAACAGCTCTTAAGTCAATAGGAAAGAGAGGGAAGCGTGTAAATTTTAAGGCAAGGGTAATACCCATTCCCAAGACAGGGGGATTTTTACTTCTTATACCCATATTTGCTGGTTTGTCTGCTTTGGGTGCACTTGGAGGTGGAGCTGCTGGTATTGCAAAAGCTGTAAATGATGCGAGATCAGCCAAAGAAAAATTATCTGAAGCTAAACGACATAATCAAATGATGGAATCTATTGCAATTGGAAAAAGAGGAAGTGGTTTGTTTCTAAAACCTTATAAAACAGGATGCGGATTGTTTTTAAAACCATATTCAAAAAACTGCTAAATTATATACCTCGGAATCCGCTTACAAATTATGATCTAATAAAGTATGCCAAATTTTTTACAAATTCCATATTTTCGAGGTGTATTTATGAGGAATAAATTACCTAAAAGGATTCAGACACATGAATGTGGCATTGTTAATCTGGATAGCTATAGTGGTAAAGGTACTCATTGGACAGCATATATAAAAAAAGGAAAAAAAAATAATTTACTTTGATAGTTATGGTAATTTACGCCCCCCATCTGAGTTAAATTCATATTTTTATAGTGACAATAATAAAAATATTATAACATACAATTATAACAAACATCAAACTTTTAACCAAACAAATTGTGGTCAACTTTGTTTAAAATTTCTTTATAATAACATATAATTAATAATCTTACTTCAGTCTCTACAAGAATATTAAAGGGATATGTCATATAGTTTGGTTATTACTGGTAATTCTCCTAGTTTAACGGTAGAATTTAATCCTGCTATATATCTAGAAGAAGATGCCGAGTATGTTGTTGGACTAGTAAATTTTGAAACATTTAATGCAATACCAAATATTGACGCATTTAATAATAGAATGATTTTTGATAATAATTATGCATTTTTGATACCCGAAGGAAGCTATGAATTGGATGATCTAAATAAATATATACGTGATAAGTGTAGTAAAAGAGGTATTCAATTTAACATGTTCGCAAATAATAACACTTTACACACACATCTTGTGTCGTCAGCGGGTGTAATATTTAATGAGGCAACAATTGGTAAATTATTAGGTTCTACACATAAAAGATTAGAGCCGAATGTAGAACATATATCAGACAATCCTGCGGAGATTATTAAAATAAATTCTATAAATATCGATTGTAGTATTGCTGAAGGATCATATCTTAACGGTAAACCTGTTCATATAATACATCAATTTTTTCCCAATGTTGCTCCTGGTTTTAAAATAAGAGAATCACCACAAAACGTCATATATTTTCCAGTAACCGTAAAAACCATAGATAAAATTACTATTAAAATAATAGATCAAGAAGGTGAACTTGTTAATTTTAGAGGAGAAGTACTAACGTTAAGGCTACATCTTAAAAAAATTCATGAACAATGGTAATCCTCTATCACAAAAAACCATCCAACATTAATATGCTTACTAAGTCTAATATAAAAAAGCTTAAAAAGAAAGGAGACAAACATATTTTATTTAGTAATAAATCAAACACACAAAGGATAACACCTTCTAATAGACAATTTCTGAAAAGTTTGGGTTTTAAACTAAAACAGTAATGGAATATCTTAACGTAAAAGAAAACATTTTATTTGATGAATCCATTTTAAGTTGGGAAGTACTTTCTTTTGATCCTTTTAATCCTACAAAATTAGGACCAAATGATGAAATAAGAATTTCTTTGCAACAAACTGGCAAATATCCATTGCCATGCAAGAGTGAGATTTATTTAGAACTACAAGTTACGAAAGAGGATGGTAAAACTCCCCTAACGAACACGGTTTTAATCAATAATGCTCCTGCATTCTTATTTAAAGAGCTTCGTTATATTTTAAATGGTGTCACTATCGATTCTGTTCGAGATGTTGGTACAACTTCAACACTTAAGGGTTATATATCTTACAATAAAAATGAAAGCACAAAATTAGAAAATGCCGGGTGGTATCCAAATATGAAAACAGGAGAAAAAATTATGACCGATGATAAAGAAATGTTTCTCTATGTATTCCTTTAAAGATGTACTCAGGATTTTTTGAAGATTATAATAAAATCATTTTGAATTCACAACAAGAACTTATTTTAATAAGGAGTAATGATGATACTAATGCTCTAGTATCAACTACAGAGGATGAAAAACCCAAAATTACAATAACAAAGCTATGTTGGCGTGTACCTCATCTTACCGTAGCTATCCCGCAAGAACTGGCACTTACGAAACTTATCGACAAAAATAATGATATACTTATTACTTTCCGAAGTTGGGAATTGGTTGAATATCCAGAATTATTGGAAACTACAAGACACAACTGGCCTGTAAAAAGTTCAACTAAGGTTGAAACACCGCGTCATGTTTTAGTTGCTTTCCAAACCAATAGACGAGGAAACATAAAATCTGATATGAGTAAATTTGATCATTGTGAACTAAGAAATATAAATCTGTTTTTAAATTCGGAAAGATATCCTTATAACGATCTTCAACTTGATTTTAATAATAACAAGTTTGCTACATTATATGAAATGTTTTCTGAATTTCGTCAGTTATATTATAATCTGCCAACGGAACCAATTTTTAATCCCATGGAATTTAAGGAACGTGCGCCTATTGTTTATATTAACTGTTCACATCAAAGAGATTTACTTCAGAATGGTCCGGTGACTTTAAGAATTGAATTCGAAACAAAGGAAAAAATTTCAGCTAAAACAACAGCATATTGTCTTATAATACATGATAAAATATTTAGCTATAATCCTTTAACGAAAATAGTCAAACAACTTTGAACTTAACCCTTCCACCAACTGAAAATTAAAATATTTATTATACATATAATATAAAAATAAATCAGTTTTGATTATGTCTTTCAACCCATCCAGTTATTTCCGAAGACGTTAAAATTTTACAATTTCAACAAAGATTACACTCTTTCGTTAAGGATTTAGAAGCGTTGAAGAAACAAATAGACGATTATTCCGAAAAAACTTTTATGTTCAAAATTTTTTCGGATTTAAAAATTAATTAAGATTTTTAAAATTATGAGTGTGAGACTAATTCTGGACATATAAGGATTCAAAGATGAAAAAAATAAATTTATACCTAAAGAATTAGCAGCTTATGATGGCAATAGGATAAGCCACTTTATATTTAAACAACCATTCTCATTAAATTTACTTTCTCCAGAATTACATAAACAAGCTGTTTGGTTGATGAAATGTCATCACTGCATTAACTGGAATGAAGGATACACCCCTCTTCATTGTTTTGCTGATATTATGAAGAAACTTACTAAGGATGTCCAATTTATTTATGTTAAAGGAAATGAAAAAGCAGAATACCTTAAGAAATATTCATCCAGTCCTATAATTGAAATAGATAATGAACCCTCTATTAGAGCTTTAACACCAAAATGTTTTTATCACTCAAAGTCAAAATCTATATGTGCTTTATCAAATGTATTTTTTTTGTATGACAATTTTTTTATGAATGAATAAAACAACTTAAATATGAAATAAATATTGTTTAATTTCTATTATACATTGTTACATTGTTATATTTTCTTTTTCTAAATATTGTTCAATTAATCTAATATATTCATATAATTCTAACAATCTAAACTCTAACAATAATTTTTTTAAGTCTTTTGTTTTCAAGCAAAAATATACATGAATTAGCAGCATTTCGACAAAGTTTAATATGATCTGTTAGTTCAAAATATATTGACCAATCTTGTGCTTCATGATCTCCTCCTATATCTCCATAATAATGGGAACAAGCCTCTGACATAATACACTCTTCATATATCTCCTTAACTAATTCCTCCATTATCAGCAAATAACTCTATCATCTCAGCACGAAATTGTTCTCTTTCAACTTCACGGATGTAATTTAATGTTGTTGGATCTTCTATATAACCTTTCAAATGTGTAATTTCTTTATGGAAACCACTTTTTTCCAACTCCTTTATGAATTCTAAAACGTCTTCATTTTTGAAATATTTTATACAAGCATCTATCCCTTTTGAATAAATATCAACTATATTATTATAAAAAACGGGCTTTTTCTTGAGAGCTATGTCTAGCATAAAAAAACCTGTTCCTCAGCCAAATCACAAAATGTAAAATACAAGGGTAGAATTTGTTTTTCTAATTCACTGCAAGATTCTTCTTCTTCTGCAGACATTATTTACACGTGTTATTGAAGAGAACTGAATAAGCTAATCGTTCTGGACCTTCTTATATCATGAAATTCTTACCCCTTCCACTTATATGCAAATTTATTTTTATTAGAATTTGTGGGAATGTTGATGGGAGACGGAGGAGGCAAAAATTCAACTCTCGGAGGCAATCATTTCACCTCTCGGAGTGTCTCCGAGAGGCGAAATGATTGCCTCTCGGAGTGTCTCCGAGAGACGACATTTTCGCCTCTCGGAGGCAAATTTTTGCCTCCTCCTCCTCCTCCTCCTCCCTGCATTCCCACAAATACACTACTAGTAACCTGTTCTTTTTTCAAATAATCTTTTTTAAAATATCTAAGAATGTCTCGCCTATTTTTAATCATTAAAAAGGTTTTTATTTCAATTAATTTTATTCATTTTTTTTATGTGCCTAGCACACGTGCTGCAGGGAAATCCCTAAAGCGCTACAGGAGCGTTGGTCTTGAATCGCTGTAAATTGTACTCGTTCGGAAACACGGTCCTGCGCAAATTATTCTAAAGGGATGAGGTTCCCCATATAAAAGACTGCTTGAAAAGGGTACGAGGAGTAATAAGCTGAACCTCATATGGATGTGAAGTATTACAGCCATGTGTATTTCTAGCATGCACCGTTCTGGGAGGAATTAAGCGGGCTACATCCGTCTAACATTTTCCATGAAAATACTTGTAAGAAGACTTAAGTCGCCAACCGTTCTTCGATATTCCAGCGCATTAAGGTTGCTGGCCAGTTTCGAGTTTCCAGTCAGGCGAACAGCCCTCTTCTAAATAGAATACAACAAATTCAGTCTATGTTTGGGAGCAGAGCTCAAACCCGGGAGCAGTATTCCCAGAAATTAGTGTTGAAATTATATATGTGTTAAATTTTAAATTGTTTTCGAGTTGACATCGGTATATTTTACCCCTCCTTTAGTATGTGGATCATTGCTTAGTATCAATGTTAACTAGGCCGATATGGTGAAGTCACCAAAAAACGAAATTTTCCGGACTTTTTTTTTTCAGTTTGCCAAAAGTTTGAGTTTTGTTAGATGCCCCCCTTTCAAAAATAACTGATTCAATTGGGTTTTAATTTTCAAAGTTTAATTATATGAAAGGTTTTTTTGTGAAAAATCTACCCCATCCGCCTCTCATCGATTTTTAAATTGGGTTTAAGTTCTTAACATTTCATAATCAATTTTCTTGTCATCAAGGTAATTCGCTTCTTATTAGTCGTTTATTGCTACCCCCCTCTATAAGAAGCACCGCCTTTAGTTCAGTCTTTTTGCCATAAAGAAAAGTTCTTTGTACCCTTATGCTCTTCCGCCTGTTGAATCTAACTACGTTACTGAGATTAACTCAACACAAATTAAAGAACCCTTAATATTAACTACTTTTAAGTAAATTTTTACATATTCTCATAACATTGTTAGAGTTATAAGAAATGTTGTTTAGAAAGTTTTTTTCGAGTGCGTTTTTGTTCTGATATTAGCAAATACCGCACCTATCTTGTGAATAATTTTCTCATACCGAAAACATTATTTAAGATCTTATGTACTGATCCCATGTAAGATGCCTATACCCTCAGCTAAAAATCATAGACGGTTAATCGACGGTCTTCCATTACCATGACTTGTACTTGCACAACAGTTTCTTCAGTTATTGCAGTTTTTGGACGTCCTGAACGTGGATCATCATTAACGCTTGTACGACCACCTTTAAACTCTAGCCTCGCTCTACGAATAGTTGGAAATGAAGAGCAGACTCCTTTAACACTTTAACCAACGTTGAATGGATTTCAGTTGCCGATAAACTTTCCAAAACAAAGGATTTTATCACTGCACGATATTCGATTTTTTTCATTTTTATAAAATACTCAAACACGTCTACTTTAACTTGATAAATGACTTGACAGAGCGATTTGAAATTTAGGGTGTGTTCATATGACAGATAAAGCTTTAATATTTGGTTCAAGTGATGCTCCATAGGTGTCGCATTCAAAACTTATTGACTGACATATTATGTGTATAAAATTTGAAATCGTTATCTCATTTAGGTTGATAGCTATTGTGCTAATAGAGAGAGACCAATATACATATGAGTACATGCACCTAAAAAATTACAAACCCACGTATAGACAAAACGATGTAAACTGGAATTTATGTTTTTTCGTGATCTTCGAACTATAGAAACATAAAGAAATATACTGAGTAATAAAGAAATATAACATAGTGGTCGAGTGGTCTTTTCACAAATACAATACTTCCGTTTAGACAGAGAAGTCTAGTGAGGGAAACGGGGGGGTAAATACCAAGGTTTGGTATATTATTTATATATACTTACCACGTCGTCAAATAGTTCGTCTATCCTCGTATGAGCAGCTCTTCCTTTCTTTTCTCTAACAATTATGTAAATGGTTTCCACTTCAGTGTCCCTTAGAAGTTTTTCTATCAAAGTCTTGCCCATGAACCCTGTTCCACCTGTGATTAATATGTTAGTATCTTTATAAAATTCCTGAATCTGTGATTTTTCCATTTTGGTAGCTTAGAGTGGTTCCTTGGCAATCTGTAACAAAGAAAATATTTTATCAATTCATGTTTAAGCGTATGATTAGAGCTAATATTTGGTAACGGCATTAGAACACGGATATTTTTTATAGTAGTTTTAGCAAGGCTGAATCAAGGATTTTAGATGAAGATCCAATACTTTAATCGTTCATTGAATTGTAAAACGGCCAGCCTTGTGTGAAGACGTAAGATTGAGAAAGAAAAAATATAATAGGAAAACAGAAATTACACTGTGGTCATCAATATGTGGGCAATGGTAAAGGGATAATTGTGAGATATATTAAATAGGCTCGTGGCTCCGTGACGTAGTAACTTACTTGCGATGGTGAAGGTCTCGTGTTTAATCCTGGCAGGTCGGTATACTTTATTTATTAATTAATTTAATTATATTTGGCTTGGCCACGTACATTCATAGGTAGTAGTTGACCGCAGAAATGCAATAACGTCCGTGGCAGTACTATCGTGTTGTCTAAAAGGTGTTGTGAAAAAAAGGGCGAATTAATGCTTTTTATACAATCTGAAAGTAGCTTTTATAAAAAAAAAACAAATAAAAACTTTTATATACGTTGGCTGGTAAGAAGGATAATCAAGTAAACATAGCATAAAATATTTAATTTAGTGGATTTCAAATAGCCACAATTCTGGGAAAGGAAATTTATAAACCTTAAACGATATTAAAGATTTCATTGTAAAGTCCACAGCATAAGCCAATAATTTATTTTCAAATATTTGGCCATCTTTAACTAGGAAGCTATTTAATATTTTATCCCATCTTATAAAATAAATGTTGGCTTTATGAGTGTTTGGATTTTTGCTGCCACTAAATTTTAAGCCTTGAGTTTGTGCGATTTTAATATTAACCAATAAGCGAATAGTTATTAGTCGTAGTAGCCAAAAATCTAGTGTAATATATTATGATTAGAAATATTTAAAAGTCTTCTTCAACTTTATAAAGTAAAACCGATCACACGCAGCATCTGGTCTAACGCCTTCCTAAATTCAAACTCAAATCCTTGTTGGTGAGGATGTTTTTAAACCTCAAAAAGTAATTACGGGTGATTTCATTTCTACATCTCATTTCTCGTTCGTTGTCTCAATCCTCATCCAACCAGCTTCCCTGAGACTTATAGCGCGTCACCCTCTCCAGTACGACGTCGTCTACGTCTACGCTTGCTGACCACCATGAATTTTGTCCATAGCTCTTACTAGTATTTTTTAGTTCGTTCATAATGTACTGTAGTTCTTCAATGGTATCTGTTATCAAAATTGAATTATCTACGTTCTTAATATTATTTATATATAATCCTCCTCACCTTTACTCCGACGTCCTTATCCTCAAATGGCTCGTTAAAGATAGCCCCCGAGAAAAGCTTAAATAAAAGTGGAGACAGGATACATCCTTGTCTGACTCCCCTGCGTATTACTACTTCTTCAGTTTAAGATTATTTAATGTGATGTGTGCAGTTTGGTGCCGGTACAAGTTTTGAATATAGCGAAGTGTAGGGTTCTAAAATTCATGGTTTACCGAGACCCTGAGAAAAAATAGAAAACAAGGTTTGATAAAAGTAATATTCTCTGTTTCATGGTCCAATAAGGGAGTGTCCCGGAGCTTTCCTTACAAGTGTTATTTTCATTTTCGAAAATCAACAAAAAAAAGGTCGAGGAGCAGGTGCATGATGCAGTAGTCAAGTCACCAGTTAATATATTTTCAACGTGTCTTTGATTTATATATATATATATATATATATATATATATATATATATATATATATATATATATATATATATATATTTATTTACATATATATATTTATTTACATATATATTATATATATATATATATATATATATATATATATATATATATATATATATATATATATATATATATATTATTTTTTCTACAGCTGACGATGTCTTCCTTCTCTCAGCCTTTGATTCCATCCGTTTCTATCTTCCTAGTCTCCATCTGTTAGACCCCTGTCCTCCATACCCTCGTCCACGTCGTCTCTCCATGATCGTCTGGGTCTTCCTCTTTTTCTTCTCCCTATAGGGCTCCACTCGGTTATTTTCTTTATCCACCTATTATCTTCGCTTCGTCTTATGTGTCCATACCATTTTAATCGTTTTTCTTCAATGGTGTTTATTGCGTTCTCTTTGATGTTCATTCTGCTTCTTATTTCTTCATTTGTTATTATCTCCATACGTGTCACTCTACAACATCTTCTCCAATACTCCATCTCTACTGCGTTAATTTTAGATTTATTTCTTTTGTTGATCGTCCATGTTTCTGACCCGTATGTCATTATGCTTTGTATTATTGATTTGTATATGCGTGTTTTGTTTCTCTTTGTAATGTGCTTGTCCCACAGGATCGAATTTAATTGTCTTATGCATGTTCGCGTTTGTCCTAATCTAGCTTTAATCTCTTCTTCTGATGTTACGTTTTTTTGAAATGATGGTTCCTAGATATTTAAATCTATTGGTTCCTTTGATTATTGTTTCGTTATCTACTTCTAGATTCTCCACGTTTCCCTTCTTTGTTGTTAGATATTCCGTTTTATCAAAGTTTATTGCTAATCCT
>CM032448.1:76514973-76567375 GCA_019049505.1 Pachyrhynchus sulphureomaculatus | reverse complement strand
TATAGAACCTCTAATATTAAATTTCCACTGTTCACTATAGTGAATAGTTCATACAAAAGGATGTTCACATAACCGAGCATCTAGTGTATATATTTTTGAACTCGAGTTTTTACAAGTTTTTATTTGACACCCTCTGGTACAAAACAAAAATTTCACTTCCGATTTCACCCTCCAAAACTAACCCTCTAAGTCAAAATTTAACTTTTAAAATTACACGGCTCTGATGGGCCCATCAGACCTGTTAGAGCTAAATTTCAACTTTCTATGTTAAATAGTTTCGGAGAAAATCGGGTGTCATAGACGGACTGACAGACGGACAGACAGACAGACACCGAAGTGATCAATGCTAAAAATATAAGTCTTCTATCGCTTTTATCTTATATCAGTTGTGACAAATACTTAACCAGAATTGATTTGACTTTGTAAAACTATAGACAAATATTTACGCTAAACTAAAGGTAATTTTAGACTTAGTATGTACTACCACGAAAATATAGCTACCGGCACAAAAAGACTTGAGTCTATTCTACAAATATTTTCATGGAAAATGTTCGATGGATGTAGCCGACTTAATTCCTCCCAGAACATCGCGCTAATATATTACATCCGCATGAGGTTCAGCTTGTTAATCCTCGTACAACACTATTCAAGTAGTCTTTTTCATGGAGAACATCAACCTTTTAGAATGATTTGCCCAGGACTGTGTTTCCTAACGATTCAAGACCAACGTAAATCGCTTTTTCCGCATACGCGTTGTAGCACTTTAGGGATTACCCAACAGCACGTGTGCTACGCCCATAAGAAAAAAAAACCGGTAATTAGAGAGGCCCCGCAGATAACATCCCCAAACATTCTTCCTCCTCTGTACTCATATGGCCGGTTTGAAAGTTTTTAAACCATTTTAGAAACTATTATAACTGAAGGCACAGATTCTCCATAATGTCTCTTTTTTAAAAAATAATGTTTGATCACGACGCGAAATTTCATTTCGTCCTTGTTGAGTAAATAACAAAACTTGAGAGCCAGCTGACTACCGCCGGTTCATTAAAATATGCCTCGTTGAACTTTTTAGAGATGTAGCGCGTTCCTTAATATCGTTACATATAATCAACTTCTACTTGAGCACCATCTCTGAGAAAGTAACGAAGCAAATTTTGAAGATCCAGCTGTAGCCAACCGGCTTCGTTTTCTTCCACTTGTTAGTCCTTCTGTCATTTTCTATGATACTACCAATAGTAAATACAAAATAATTTAAATTTAAATTGAATGAAAAACATAATACAAATTTTAATTAAAGGGACTATTTTGTTACATATAGCGGCCAAAATGGCTTTTTTTTTTTTAAATATTTGACTGTTTTCGGTTTGAGTATTTGTTGCGAGATCACTTTTAAAAGGCTGAAAGGATTATTACGAAATTCGTCATCGAGCTATACTATATAGAGGATTAACATTTTACACTGATTTCTAGTTTATGCAGGGTGGCTCAAGAAAACGGCATCTATTTTTCTTAATAGAACAGCGATTTACTCTCTCCATGTGCCAATTTAAGTGGCCGCAGAGGTAATAGTTTTGTTTTAATAGATATTTTACAAAATGGAGCTTCATAAAATAAGGAAATGCTTCAAAAGAGAAACTTGAAGCAACTCAACGTTTAGATAATGGTGAACTTCTTAAAAATATAGCTAAGGATTTAGGTGTAGACGTGATTAGTGTTTCAGAGTGGAGAAAAAATCGCGAAAAACTCATCACAGGCACGAAAAAGTATGAAATGCGGTGAATACCAAAAAGTGGATGATTCTTTATTTTTATGGTTTACACAGAATCAAGAACGTGGAATACCAATTTCAGGAACAATTTTAAAATATAAGGCAGTGAGTTTAAGTGAAGAGTTGCCGGTTATTGAAGCGCCTGTAAATTTTTCTGCAAGTGATGGATGGCTAGACAGATGGAAAAAAAGACATGGTGTACGTCAACTGAAAGTTTGTAGAGAAAGATTGTCGGCTGATGTATCTCCTGCAAAAAAATTTGCAGAGAATTTTGAGCAGCTTATGAAAGAACATGGTTTACAACCAGACCAAATCTATAATTATGATGAAACAGGCTTGAACTACAAAATGTTGCCGTCAAATACCTTAGCTTCAAAAACGAAAGCTGGAGCACCTGGTTACAAACGGAGCAAAGAACGTATTACTGTTCTTGCATGCAGTAATGCTTCTGGAAGACACAAACTGCCATTATTATGTATTGGTAAGTCAGCAAATCTACGAACCTTTAAGATTATTCGTCGCAATGCTTTTCCTGTTTTGTATAAAAATTAAAACAATGCCTGGATAAACGCAACTCTATTTAAAGACTGGTTTTCTTGAGATTTTATTCCCAAAGTGGATCTGTTTTAAAAAGAACATGGATATCCTAGAAAATGTATTCTGTTACTAGATAACGCCCCCACTCACCCAAGTGCGGAGCAACTTGAAAGTGGGGAAATAAAAGCAATGTTTTTGCCTCCTGCTGTAACTTCTCTCATTTAGCCTATGGATCAGGGTGTACTGGAAAATTTAAAACGCAATTCCAGGCGTTTGGTATTGGAGTATATTTTAGAAGAAGTAGATGAAGGTGGCAATCTTACTGATTGTCTAAAAAAGATAAATTTGAAAAATGTTATATATTGGATAGCTTCAGCCTGGAATCAAGTAAAGGGTAGTACTCTGGAAAAATCTTGGTCAAAATTGATTCCGCAAGAGGAGAGAGATTACTCAAAGGCAGAAACAGAAGATAATGAAAGTTTACATCAAATTATTATGAGGATATCAGGATGTGAAAGTGTTACGGAAACCGATGTTTGTGAATGGTTAAACAGTAATAGTGTGGAAGATAAAATGACTGACCAAGAATTAATTAAAAGTGTATGCAAAAATGCTAATGAAATAGACAGTGATGACGATGATGATAACGAAGTAGAAGCCACTGACAATATTCTAGTAAAAATGTCACATTGAGAAGGACTAGAGGCCCTAGAAAAAGCGTTAACTAATGTAGAACAACAAGAAAATGCAACCGCCGCGGACGTTTTGCTTATCAAACGTTGGAAAGATATTGCAGCCAAAAAGAGAACTAACGCAAAACGAGTGCAGTTAAAAATTACCTCATTTTTTAGACATTAAAGTTAAGAATTAAACTGTTTTATTTTCGATTTTCCTTACATATACACAAAATAAGTAAACTAATTTTTCTATTCTTTGTTTTAATAAATACCTATTTACGTAATAGCATATAGTAAAAATGCTTTTAAGTCATTCCGCAATGTTGTATTCATTCTAAACTTCTGTTTTATAAAAAAATTCGGATTAACCGAAATTTCGATTATCTGAACTCACTTTGGTCCATATTATTTCGGATAATCGAAATTCTACTGTATACATATACATACATACATATATATATATATATATATATAATATATATATATATATATATATATATATATATATATATATATATAATATATATATATATATATATATATATATATATATATATCTAAACATATATATATATATATATATATATATATATATATATATATATATATATATATATATATATATATATATATATATATATATATATATATATATATATATATATATATATATATATATAAACATATATATATATATATATATATATATATATATATATATATATATAAATATGTTAGTGCATGTTTTATGTTTAGGGTTACACCCAAATTAGGTCATGACGTCAAATGCCTTGCCTGTCAAATTTGACATTTAAATTTTAAAATGCGAAAAAATCGTATTTTTATTGAAAATATTCAAAAAAATTATAAAGAAAAATGATTATTTTTGAGTTTTACGTCTATGTGCCAATTTTCTAAAAAACTTGACAAAATTCACTTTATATATATATATATATATATATATATATATATATATATATATATATGTATATGTATTATATATATATGTATATATATATATATATATATATATATATATATATATATATATATATATATATATATATATATTTATGTTAAAAAGGATTTGTTCGCTATCTAACTGAGGAATCGAAGGTGCGGTAGCCGTCTTTTTTAGGTAGGCATCTACGCAGATTGTAGGGGGGGGGAAATCGGGGGTGTTCGTCGACTGGATGCCCATATCAGTGGTAATTACGGGTTCCGGCGCTATGCTGACTGTTACGTTCTCGATGTTTTGATTATTCCTTGGTTTGGCTAGTAGACCCTTCTATGTAGTGGAGATATTAAATGTTGTGTAATTTATTGCTGTCGCGTCTCTGGTTCGGTGAGTCGGGATGATCTCGATACGAGGGTTGTTGGCTATGGATGGTGGTGTGAGCCAGCGTTTAAATATCTATTGGTGTGGGTGGGCTTACGGTAGACCGACCTATAAAAGACGGCGACTGCACTTCGGTTTCTCAGTTAGCTTCGAGCAACAGCAGCAAGATCACAGTATCGTGTAGCAGCAGCAGCAAGAGCACTTGAAAATGCCAAATGATGTCAAATATTGTCAAATGATATTTTGGTGAAACGTCGTGCAAATTCATTCTTAGACGAACGAATTGAAACCCAAACTTTTAATGTATGGATGGAATCTCATCCATTTTATTCAAAGCGTTGATCACTGGTCGGTGTCTTGGCGTTGAATGTCATTCATTCATTCATTCAACGCCAAGACTTCGACCAGTGATCAACGCTTTGAAAAAGATGGATGAGATTCCATCGAAACGACAGCGAAACCGTCCATCAAGGGACTTTAACCTAACACGGTATATCCGAAAAACTCCTACTACATACATATATATATATATATATATATATATATATATATATATATATATATATATATATATATATATATATATATATATATATATATATATATATATAAATATATATATATATATATATATGAAATTATAGGAGATATTCTAGAAACTAGATAATGAGAGTAGCAAAATAATTCACAAAATAATACCTGGAAAACTGGAATATGGCCGAAGGATTGGACGACCTCTATAATATTACCTCTACACAAGAAAAGCTCCATCCGTAAACGTAGTAATTATCGTACATTATCTCTGTTATCACATCCAACTAAGATATATATCATAAATAATCGTTTAAGATACTATATGGCCTAATAAATCTCTAGAGAATTTGTTGTACTAGAGCAAATGAGTGTCTATTATCTTTACTTGGATAGCCCTGCAGTAGTGAGAATAGACAATACAACATCCGACTAGTTTCATCTTCGGCGAGGTGTAAGACAGGGCTGTGTTCTTTCTCCTACGTTATTTAATGTTTATGGTGAATTTATAATGAAAAATGCGTTAATCGAATGGGATGGTGGAATCTTAATAGGAGGTGAGTGAATAAACAACTTGCGTTACGCTGATGACACCACCATATCTGTAGCAACTGGGGAAGAAATGGGGACACTCTTAAATCGAGCAAAAAAATGAGAAACTAGGTTTAACCAAAGATAGGGACAAAACAAAGTTGATGATAATCGATAAGGCTACCAAATAGTAAGATCTTTGTATGTCTAGGATCATCCGTAGTAGTGTGGGAGAATGCGAGGATGAAATAAAGACAAGAAGACAAGAATATCCCTAGGAAGAAATGCTATGAGAAGGGTTACTGAGATATGGAAAAGTCCGTATATAACTAAAAGAACAAAATTAAATCTCGTCCAGACCTTAGTCTTTCCAATATTTTTATATGGCGTAGAATCCTAAACACTTAGAGGAAAGGAAGGTAAATCCATTGATTCCTTTAAAATGTGGTGCTATAGGAGGATGTTGAGAATTTCCTGTACTACAAGAAGACCCAATCAATCTATACTGAAAGAATTAAATATAACGGTAAGATTATCATCACTGTGTCTAAAAAGAATTTTTCGGTATTTTTGCCAAGTAGCCAGAAGACTAAGAGATAATGTAGGCCGGCTTATAATGATGGGAGAGACCCAGTAAAAGAAGTTGAGACCTTTCGCCCAACAAGATGATGATAAAATAAGTTATAGATCAGCCACTCCATGTATCAATACACTTGGCAGAAGATCGAAAGAAATGAAGGGAAACGGTGAATAGAACAGAACGACGAAAAACGTTTCGAAACGACAGCCAGAGGAGCAGAGCCAACGACTACCAGGAGGGAGGGAGGTAGGGAGGGAGGGAGAGGAGAGAGAGAGAGAACATGTGTGGGTGTATGGGTCTTTCTTTAAAACCTGTATGTAGATCAGTTATCCTGTAAAGTCTTGGTTTATAATAGATTATAATTGGTTAGGTAGTTCTGGAGAAATAATGATTTTTGTCGAGGTTGATTAACATTTTTTTCATTATTAGTAGTTCTTTATAAGAAAAAAATAATGATCATTTACCTATCGAAGGTCTAAAAACACCGATTGGTAATCCATTTCCTGTACTTTTTATTAATGATTCTGCTAAACCCTTTGTGAATGTGTATGTGTTGGGCCAGTCCCCTAAAATTCTAAAAATATATTTAAGTACAGTAAAAATTTTCGTTAACTATGACATAATCACATATTAAAATATAATTTCTGCATGGCTTTAAACTAAAATACTATACAGAGTGTTTCCTAAATTAATTTACATATATTCTATACGAAGGTTTAGAGACCCAGAAAATAGGGCTTCTTGATTTTTTACATTTTATTTTCGAGATTGTACATTTATATTGTACATATATATATATATATATATATTATATATATATATATATATATATATATATATATATATATATATATATATATATATATATATATATATATATATATATATATATATATATATCAGGATGTTATGGAATTCACTGCATATATTGGAACATGACCCCTAGAACTCTACAACATCGAAAATCGTTGGTCAGACTTAAGGTGGTTGTTTAGATTTGAGTCGGCTTTTCTTAAATAAATTTAATTAAAAAAATATATAATATTTTCTCATTTTATTATTTTAAAACCGAAAAAAAATTTGTCGGTTCATGTTACTCGCATTCCCAGATTTTTTTAAAGATAGGTGGACTAATACAGTAGTGTTAATTAAAAAAAATGTAAAAAGTGTAGAACAAGGCAGCAAGTGAAATAGATTGTATCATTCGGTACATTTGTAGTTAAAAAATTTTTACAGACAACTTAGGATATTTTATATGGAGATCAATTACACATTTCAGGTAGATTTATTTATTTCGTAAGGATGTACATTGCATACAATTGACGTTAAATAAATTTATCTAAGTGAATTATATAAAAATTTTAGTAACTAGCGATCTGTCTCGGCTTCGCACGGGAATCGTAATGTTATCGTTTATTTCTTCATTATAATTTAGTGTAGAGAAAATTAGCATGTCTAAAATATTTCTTTACATACTGCGTGAAACATTCTATCCATTAGACATCCGTTAGTGAAAACCAAAATAAAATCCGTTCAGTAGTTACGAAGAAAATCGACAAATAGGCAGACATATATGCCATCCAAAAATGAGGGTAAATTGCCCTCATAAAAAAATATTTTTAGCATACCTCTTAATGTCTTTTGGGTCAGCCAATGCCCATTGTCATAATAAGGACTTTTTGCTTACCCTCTTTTACCTTAAGCCAGCCTCTTCTAACCCCATGTAATTCCTTTTTCAACATCTTTTAAACAAAAAAAACACATAAGAACTTTTTGGTCCAACAATCATATCCACTTCTACCGCTCATATAAGGCCTTTCTTAACTACGTTTTAACAAAAAACAACCCATATTACATCTTTTTGATAAACTTTTTAACAAAAAATAGCTTATATTAGGTTTCTTTCGTCAACTTTATATAAAAAAACAACCTCACTAACTTCATTAATGCTGAGCAACACTGCTTTACCCCCCCTGAGCATACGCACAGACAAAGGAGTCGGCCAAAAATGACACAAAAAAAACAGATTATGTTTGGACATAATTTTGGGCGATTTAAGTCATCCAGCAATGTAGTATTTTTAATAATAGTTTTTAGGGGACGCGAGTTCAGAGACATCGTTGTAAAATCTAAACTAGTCATCCAGATGTTATAATTTACAGACAGTTTTTATCTTCTTTAAATGCACAAAACAAAGAACGCACAAGCAAGGAATTTATATTTTCCTATCTAAATTATTCTCTTTAGTTGAAGTATTTTAACACGTCTATTCTTAGTATATTTACTTCGATAATTTGCTTTAACCTTTTTAGATAGACATATGCTGTCGAGGACTTTTTTGTAGAACTTTTTGAGGCGTATGCGAAAATACCTCTCCGACAATTGATTTTTTCCGTCTTTAACAGACATTTATCATTATAGGTCGTTTAATTTGTACAGAATATCGACAAACTATACACCTAAATCTTTCACGCGAAACACTTTAACCATTAATGAAAACCAGAATAAAATCTTGAGTATTTACTGAGATAATCGTTTACAAACAGACAGACAGACGCGGCGGGGCCTTGTTTTATAATATGTATTGATGATATAACACGTCACCAATAAGGTACCAATTTAAGGTACATAAAAATAATAAACAAATTTTCACTTTAATACTAAAAGAATTTTAGATTTCTTACAAGAAAATCGTTTACCTTTTCGGTATTTATTCTCGGAAAGTTAAGAGAAAAACCTATTTGAAATTCTGTTTTTATTTTGCTCAAACAGCTGTTTAGCACTTTGGGTATTGGTATTAAATTTAGGGTAATTTTATAATTTAGTCTGCTGGGAATATTTTTTATATTGTATATGTTTTTTCTAAAAATTTTATTATATGTAGTTTACTAAAATTTTATTTGCTTGATTGTATAAAAATATTTATAAATAAATTGCTGACCTAGGTAAAAAGAGTCGTTCACCTTCTTCGGCTTTCGTTTGTTGTCAACAAAAAAGCCTTTTTTTATTAACGGCGGCCTACTACGGCTTTAAAGCATTTTTTTATGGGAGGTTTAAGCATATCGTATTATTTTTGGTATTGGTGGTGGCTCTCGTTTTTTTTTTTTTTTTTAATTTTTTTTGTTGTAGGAACTTAAAGTAATTTCCATAGTTTTTTGAACAGTATTTTTTGTTGTATTGGCTATAAAGCTTTCGTGTTAAATCCCGAAGTAGACAGTTCCCTGTTTAACTGTGGTTCGATAGTAATAAAAGCGTCTTGTAAGATCGATGTGCTCTCATTATTTTGTTTGAGAGAAAAAAAAATATTTATATTTTCAGCTGCTTTAAACAAATGTGGGGGCCAAGCTCCAGTCGCTTTAAATTTGTTTAAAATGTTGCCAATGTTTACCTCTTTGGTAAGCTTCTGCAAATAAACTTGGAACTTTATATTTCATTACTTGACGACTAAGATTGGTCTTCAACCATTTTTCTGTTGCTTGAATTTAATTTTTTTTTGAATTTAATAATTGTTCATAGGTTTAAAAAAAAAGACACGTTCAGTGGCTGAAGCCTATGTGGAGTCTGGCAGTTGTAACATTGGTTTCACTATGGTTAACGCCTCCAGGTTGTTTCATCCATTTTACAAATAAGTCTCAGTTAATATAGCCAGTCTCTGGAATGGTGACAACACTCCTAGAAGGTGTGCCATTCCCCAATTCAAGTCTTTGTCTCAAACTTTTGAATATAAACATCTCTGGCAGAAATAGTCCAGTCACGCTGGCATAACACTCTAAAATTTTTTCTCAACGCTGAAAAATCCACTTTCATCAATGTTACATATTTTTTATCTACTATTTTTTAAGAGGATCGATTTTCTCTAGACTCCTCTACTTGAAAGTTGGCTGTCAACAGGCAATGATTTGCGTTCCAAGGACTTATTTCTCTTCAATATCAGTGTTTCATGTTCGAGTTGATTTTGTAAATGATTTGGTAAAAGGGTGTTTTGCCCCTTTTTTAAATTTTCCAAAATTTTTTGAATTTGAAAAAAATGTATATGTATATATATATATATATATATATATATATATATATATATATATAATATATATATATATATATATATATATATATATATATATATATATATATATATATATCTTATATCTTCTTCGTATCTCGATGTTAGGAATACGATCTTGGAGTCTAATATTCTCTGGCTTTTATTATATTTGGGATGTCTAATTTAAATGTAGATTGTAACCTTCAGAATGCAGACCAAGCTAACGAGACTCCTCTATCCAAGGCAGCCTTTAAAATATTTTTTAATATTTCGATTTTTTATCCTAAATATATGAATGTTTGTACCTTTCCTATTCTCTCACCTTCTATGAATAGTTCCTGGCTGATATCTTCACTTTCGTTGTTCAAACATTTGGTTTTGGTGAAGTTTATTTTTAGAACTATTTCTCGAGACTTGTTATTTAACTCCATCAGCATTTCTTGCAATTCTTCTTTTATGTTGACGATCAGAGTGAGATGATCTGCCAAACTTAAGTAATTTAATCGTTCACCGTCCGTTAGTACTCCTTTACCATATTTTCCCTCTTTAATGATTTGACCATGTCTTCTAGAGTCAACGTGAACAGCTTTGAGATATCGAGTCGCCTTGTCTAATTCCTCTTTTAATTTTGAGTTTATTTGTTTTTTCTTTAAGCATTATTTGTGATGTTGCATCTTTATACATGTGATGAGTTGTGTATCTTTCATTGACTTTGCTGCTTTTTCGTAGTGAACCATTGCTATCCACAAGGTGACCTTATATTCGTTTACTTTTTCCACTAGTAATCTCATTGTTTGGAGATGGTCAAAAGTGCTATATGCGCGTCTAAATCCCACTTGTTCACGTTGTTGATAACTGTCTAATTTGTTCGTTAATCAATATGTTATGATTCTAGTAAGGACTTTGTATAGTCCCGATAACAGGCTGACGGGTCTGTAATTCTCCAATTTAAATTTGTTCCTCTTTTCAAAAATAAGCACAAACAAGGCGTTTACCCAAGGTGTTGGTATTTTACTTTCTATTAGGCACCTGTTAAATAGAGCTTGAATAGATTGTATTATCGATGCCCCTCCACACTTTATGATTTCTATAGTTATTTCATCGTATCCTGGTTCTTTGTTGTGCATATGTCGTAGGGAGTTCATTATTTCATCCGTTGTTACATAGGGACTTTCTTCATATCCCACAGTTCTTACTGTGGCTCTATTTCCTTCTTCTTCTCCGGGCAGTGGCGATATTTTCGTGTCATATAGTGTTTAATAATATTTCTCTGTAGCTTGTGTTTTATTATTTGATGTCTCCCTCATTCATTTGTTTGTTTAGATGTTTTTAAAATTTCTCTCTGTCAAAGTTCCTTCTATTTTCCAGTTTCCGTACTGTTTGACGTCTCTTTTGATCTTTATCTTTATTTTTTTTGTCTATTTTTGCCAATTCTAATCCGACATTTGTAGAATCATTTCTTAATAGTCTTCTCTATTTCATAAGATTTTGTGTCTCTTTACTTAATTTTTCTGTTTTTTCTTTTTTCAATGTTGCTATTTGTTTTGTAGTCATGTTGGTTATTTGTGCATTTATTTCATTAAGTTCTGTTTGGTAATTTATTTGTTTTATATGATTTTCCAATGCTTGTCGATATTCGTCTGTGTCGGTATCTTTGTTTGCATTATCAATTTACGTCTCTCCTGCTGCAGATTGATTGTTATTTTTGCTCTGAGCATCCGATGGTTACTAATGATGCTTATCGTTTTCAGGACTGTCGTGTCGTTTACAATATTCTTGTCATTTGATAAAACATAATCAATTTCGCTTTTCGTTAAACCATCTGGGCTTTACCATGTCCATCGTCTATGTTTTGGCTCTTGGAAAAATGTATTCATAATACATGTATCAACCTTCACGACACCTTATCGCTGTAACTGGTAAAAGACGGCAGTCGCGGCATAAATGCTTTAATCTTTTGAATGCGAATAACAAAAGGAGCCGGTCCGGTTTTAGAATAGAAAATTATTTTAATATTTTTTTTAATCAAATTTATTTGAGAAAAGCCGACTGACGGGATGGAAAAAATGACTTTCTGTCTGATTTTTGTATTTCCATAGTCTGGAGTTCAGCGTTCATCAATGGGGTGCAAAAAAAAAATATTCATGACCTTGTTTTTTAGAGTCGATTTTTTCCTTTATTAATGAGATCCGCTATTTAAGGTGAATTTTCTGCAATCGGTCTTGCCACAAAGATCCACCAGTTTCAACATTCAGTGAATTCCATAACGCCAGGTATATATATATATATATATATATATATATATATATATATATATATATATATATATATATATATATGTATATATATATATATATATATATATATATATATATATATATATATATATATATAAATATATATATATATATATATATATATATATATATATATATATATATATATATATATATATATATATATATCTATATATATATATATTATATATATATATATATATATATATATATATATATATATATATATATATATATCTATATATATATATATATATATATATATATATATATATATATATATATATATATATATATATATATATATATATATATATATACATATAAATACAGGGTTACAGGGAAAGTCGTCCTAGATAATTAAGGACGTTATAGTTTAGGTCGTTTCTCACCGATTTGACTCTATGACATGATGTCCTAAACTTAACCGTTTTCGAGATATTGAAATTTAAAAATTTTCTAAAAAAACTTTTTTTGCTTTTATATCGATTTTTTTTTTATTAGGGGTTCTCGCGTGCGATTTTTTGGTTATTTTTAGTTAGTCTGTATGTCAAGTATCAAAAATCATCAAAAAAATTTGAACTAGTTGATCGTCGTGGCCGTTACTTGTGGTAATTTATCATTTTAACGGAAAGAAATAAAACACTTCTTATGTATTATTACCACTATATTGCACAAGTTTTGCGACTGCAGTTTCGACCTATGCGGTCATAATGACCGCATAGGTCGAAACTGCAGTCGCAAAACTTGTGCAATTTAGTGGTAATAATACATAATAAGTGTTTTATTTCTTTCCGTTAAAATTTGAACTAGTTACTAACAGTTGCAAATGGCGGCTTGTTAATGTTTCTAAATTACGAATTTTTACCAAGTGTTTCCTACTTTAAATCAATAAAGAGAAAAAAAAAATGTATGGAAGTTATTCTGCAAATTATTTTAAAAACTTTTAGCTATCTAAAACGGTATAATATCTACTGGATCTATTGAAAATTCTAAGAAAATGAGATTTCAATAGGCCCAAATGTACAGTAACATAAAAATAGAATTTAGATACTACCAATTACCGGTTTACTACCTGCACCTTCAAACAATAAAAAGGGTTGGGTAAGCATTTTTTCCGGTCGGGGTACTCTCTGTGCAAGTGACATTTTCTGTTCACTAAACATAATTGAATGATTTTTAGTCTGCTCATGCGATTCGTCCGTGGTAGATGTGCTATACCGTGCTTTTCAAAAATATCTGTGTTTCATCTTCTGACTGTGTGAATTGGCTCGTAACTGGATTTTGATCTCTGCTTGTGAATATGGCAACGTATACCAACGAGGAATATGCTGACATCCTAGTGTGTTACGGATTTTGCGAAGGAGTGTCGTCGCGTGCACGTGATGAATACATACTGCGATATCCTACTCGTCGTGTACCTGATGTTAGCGTATTTGATGGAACTTATCGAAGACTACGAGAAACTGGTTCCGTACAAAGACGGCGGACTGACATGGGACGACCACGTATCTTTGACGAAGACGAAGAAAACGAAATACGACGTCTCTTTGAGGTGGACCCAACCACATCTACAAATGTTGTCGCACAACAGCTTGGTATTTTTGTAATGCATACTGTTGGGCAACACCCTTACCACTATACGCCCGTGCAAGTCATTGAAGAAGGGGATCCGTTGCGACGATTAGAATTCTGCAGATTTATGCTCAATACCGATGTCGAAGATGCATAAAGATGCATGCAGAAAATACTATGGACTGACGAGTCGAAATTCGACAAAGACGGTCTTACAAACTACCACAATGCCCACTATTGGGCTTCTAAAGAGGAAGGCAACCCAAACAAAAAAAGAACGAAAGGATCACAAACAAGATTCAGCTTAAATGTGTGGATGAGTATAATTTCAAATTATTTGGTTGGGCCATTCTTCCTGCCAGATAATTTGAATGGCGAGGAATACGACAATTTTTTGCGGAACGACTTACCTAATTTGATGGAAGACCTACCTATTGGTTTGAGACAAAACATGTACTTTCAACACGATGGCTGCCCAGCTCACTGCAGAGGAAGTGTTCGTGCATGGCTCAATGACAATTATCCCAACAAATGGATTGGAAGAGGCGGACCCATACCTTGGCCGGCGAGAAGCCCAGACCTAACACCGATGGATTTTTATGTGTGGGGTCACATGAAAAGTCTCGTATACGACCAGATGACTCTTATCGAAAGCGTGGATGTCCTAAGACAAAAAATAATTGATGCGGCTGACGAAATGAGGCGGCACCTCACAACCAGCGTTGTGAAAAGTAATTTAAGAAAAAGAATGAGAATTTGTGTTAGAAATAGGGGCGACCATATAGAACATGAATTATAATTAATAAAAAATATTAAATTGCAAGGTTTTTTGTTTTATTTGTGTATTTTTCGTATTTTCACCTAGAACTAAAAATTTACCTTTTGCTCCCCGAGCCCGCTTTAGGTGTCATTTTGTGTACAGTTTTCCCATTAAACTCCTAGTATTATACCTTTTTTGATAGCTAAAAAGACGTAAAAGTTTTTAAAATAATTTACAGAATAACTTCCATACACTTTTTTTTCTCTTTATTGATTTAAAGTAGGAAACACTTGGTAAAAATTCGTAATTTAGAAACATTAACAAGCTGCCATTTGAAACTGTTAGTAACTAGTTCAAATTTTTTGATGATTTTTGATACTTGACATACAGACTAACTAAAAATAACCAAAAAATCGCACTCGAGAACCTCTAATAAAAAAAAAATCGATATAAAAGCAAAAAAAAACATGTTTTTTAGAAAATCTTTAAACTTTAATATCTCGAAAATGGTTAAGTTTAGGACATCATGTCATAGAATCAAATCGGTCAGAAACGACCTAAACTATAACGTCCTTAATTATCTAGGACGACTTTCCCTGTAACCCTATATATATATATATATATATATATATATATATATATATATATATATATATATATATATATATATGTATATGGTATATATATATATATATATATATATATATATATATATATATATATATATATATATGTATATATATATATATATATATATATATATATATATATATATATATATATATATATATATATATATATATATATACATACATATATAAATATATATAGAGTATGTGAGATTTATTGCATATATTAAAATGGGTGTCTTGTGGGGTGATGTATGTATATGTATTCAATACTTTTTTCAAATTAAAAATTTTTGAAAAATTCAAAAAAGGGGCCAAACTGCATTTTACCAAATTATTACAAAATTAACCCGCCCATGAAAGGCTGACATTGAAAAGAAATAATTCCTTGGAGCGCCCGAGAACAACTGGATCATTGTGTGTTTAACAGCTAAGAAGAGCAGGGAAAATCGACCCTCAGCTTAAAAAAATCGTACATATAAATACATTTTGGTGTACAAAAATATTTATCGTAGATAAAAGCGGATTTTCCACCGTTCAGAAAAAAATCTCAAAAAGTTTTAGGATTAAAACGGAAGAAACACATTGGCACAATCACAAGCCTAGCTAGATAGATAGTTTGTGCCACCAATTTTTATATTCAAAAGAATGAGATAGTTGGGGCATGGCACACCTTCTGAGGGTGTTGTCATCGTTCCAGACTCTGGCTATATTAGCTCAAACGTATTAGTAAAATGGATGAAACATTTTATAAGCATCGTAAAGCGAACCCTTGAAAATAAAGCGTTACTTGTTGCTTGATGGAAATATAATGTATTCGAAGAATTGAACATGTTAAAGGCTAATAGGAAAATAATGTTACAATTGACAGGCCTTACTACTCTCTGGCTTTAGCCACTTTATTCACCCGACAGAAAAATGATTGAGGAAAATCAAGGTCGCCAAGTACCTCAATATCAAAATGAAAGTTTATTTATAGAAGTTTACCAAAGGGGTGCTATCATTGGCACCATTGTACTCCAAACATTTATTTAAAGCAGCTAAAAATATAATTGCTCTCTCTCTCTTAAACAAATTCAAGTAATGTAAGCACGTCGATCTTACAAAACGCTTCTATTGTTATCTATAATGAAAATAAGTAAACACCTCAGCAACCTAATTTTAATAGTGAACTGTCTACTTCGAGATTTAATGCTAAAATTTAAAAAGAGGAATTTTTAAATCTTTATGTTCCATACTACAAGAAATATTGTACAAAAATCTGTGGAAATTACATCAAGTCCTTACAAAAACATGTTGGAAGAAGCATCACCAACCAAACCTAGGAAAAATACAACTGAAAAAGGTAAAAATATCAATAAACAAAAGAAGGAATCAAAAAAAAGCACCAATATCAAAAACAATACGATTTACCCAACTTTCTCCAAACTTAAACTAATGGACAGTCGGCAGATGCCAAAAAAACCCTTTGAAACCCGTATCTGTCGCCCTAACAAAGGAATAATATCTCTTCAGCGTCCTAAAAAAGATAAAGGATCTTTTGTAGCCTTTAGAAGAAAGCCGAGAAACGTTAATGATTGTAATAATCAATAATTTATTTATTAGGCTGGTTTTTTTCTAATGAAGGAAATAATTTAGCGGATTTTTACTTATTATAAAAAATATTGAAATAGAAAACTTGTGTAATTAATATTTGATGCAAGAAAGTAATGATTTTAAAAGGTATCACTTTTTTATAATATTTGTTTTTATTAAATTTGTTTAGGAAAAAAACCTATTCATTATGGAGTTTTAAGGTACACCAGTGGCGGCTTTTAAAAAATATTCATGTCTTGATTTTTTTTTTCGAGGGTCGACTTTTTTTCTTTATTACTGAGATCCGCTATTTAAGTTGAATTTTTTGCAATCGGTCTTGCAATAAGGACCCGCCAGTTGCAATATATGTAGTGAATTCCACACACACACGCACACCCACACCCACATGGTGGTACAGGCGCTGAAACTCTTATTCAATAAATGTTTAAAAGAAGAGACGATACCATAAAATTCGAACAAAGTTTCAATAATTTTACTTTTTAAAAAAGGTGATAAGATTAAGTTAGACAATTACCGTCCAATATCGTCACTTTCACAAATATACAAATTGTTTCCCAAAATAATAATTAACAGATTGGAAAACAAGCTGGAATTAAGCCAATCTGTAGAACAGGCTGGCTTTAGGAAGAGTTTTAGTACTTGTGATCATCTCTTAACTATCAGAATTTTAATAGAGAAAGCAACAGGATATAACTTTAAGTTGTGCCTGGTATTTACAGATTATCAAAAGGCTTTTGATAGTATTGAGAGCTGTCGAAAGAGCCTTATATAACAGTAGAATAGACTATAGGTATATTCAGTTCATAAGAACAATTTACAACAACGGATAATGACACAAATCCTATACCTATCAAACGCGGAGTAAGACAGGGAAATTCCATGAGATATAAATCATCTGCGTTATGCTGATGTTTTATTGCTAATATATAATTTTGATGATATACAGGAAATGATTACTGAACCACAAAATAAATCAGAGAGGGTATGACTACTGCTGAATAGAGATAAGACAAGGGTTATGACAAACGAAGACAGTCCGCGAGGCTTGATAATAGAGGGCAGAACACTTGAATTTGTAGAGGAATACCTAGGGCAAATAATAAAGTGTGGAAAAGCAAATCAAACGGCAGAAGTACAGAGAAGAATCAGACTGATATGGGCAGCATTTGACAAACAAAGGAAAATACCAACCAACAAAAGAATTCCTCTGAAACTAAGAAAGATGGTATTTAATGCATTCTATCGGTTCTCACCTACTCGGCCCAGACAAGGACATTGACTAAGAATATGACGAACAAACACATATAGAGCAATGGAAGGTCAGATGCTGAATATAAGATTACAAGACACAATCAGAAACGAAAGTATAAGACAAACGACCAAAGTGATAGACGTAAGAGAATAGGTAGCAGGTTTGAAATGGAGATGGGCGGGTCACTCAATGAGACAACAAGATGAGAGCTGGAATCAAAGAATACAAGAATGGAGGCCATGGTAGGGACAAAGATCCAGAGGAAGGCCACAAACAAGATGGAAAGATGACCTGAAAAGAACGGCTGGTTTAAGATGGATTAGGAAGGCGCAGAACTGACAGAGATGGAAAAAGAAAGGGGAGGCCTATTTCTTTTTTTTATGGGTCTAGCACACGTGCTGCAGGGAAGTCCCTAAAGCGCTACAGGAGCGACACGTGTGCGGAAAAAGCGATTCACGTTGTTCTTGAATCGCTGTAAATTGTACTCGGTGAGAAACACAGTCGGTAAGCCATTCCAAAGGGATGATGTTCTCCATGTATAAGACTGCTTGAAAAGCGTTGTACGTGGAGTAACAAGCTGAACCTCATACGGATGTGAAGTATCAGCGCGACGTGTATTTCTAACATGCACCGCTCTGGGAGGAATTAAGCGGGCTACATCATTCGAACACTCTCCATGAAAATACTTGTAGTATAGACTCAAGTCGCCAACCGTTCTTCGATGTTCCAGCGAATCAAGGCCGCCGGTCAGTTCTGGGTCTCCAGTCAGACGAACAGCCCTTCTCTGAACAGCGCAGTGTATGTTTGGGAGCGGAGCCCCAAACATGGGAGCAGTATTCCATAGTTGGTCGAATTTGAGCTTTGTAAAGAATTAACAGTTGTTGTGGAGTGTAAAGCTTTCTGGTTCGAAATAATATTCCCAGCTTTTGAGAAGCTCTCCTTGCTATGCCTGCAACATGTTCATACCAGGACATATTTGCTCCCAAATTAACGCCCAACAAATTGAGTGAAGATGCTAGGGAAATAGAGTGCTCCGACATAACTATGGCGGGTTCAGCAACGTTAACTTTTTTAAAAAAAAACTGCCGCCTTGGTTTTTGCAGCGTTAAATTCCACTTGGTTACTGTCACCCCAAGATAGAATTTCTTCCAGGTCTTTGTTAAGTTGAATAACTTCCTGCTGTCTGCGGATATTCGTCTGAGCAGCCGATGTCCGAGCGTTCAGAGTGAATGAAGATATAAGCGTACTGTCATCTGCAAAGCTGGATTCCCGGTCTTTTCCAGCAGATCGTTAATGTAAATAAGAAAGAGAATAGGAGATAGTATGGAGCCTTGGGGCACACCGGTACGTTAACAGTAAAGGTGTTAGAAAGAAATCCGTCGACCGCGATTCGTAAAGAACGCTCTCTGAGGAAACATGAGAGCCACAAATAGAACTTTTCAGACATACCATAAGAGCGTAGCTTAACCAACAGTCCGTCGTGTCAACCACGGTCGAATGCTTTGGATATGTCAAGAGCAACCGCTCGAGATTTTCCGAAGTGTTCAATTGCGTTGTTCCAAACATGTGTTACATAAGTCAGAAGATCTCCTGTTGATCTATGTTTACGAAAGCCATATTGGTGATCGCTAATAATGCTGAATCTGATTGACAGCCTTTTCCATGACTTTCGATATAATTGAAAGCAGTGTGACTGATCGGTAGTTCTTTGGCAAGGTCTTCTTGCCTTTTTTAGGTATCGGCTGATCTGTGGCACATTTCCAGCAGGAAGGAAATATTCCCTTTATGTAGGATAGGTTAAAAAGTCTCCAGAAAACTGGTGTTAGTTCCCTTGCACAGTTTTTGAGAACTATGGCAAGTATTCCGTCAGCGCCAGAAGCTTTTTTGGTGTCTAACTTCATTACAATAATTTTTATGATACGCTGTCTGAAGACAACATCAGGCATCCTTGACTGCACTATGGGAATAGTAGGTGGTGTTTTTCCTTGGAAATCGGCAGTAGAATGTGAAGCAAACAGTTCGGCCAACAAGTGTGCTTTCTCAACAGGTGTCGTTGCAATAGAACTATCTAGCCGTGTGAGTGGTGGTATGGTGGCGTTGGAAATTTTGACCAACTGCCTTAGCGACTGACCAAAAGGACCTGGAGTTGTTGGGACAAGCGAGAAGTTTGTTTCTAATTCTCTGATTGTGTGCCTCCTTGGTTTCGTCGATAATTTATTTGCATCTGTTCCGGGCACGAACAAAGGTGTTACGATTTATGGTGTTAGGATTTTCACGCCATTTTCGGTAGGCAAGATGTTTAGAAGCAACAGCTTCTTTGCATTTTCGGTCAAACCAAGCCTTGCCATTAGAAGGACATTTCTTCGAAAATGGAGTGTAAGCTTCCATACCAGCTAAGATAACATCGGAAACCTTCCTGGCGCAGTCAGATGGGTCATCGGATCGAAAACAAACGTCTAACCAAGGGAAAGTTCGAAAATATTCCGAGAGATCTTCCCATTTAGCAGATTTGTAATGCCAAATCTTGCGCGGTTTAGGCGCCTCTCTGTCACGGACTAGTAGGACCTTGATGTCGAAAGCAGTTTATAGTCGGAAGAACCTAACGGCGGATTTACGGTGACCTTGTAAATCTCCGGATTGCTGGTTAAAAACAGATCAAGAAGACTGGCGAACTCCCCGTCTCGATCAGGGATCCGTGTTGGTTCGTCAATAAGCTGAGTTAAGCCACAACTGATTGAGAATGATTCAGCTTCACGACCTTGTTCTTCAGTAGTATTTGAATATTTAAGTCAGTTGATGTTGTGGACATTAAAGTCGCCCAGGATGGCAATTTCGGCATTTGGATAGTTAATTTGTAAATGATCGATGGTGTCTGCAAGAGAAGTGAAAAGTGTTCTAAAGTTAGTATCGCGGTCGATAGAGGATGCAGAAGAACCTTGTAGTTTGTTGAGTCGTTATTTTTAACCACATAACATCAAAGTTAGGGGGCTCCAGAACCTCTTCTCGTTGGCAAGAGAGGTCGCTTTTGACAAAAAAAACAGATTCCAAAGTTACGCCTAAATCGGGAATAGAAGTCGTACCCAGGATAAAGATAGTTTACTATGCTGGTCGATGAACTGACCTTGGTTTCACAGAGAACGAGTACATGAGGTTTATTTGATTGCAGGTGTTGGTGCACTGAATTTATATTCGAGTTTAAACCTTGTATGTTGCAAAAATCTATTTTAAAATTATGATCTCTGCATGTGGACCACCCTGAACCAGCCCCCATCCGGGGATCCGAACGGGGGGCTATTTTACCTCCGGAATTTTTTGTGGTGTAATTTGGTGGTTCAGTCACTGCTGTCTGTTTGTCGTACATAGCTTTTCGGTAGAATCGCTTTTCGCGGATTTTGGCGAAACGTCGTGCATATTCATGGTTAGACGAACAGATTGAAACCCAGAATTTTAATGTATTATATATATATATATATATATATATATATATATATATATATATATATATATATATATATATATATATATCATGTACTTTAAAGGTTATTCACTGTGGTAATTTTTATTGAAGTTTTCTTCAACATGACTATTACTTATAATATACATCAGACATCTTGGCGATTAGATGCATATTATTTTTTTTTTTTTTGGCATTACTAAGTATAATTTTGTTGTGTTTGTATGTTATATCTTAGGCTACAATATAAGCTATATTGTGTAAAGTTATCTATCGTCGTGAATACTCAAACAGACTGAAATGAATGACTCAACTTAAAAAGCATCCTCATCCTGTCTATAACATGGTCCAGATGAGTACAAACATTGGACTTTTTTGACAAAATATTACAAATAATAATAGTTGGTTTATTTATACTAACTGTTCTGTACATCTATCAGATTCATCTATCGTCATTTTTTCTAAAACAGCTTCCAGTTCGGAAGGTCTAAATGGATGATCGTAAATTTTTTCGTCAATTTCTTGTCGAGGGCAATTTGAATAAGCTGTGGAGACATGTATAAGAGACTGAAAAAAAAAATGGATATATGTAAAGATAATTTAAAAAAGAAGTTTATAAAAAATTAAAAAAAAAAATTATTTTGCATTCGTTCACATAAGTATCACTTTCGAGTTAGTTTTCCCTTTTATACTGACAATAGTATTTACTGATCTAGTTAGAAAAATAAATATGAATTTAAATTTCTTGCTTTCGTTATCAAGGCATTAAATGACTTTGTCAATATCGCGTATGCGTTATACAAATTTTGGCAAATATATATTTATTTATTTTTTAAAATTGATTATTGCGATCCTTTGATTCTTGCGAACTGACACTCGAAAAAACTCTATATTTTCATCGCGCCAAGGAGCAGCCTTGTTTGAGGTTTATTTTCATTTTACTAATTCTATAAACTTTTGCGCAGGTTTCTTAATCAGTGCAACGCTTAAAGTTTCATTACGATGTGTAACTGATATAGAGCCCGAAATTTTCACCACGTAATCGCTGTGGAATCATTGTTTTCATGTAACTCTAGTACATAAAAGGTATGCTTCTTCTTCTTCTTCACCAGCCTTCCCAGTCCACTTCTGAACATAAGCCTCTTCAAGTTTCCTCCATTTATCTCGATTACTTGCCCTCTAATACCAGTCTGTGTTTGCTGCTTTGGAGATCACCCAACGCTTCTCTTTTGTAATCATAGCCTCCATTGCATGATACGTCTTGTTCATCCTGTATGATCCTGTCTGGTAAGTTAACCTGAGCGGTCAGCTTCAGTAGATACATCTTCAGCAACTAAATTTTCAACGCAATGTACCTTTATCTTGTCCATCTCGCATGTTGCGTTCGCGCAGTATAGAAAACAAATTTTAACTTATTTATAGGACACCTGTTACTTCCAATCCAAACTGTCTGATTTTTTTTTATTGCCTTATTTTTAGGTACATCGTTCTATATTAAAGTCTTGTGATGTAATGTATATAAAAGAAAAAAAACATATTCTATCATAAAGGTATTTCATATAATTCTTTAAAAAACTTTAGATTACTCTCATTTTAAAAAATTTATAATTGTTAGTAGCGATTCCATCAATTTTGTACATAATCACTTATTTACCTTTAGATTTGTCATTTCCCTTGCTAAGTCCAAAACCTCTTTTGTTCCATTGACATTAATAGTGTAGGCTAATTTGATTTGTTCTTTGAAGTTTACTGTGGCTGCTAAGTGAAAAATTACATTTATATTCGAAATAAGTTTTTGCTTGTCTGTAACGGAAAGTCCTAATCCTGAAAAATAAGTTAAATTTTTTGATAAACCAACCAGGCGATTAATTATTCAGTTAGCGTGTGATATAAATCATACATATAAAACATTCGATCTTAACATACAGCTACTATTTGCTTATTTACAACGTGTAATAATAAGAAAACTTATAACCCTAGTCATACGGAAAAATAAGAGACGTTTTAAATAGATGAAAATTCAGGTTAAAAATTATACTTTTAATTATTTGTCTCCTTCCCAGCGGCGGATTTACCGGGCAGCTAAAAAGCAATTGCTGCCGCCTGGGCACCTAGTGGCAGAAAGGTCCTAGTACCCCCTCCCAGCAAAAAGATTCCAGGGGCTTATCTTTTTCATTATAATATTTTAAATCTGTTTCAATAATTTTTTAAAGGACAAGTTTCAGTAATATTATGTTCTGTATTATTAAAACATTTTCTTGACCTTTTAAAAATTTCTTCAAAGTCGAGAAAGGGAACTGGTATTGTTAATCTTTCACTACCTAGTACTCCCATAAATACTGCTAAAATGAAATCATTGCCTAAAATTTAATTTCTATGAATTAAAAACAAATTATTACGTAATTAACTCATATATTCATAATGACAAAATTAATTTAACATTTACTCAAAATGTCCTATTCTTGCTTTTACACGAGCCCTGAAACGATTAGGAAATTCGTCTATGGCAGCAAGCACTTGGTCCAACGGAAAATTGTCCACCGCTTTTGTTAAAGCTTGTTGTAAAGAGTTAAGATTGGCATGTCTTTTAGCGCTAACCATACCCTCTAAGAGAGAAGACTGGTAACCATAACTGATGCTGGATGATGACCCCCTTAGAACTTTTGGAACAAGTTTAGACGCTTCCTCAGAAGACCTATTATTTTGGTTATTGAAAGAATGTTCCCCACTGAATTTTTTTTTCGTCGGTAAACAAAATTTTTCTCTGTTTGTCATTAATATACTCTTTCAACAAAATTTTAGATTTTTGTCGCCCGTTATACACAATAACTGTATAACAACTGAATAACATAACCTATAAATAATTTCCCCAAAAAAAACTGTTAATGTTTATAGAGGGTGCACGTGAAAGTTTCTAACAGTATTTACTGGAGTACTAGGTATGTTATAATCAACTAAAAAATACCTTTGATTGAACAGTCGCCTGGTAACGCTTCAACTTTGTTGCGACAATTAGGTTTTTCTACTTTTACTCGGTCGAAAACCTGTAAAAAATAACTTTAGGTCAAAAAATACAATAACATAACATTAAACAACTCTTGATTGCTTCTACTACTAATGAGAAGTATTGTATTCGTGACAAAATACTCCTTCGGGATTTTTTGCTTTTTTAGTGTCTGTATCAAAATTGAAAAACGGAACACTTATGGAATCACTTCGGTGTCTGTCTGTCTGTCAGAGCCGATTTTCGTCTAAAACTATTTGTCATAGAAAGTTGAAATTTATCATAAATAAAGAAATCGATGGCCCAATGTAGCTATGTAGTCTTGAAGGTTAAATTTTGACTTAAGGAGATATGTTTGGAGAGTGAAATCGGAAGTGAATTTTTTTTTAAAGGGGTGTCAAATGAAAGCTTGTGAAAACACGAATTGAAAAATATATATGATGTAATTCTGGTACACACTTCCCTTTATATTATTTTTAAAGAATTGCCAAAAATCGATGTATCCCCACCCTATCTCTAAGAGTACTCATCAACTCACCAAAAAATTTCGAGAAAATTCTGCAATATTCTATTTTTCATAAGTGCATTCATTACTTTTGATAATTCATCTGGTATATAAGAACAAAGATTAGAAAAAAAAAATTGAAAGCAATCACCGCACGGAACACTAATTGCGTAAGTCCGACTTGCACTTGGCAATTTTTTTAGGATATTAGGATAGGTTACGAAAAACCTGGTTTTTTTGACATAAATCGGTCTGTCTATTTAATGAAATAAAGTATCAGTTTCATATAATATCTGAATTATTAAAGCAAACTATAGTTTTTGAGCGGTAACGCTGTAACCCTTAGCCTGTAAAACGGTTGAGGGTCGATCAATTTTACATAGTTTCCTAGTTGAGGTATGAAACAAATTTCAAGCATAATTATATATAGTCGAACCTATCGAACATATAAGAATTTAAACGAGATAGAGAAGGAGGGGCTAGAGCGATTGCTCCGTATATATCTAGTTATATTCCCCTTCAGCGTTCTGGGATTCGATAAATCTGAAATTTCATTCTGTTATTAGAAATAATAAGTAGAGGAAAATGTCAGATTATATGATTAAAAGCCTATGTTCAACTTTTTTTGTAATTAATATCTCACCATATTTAATATTTATTTTAGAACTCCATTTTTGCTAGGGTTTTTTTTATGGGTCTAGCACACTTCCTACAGGGAAGTCCCTAAAGCGCTCCAGGAGCTTCATATGTGCGAAAAAAGCGATTCACGTTGTTCTTGAATCGCTGTAACTTGTACTCGGTGGGAAACACAGCCCCGGGCAAATTATTCCCAAGGGATGATGTTCTCCATATAAAACACTGTTTTAAAAGCGTTGTACGAGGAGGGTCAGAGTTGCTAGGGTAAATCACTCTAGGGAATTTTTCAAAGTTTTAACTTGTCATGTTTATAGTAAAGTGTCCTTTAAGTGATCGGTCGAACCAAAATCAAAAATTTCAATGTCTATACCATGATATACCAAAACAACGGAACTGGTCCTTTTACGTGGTATCCTTGTTTAGTTACTTGTTCCTAGATCATACAATTATAGTTTCAGTCAGAAAATTGCTTTGGTTGCGACAAAATCATTCCGAGGCAAATACTTGTTGAGGGATTTTTCAGTAAAAATGTCCCTTTATTGTAAAAAAATTGTTAGGAATTGATTATTCAAAGTATTGTCCATCGTAAGCCGCTACTTTCTCCCATCTTTATGCCAAGATATGAATTCCACGTTTCATCTTTTGAGGCTATCCACAATCCATTTTTTGATATCCTCATAAGAATGAAAGAGCTGTTCAGACAGGCCGTGCGTCATCGATCGGAACAAGTGATAATCAGAAGGAGTAAAGTCTGGTGAGTACGAAGGGTAAGGTAGGACATCCCATCCAAGCACTTCTAGCCTTTCCTTGACGGATTTTGCAACACGTGGCTCAGCGTTGTCATTTTAAAAAATGACTTTGTCGTGTCTTTTGGCATAATGTGGTCGTTTGTGCTTCAATGCTCGACTCAATTACATCAATTGTTGTCGGTAACGTCCCCCAGTAATAGTTTCGTTAGGTTGGAGCAGCTCATAATACACTAAATCCCACTAGATACACAGCATATTCTTGGAGCCATAAATATTCGGCTTTGGCGAGGATGTTGGTGGTTTACCGGGCTTCACCCGTGATTTTTTGCGCTTTTAAATTATCTTAGGGTATCCATTTTTCATCACTAGTTACGATACGATGCAAGAAACTTCTCCGATTGAGCTGTTGAAGCAGTTGTTCACAGGCAAAAAATCGCCGATTAACTCTCTCGGTTTCAATTCGTCCGGTACCCAATTTCCTTGCTTTTGAATAATTCCCAGTGCATGTAAATGCCTAGAAATGGTTGCGCGATCAACTTCTAATGATTCTGCAAGTTTTTTTCCACTTGGCATGGGTCTTTATTGAGTATGTCTCAAATTCTTCATATTTAAACTTTTTCGGCTGGCCTTCCGTGTCGAAATCACCACTTTTAAAGGGTCGAAACTAGTACTCACTTGTTTTTATCGATGAAATATAATCACCATAGGTTTCCGACAGCAATGGACACTTTCAGCAGTGCTTTTCTTCGAATTAAACAAGAAAAGTAAGGCCTTCCGCAAATGGTGTTTTGTTGGCATATAATTCGACATATTCAATGCTCAAAAAAAACTTGTTTACACTTCGGCAAAATAACATGTACTAAAAATTAAAATTTAATGATGCTTCACCATAAATATAGCAACAGTATGCTCCGATGCAGTATAATAAAAGTTACGCCCTCTTTTAGAAATCCCTCAAAATTAATTCCCATTTCTTAAAAAAAATATAATGAGATATATTTAAAGGTAGCAATGCAGAATGGGAGAGTGTGTGTCTATCTTACCAAACAAAATAAATCCCACAGTAAATAAAATATCACTTTACTGTTGTCATCTTACACTAAAAACGCAAAAAAATGTTAGCGATATTTAATTAGTATTTGATACTCTAGTATCAACCACAAAAATCAAGCAAATCTCTAGATTCTTCTTTAAATTCAAAAACTGGTCAGTGCAAGTCGGACTTGCGCAATTAGTGTTTCATATGGTGATTGATTTTAAAATGAAATAAAATTCTTAGCTAGGCTAAGTTAATTAGGACCCTGACATGTATATATCTTAAGATCCAATATGTATTTTCACGTTTTTTCTTCGTCAATAATTTATAATAGTTATAACATCTTAGTTACCTAATAGTCAATAAATCAATCAAGCTCAATCTAGAATCTAGCAATCAAAGTGTAAAACATTTTTTTGCTATCTAAATATTGGTTTATATAAATAAATAAAATAAAATTATTTTGTCTTGGTACAGGAGTGTACCTGAACTAACTGAACTAACCTGAAATAAACAGTTTTTCAAAACGGGGAATGTTTTAAATTCGAAATAGGAGAAGTTTAAAAATTTTAAAAAAATAAAAGGAAGAAGGAGTCACAGACTGCTCTGCCAAAGCAATACGTACTATAGAAGCCTGAAAAACTGTTCCCTTCTTCAGTAATTTCTTTTCATTTCTTATGATAATTAGTTATTTGTTTCAGCAGTGATTCAGTCAACAGCGTCATTTAAATATTTTTTCCTTTCATCATCTCTAAGAAGGACCAGTCGTTGATATAAAGAACAAAAAAATCGGAGTGATTTAGCCACTTTCTTGGTCAACATGGAATTGCAAAATAAATATTGAACGGGAAAAAATAATTTGAGAAGGGGAAGGGTTTTAGAGATTTTTGTCAAATGAAATTCATTTCTTTCCTCTACTTACAGTTTTTGTTAAAACCAAAAATAATGAATAAATAATATAATTTTCTGATTCTTCGACTTCAGCAAAATTGAAAATTGACACGTAACCTGTAGCATATGCCTTCTTGCTCCCGTGGATGTAGAAAATACCATTAGAAACAGAGCTTTTTAATTGGGGTTTTTAAAATTCTGTTGTATGAAAGAGTTCTTTTTGTGAAAAAATTTTCACCTCTCGATCATCGATTTGTCAATTGAATCGTTTATTTTTGAAAGAAGATATGTATCTCTACTGGTCATAACTAACGTAAAGGCAGCAGGGGCATGTGCTGAAGACGGCAATGGAAATATTTTGTTGTGAGAAGCTTAGTTCGAGTTTGAAAGAGGAATGTGACGCCCATGTCCCGTTTCAACCCTGAAGTAGGTTGTAGAGGAACAGATTGTACTTCTTATTTTTTTGTAATGATTTGATATTTCGTTAAGAAGTTTTAGTCTGCTGTTATTTTACTATAACAAAATTATTAAGTATTATTCAAAGTATAGTTAATTATATTGTTTGTTATTGTTATGATTTGTTATTATTAAGTTAAAGTACTATTCTTACAGTGCAGTCAAGGATGCCCGATATTGTCTTCAGACAGCGTATCATAAAACGTATTTTAATGAAGCTAGACACCAAAAAAGCTTATGGCGCTGACGGAATACCTGCCATAGTTCTCAAAAACTGTGCGAGGGAACAAACATCACTTTTCTGTGGATTTTTCAACTTATCCTACAGAAAGGGAATATCTCCTTCCTGCTAGAAATGTGCCACAGTTTAGCCGATACCTGAAAAAGGCAAGAAGACCTTGCCAAATAACTACCGACTAGTTGCACTGCTTTCAATAATATCGAAAGTCATGGAAAAGGCTATCAATTAGCATCTTCTAAAATATCTTGAAGGATTCAACATTATTAGCGATCACCACTATGGCTTTCGTAGCCATAGAACAACAGGAGATCTTCTGACTTATGTAACACATGTTTGGAACAAAGCAATTTAACACTTTGGACAATCTCGAGCAGTTGCTCTTGACATATCCAAAGCATTTGACCGTGTTTGGCACAATAGACTCTTGGCTAAGCTACTCTCTTATGGTATGTCTGAAAAGTTCTGTTTGTGGCTCTTATATTTCCTTAGAGAGCGTTCGTTACGAGTGGCAATAGACGAATTTCTTTCTAACACCTTTACTATCAACGCCGGTGTGCCCCAAGGCTCCATACTGTCTCCTACTCTCTTTCTCATTTACATTAACGATCTGCTGGATAAGATCCGGAATTCAATCTACAGCTTTGCAGACGACAATCTTATCTTATCTTATCTCTTCATTAACTTTGAACGCTCGGAGATCGGCTACGCAGACAGCAGGAAGTCATTCAACTTAACAAAGACCTGGAAGAAATTCTATCTTGGGGTGACAGTAACCAAGTGGAATTTAACGCTACAAAAACCCAAGCGGTAGTTTTTTCTAAAAAAGTTAACGTTGCTGAACCTGACATAGTTATGTCGGGGCACTTCATTCCTCTAACATCGTCACTCAATTTGTTGGGCGTTAATTTGGGAGCAAATATGTCCTGGCATGAATATGTTGTAGGCATAGCAAGGAAAGCTTCTCAAAAGTTGGGAATATTATTTCGAACCAGAAAGCTTTACACTCCACAACAACTGTTAATTCTTTACAAAGCTCAAATTTGACCAACTATAGAATACTGCTCCCATTTTTGGGGCTCCGCTCCCAAACATACACTGCATTTGTTGGATTCTATAGAGAGAAGAGCTGTTCGTCTGATTGGAATAATTTGCCCAGGATTGTGTTTCTCACCGAGTACAATTTATAGCGATTCAAGGACCACGTGAATCGCTTTTTTTCCGCACACTGTCGCTCCTGTAGCGCTTTCGGGACTTCCCTGCAGCACATGTGCTAGACCCATGAAAAAAAAAACAATTTTTTTGTTGGTTACACGTATATTGAAAAAAATGAGCGATAATGAAAGTAAACCCGAGTGCTCTCCGAGGAAACGAAGGAAAGGAGTAATTAATTCCGATAAATAGACACGAAATTTGGTTAAAATAAGCCGTGTTAGAGGTTTAGAGTATATTTCATACCCCGGTAAAAACATGAGTGCTATACAAACTGGAACTGGCTGTTTGAGTAGGCTTCAGAGCTTTTAGAAATTAAGTGTCGAAATGCAGCAACATGCACTGGCATATTTTCTTTCCCTTGACACGAAAGATATTTAAGATACTTATTTACAAAGCCTTATTAAAGCATCGTGAAGCTAAACAACGTCGTAAACTAATGGCAGATGATACGATAACAGTAACTAGTTCTCAAAATATTGCCCGGGTCAAATTCAACCTTTCTGATTATCAAGTAAAGCACTGTGGAAATTTCTCTTTGTGCGAAGAGACATTTACTTTTTTTACATGGGGTTTCAAAAAAAGAGTGGAAAGAATCTGTCAGCTACTTTCTTAAAATAAATCTCCCCACGACATGAGAGGGAGAAACATAAGCAACACTAAATCGGAGCATTTATCTAACTCAATCTTCAATCACATTCAAAAATTTAGTGTGAAATATAGTCATTATGATGGAAAAAGGAAGCATCCCTGAAAAAAGGCAGAAAAACAAAGTTGGTTGCAGCTACAGACATTTTGAATACAATAGGGACCTCCATGGAACAGTGGAAGTTCATCAGTTTGTCAACTGCATCGCTTCCCAAACGTTTAACCTGACAGCCAGCGTACCTCCTCCTCTCCCAGATAAAAGGATTTACCCAGTAGGTCGGGTACCTATAAACTCCGAGAAGCTGAATGATGTAAAAACTCTCGCTAAATACGGGATCGGATACGATTTCTACAAGGAACTCCAACATGACACACGCGACATGACGCTGACAACAACGAAGGCGAGTTAGATGAATAGACATTTTACATATTTTTTTAAATATTCCTTTTTTTAATAACCTGATTTTTGAAACTAACCTGTTCTTTCTTCAAATATCTAAGAATAGCTGACCTACGTTTTAATCATTTAAAAAGGTTTTTATTTCAACTGATTTTATTCATTTTTTTTATATGCCTAGGACACGTGCTGCAGGAAAATCCCTAAAGCTATACAGGAGCGTGCGGAAAAAGCGATTCACGTTGGTCTGGAATCGCTGTAAATTGTACTTGTTCGGAAACACAGTCCTGCGCAAATTATTCCAAAGGGATGATGTTCTCCATATAAAAGACTGCTTGAAAAGGGTACGAGGAGTAACAAGCTGAACCTCATACGGATGTGATTTATTACCGCCATGTGTATTTCTAGCATGCACCGCTCTGGGAGGAATTAAGCGGGTTACATCCATCTAACATTTTCCATGAAAATACTTGTAAGAAGACTGAAGTCGCCAACCGTTCTTCGATATTCTAACGCATTAAGGTTGCTGGCCAGTTTCGAGTTTCCAATCAGGCGAACAGCCCTCTTCTAAATAGAATACAACAAATGCAGTCTATGTTTGGGAGCAGAGCTCAAACCTGGGAGCAGAGCTCTAACCTGGGAGCAGTAATCCCAAAAATTAGTGTTGAAATTATATATGTGTTAAATTTTAAATTGTTTTCGAGTTGACATAGGTATATTTTACCCCTTCTTTAGTATGTGGATCATTGCTTAGTATCAATGTTAACTAGGCCGAGATGGTGAAGTCACCAAAAAACAAAATTTTCCGGACTTGTGATTTTTTTTCAGTTTGCCAAAAGTTTGAGTTTTGTTAGATGCCCCCCTTTCAAAAATAACTGATTCAATTGGGTTTTAATTTTTAAAGTTTAATTATATGAAAGGTTTTTTTGTGAAAAATCTACCCCATCCTCCGCTCATCGATTTTTAAATTGGGAGTAAGTTCTTAACATTTCATAATCAATTTTTGGAGAAAGGTTTTTCTTGTCATCAAGGTAATTCGCTTCTTATTAGTCGTTTATTGCTACCCCCCTCTATAAGAAGCCCCGCCTTTAGCACTGTCTTTTTTGCCATAAAGAAACGTTCTTTGTACCCTTATGCTCTCCCGCCTGTTGAATCTAACTACGTTACTGAGAATAACTCAACACAAATTAAAGAATCCTTAATATTAATTACTTTTAAGTAAATTTTTACATATTCTCATAATACTGTTAGAGTTATAAGAAATGTTGTTTAGAAAGTTTTTCTCGAGTGCGTTTTTGTTCCGATATTAGCAAATACGGCACCCATCTTGTGAATAGTTTTCTCATACCCAAAACATTATTTAAGATCTTATGCACTGATCCAAGTAAGATGCCTATACCCTCAGCTAAAAATCATAAACGGTTAATCGACGGTCTTCCATTACCATGACTTGTACTTGCACAACAGTTTCTTCAGTTATTGCAGTTTTTGCACGTCCTGAACGTGGATCATCATTAACGCTTGTACGACCACCTTTAAACTCTAGCGTCGCTCTATAAATAGTTGGAAATGAAGAGCAGACTACTTTAACACTTTAACTAACGTTGGATGTATTTCAGTTGCCGATAAACCTTCCAAAACAAAGGATTTTATCACCTCACGATATTCGATTTTTTTTATTTTTATAAAATACTCAAACACGTCTACTTTAACTAGCTGATAAACCATAAATGACTTGACAGAGCGATTTGAAATTTAGGGTGTGTTCATATGACAGATGAAGCTTCAATATTTGGTTCAAGTGATGCTCCATAGGTGTCGCATTCAAAATTTATTGACTGACCTATTATTTGTATAAAATTTGAAATCGTTATCTCATTTAGGTTGATAGCTATTGCTAATAGAGAGAGACCAATGTACATATGAGTACATGCACCAATTATAAATCGATGTAAACTGGAAACTATGTTTTTCGTGATCTTCGAACTATAAAACAGAAAGAAATATAACATAATGGTCGAGTGGTCGTTCAACAAATACAATACTTCCGTTTAGACAGACAAGTAATGAGGTAAACGGGGAGTAAATACCAAGGTTTGGTATATTATTTATATATACTTACAATGTCGTCAAATAGTTCGTCTATCCTCGTATGAGCAGCTTTTCCTTTCTTTTCTCTAACAGTTATGTAAATGGTTTCCACTTCAGTGTCCCTTAGAAGTTTTTCTATCAACGTCTTGCCCATGAACCCTGTTCCACCTGTGATTAATATGTTAATACCTTTATAAAATTCCTGAATTTGTGATTTTTCCATTTTGGTAGCTTAGAGTGGTTCCTTGGCAATCTGTAACAAAGAAAGTATTAGGGACGTAACTTTTATCAATTTATGTTTAAGCGTATGATTAGAGCTAATATTTGGTAACGGCATTAGAACACGGATATTTTTTATAGTAGTTTCAGCAAGGCTGAATCAAGGATTTTAGATGAAGATCTACTTCAGTCGTTCATTGAATTGTAAAACGGCCAGTCTTGTCTGAAGATGCAAGATTGAGAAAGAAAAAATATAATAGGAAAACAGAAATTGCACTGTGGTCATCAATACGTGGGCAATGATAAAGGGATAATTGCGAGTTATATTAAATAGGCTCGTGGCTCCGTGGCGTAGTAACTTACTTGCGATGCTGAAGGTCTCGGGTTTAATCCCGGCAGGTCGGTATACTTTATTTAACAATTAATTTAATTATATTTGGCTTGGCCACGTACATACATAGGTAGTAGTTGTCTGCAGAAATGCAATAACGTCCGTGGCAGTACTATCGCTTTGTCTAAAAGGTGTTGTGAAAAAAAGGGTGAATTAACGTTTTTATACAATCTGAGAGTGGCTTTTATAAAAAAAAAATAAAAACTTTTATATACGTTGGCTGGTAAGAAGGATAATCAAGTAAACATAGCATAAAATATTTAATTTAGTGGATTACAAATAGTCACAATTCTGGGAAAGGAAATTTATAAACCTTAAGCGATATTAAAGATTTCATTGTAAAGTCCATAGCATAAGCCAATAATTTATTTTCGAATATTTTACCATCTTTAACCAGGAAGTTATTTAATATTTTATTCCATCTTATAAAATAAATGTTGGATTTATGAGTATTTGGGTTTTTGCTGCCACTAAATTTTAAGCCTTGAATTTGTGCGATTTTAATATTAACCAATAAGTGAATAGTTATTAGTCTTAGTAACCAGAAATCTAGAGTAATATATTATGATTAGAAATATTTAAAAGTTTACATCTAGTTTGTTCTTCTTGTTCAACTGCCTATGCACTACCATTGGATGTTCACATCCTCGTGGGCTTGCCTGTCCGCCGCTATATGAACCAAATCTCCGATGTTTCTGAGTCCCGTCCATTCTCTGATATTTCTGAGCCAGGACATTTGCTTTCTTCCCACTCTACGTCTGTCTTCTATTTTTCCTTCAACTATTAACGGCAAGAGTCGGTGTTTGGGATTGCTCATGATATGTCCAAAATAGGATATCTTTCTTCTCTTTATATTCAGTAGTAATTCTCTGTACTTCTCCATTCTTCTCAGGATCTCTTCGTTCGTTATCCGATCAATTCATGGTACTCTCAGTATTCATCGATAGGACCACATTTCGAATGCCTCCAATTTATTAAGTAATGATGCTTTTAGCGTCCAAGTTTCCACTTTATAAAGTAAAACCGACCACACGTAGCATCTGGTCTAACGCCTTCCTAAATTCAAGCTCAAATCCTTGTTGGTGAGGATATTTTTAAACCTCAAAAAGTAATTATGGGCGATTTCATTTCTACATCTCATTTCTCGTTCGTTGTCCTAGTCCTCATCTAACCAGCTTTTCCAGATACTTATAGCGTGTCACCCTCTCCAGTACGACGTCGTCTACAAAAAGTCGCGCATTTGTATAGGGCACGCCTGCTGACCACCATGAATTTTGTCCATAGCTCTTACTAGTATTATTTAGTTCGTTCATAATGTACTGTAGTTCTTCAATGGTATCTGTTATCAAAATTGAATTATCTACGTACTTAATATTATTTATATATAATCCTCCTCACCTTCACTCCGACGTCCTTATCCTCAAATGGCTCGTTAAAGATAGCCTCCGAGAAAAGATTAAATAAAAGAAGAGACAGGATACATCCTTGTCTGACTCCCCTGCGTATTACTAATTCCTCAGTTGTAAGATTATTTATTGTGATGTGTGCCGTTTGGTGCCGGTACAAGTTTTGAATATAGCGAAGTGTAGGGTTCTAAAATTCATGGTTTACCGAGACCGTGAGAAAAATACAAAACAAAGTTTGATAAAAGTAATATTCTCTGTTTCATGGTCAAATAAGGGAGTGTCCCGGAGTTTTGCTTACAAGTGTTATTTTCATTTTGGAAAATCAGCAAAAAAAAGATCGAGGAGAAGGTGCATGATGTAGTAGTCAAGTCACCAGTTAATATGTTCAACGTGTTTTTGAAATATATATATATATATATATATATATATATATATATATATATATATATATATATATATATATATATATATATATATATATATATATATATATATATATATATATATATATATATATATATATATATATATATATATATATATATATATATATATATATATATATATATATATATATATTATATATATATATATATATATATATATATATATATATATATATATATATATATATATACGTCCCCTTCTGAGTAGGTCACAGACCTGTTCTACTTCGTTATTTAGCCTCTTGTGATTCGGATGTCTAGCTGTCTCTCCATCGCTTTGGTGGTCGTCCTTTTGGTCTTGTTTCATATGGTTTTTTGTTCATACATATTTTTATCATTCTCGTATCTTCCATCCTTTGTACATGTTCACGCCACTCTCTTCTCCTCTTTCTTCCCCTTCTGGCTATATTGTCTACCTTGCAATGTTATTTTATGGTGTTGTTACTTACTCTGTCTAATAAATTTTTTCCTGTCATCGCTCTCAGTATCTTCATTTCATTTGTTCTTAGTAGCTGTTTGGTTTTGTTTGTGTCTGCTCGTATTTCTATGCTGTAAGACAATATGGGTCTAACGCAAGTTCTATATATTCTTGTTTTTGCTTTTACACTTAAATCTTTGTTTTTCCAAACTACATTTCTGAGGGCCCCTGATATTGCTGCTGCTTTATTTGTTTGTTGTCTCACTTCTTCTGTTATATCTCCGTAGGAATTAGTAAAGGGTCTTCCATTTGGGACTTGACAACTTTGAAACGTCAAAAATCACATTCAGTAAAGTCAACATTTTCATCATGGTGAAGTACACGAACGAACAACGTTAACAAATAATTAAAATTTACTACCAAAATTTGGAGTCGGTGACTGCAACTTTAAGAGCGTTAACGCCAATTTTTGGTCGTAATTCTCGTCCCGGCAGACAAGCAATTCATAGTCTAGTGAAAAAATTTGAGTTAACATATTCGCTGCTGGATGTTCCTGTGCCAGTGAGACAACGGGTTGGTCGAAGTGGCCAGAATATTGCTGCCGTTCAAGCGTCCATCTCAAACGAACCAAACCAGTCGATTTCACGGCGTTCTCAAGAATTGGGCATCGCTCAGACCACATTATGGCGAATTTTGCGAAAGGATCTTGGCCTGCACCCTTATAAGTTATAGTTAACTCAAGAACTAAAGCCACTCGATCATATGAAGCGACGTACGTTCTCGAATTGGGCTCTAGAAATGTTGGAAGAAGATGACCAATTTCATCGCAAAATGATCTTTAGTGATGAAGCGCATTTTTGGATAAATGGCTTCGTCAACAAACAGAATATGCGTTATTGGTCAGGTGAAAACCCTCATGTGCTTGAAGAAACATCACTTCATCCACAAAAAATTACTGTTTGGTGCGGTTTTCATGCCGGTGGTGTCATTGGGCCGTTCTTTTTCGTTGATGAAAATAACCGTCACGTTACAGTCAATGGAGATCGCTACAGAGGCATGTTGCAACGTTATTTTTTTTTAATCAATTGCATGGGCTAGACATTAATGATATGTGGTTTCAAGAAGACGGTGCCACAAGCCACACAGCGGGTGTAACAATCGACTTACTGCAATCTAAATTCGGTGAACGTGTTATATCGAGAAATGGTCCCGTCGATGGGCGGCTAGATCGTGTGATTTAACACCTCTAGACTTTTTTTATGGGGGTACGTTAAATCATTGGTCTATGCTAACAAGCCTGCGTCGTTAGAGGAGCTCAGAGCCAATATTGAAAGAGAGATAGCGGCCGTTTCCGTCGAAATGTGTGGCCGAGTCATCGAAAATTGGGTTCAACGAATCGACCGCTGCAAACGTGCCCGTAGTGGACATATGAATGAAGTCGAATTCCATACATAAATGTTTTGATTGTACTTCAAGCCGAAAGTAAAATTTTCGAAATGTCTCAAATGGGTTGCGTTTTATTTCAAAAAAAAGTTGTCAAGTCCTTAATGGAAGACCCGATACTTTTAGATATGAGAATTTCATTACTTGCCCTTTTTTCCCATTTATTTCTAATTTACAGTTTACTGGTTCGTTAGCTATTGTGATGCATTTTGTTTTGTCGGTATTGACTTCCATGTTGTATCTTTTAGCTACTTGTTTGAATTTATAGAGCAGTCTTTGTAGGTTGTGTTCCAATTGTGATATTAGAACAATATAATCTGCATATCCCAGTATCTTTATTTGTTTATCTCCTAGTTCGTATCCATCGTTGACTAGTTTTACTTCCTCAATGATTTTGTCCATTATTATGCAGGATAGTAACGGGTTTAAGCTATCTCACTGTCTTATTCCCACTTTTATATTTATTTCCTTGGTTAATTCGTTATTACTTCTTATTCTTGTTGTGTTACCGTGAGTTTTTGGATTATTTGTGACATTGGGTACGAAATTAGGTCCTTTATTAATTCTAATATATCTTTCAACCTGGATCTGTCCAATGCTTTCCTTAATTCGATAACACAAAAAATGCTGGTTTCTGGTATTCTATAGCTTTTTCTCTTATTTGCCTTATTGCAAAGATAGCGTCGGTGGTTGATACTTGTGAACACTTTCATAATACTTGCTAGCAGTGTTATTCCGCTATAGTTGCGCGGGTCTTTTTTGCTGCCTGCTGTGAGTAGCAGCAGCAGCAAAAAGCACTTAAAAATGCCAAATGAGATTTTGCGAAACGTCGTTCCAGTTCATTGTTAGACGAACGGATTGAAACCCGGAATTATAATGTATATATATATATATATATATATATATATATATATATATATATATATATATATATATATATATATATATATATATATATATATATATATATATATATATATATATATTTATATATCATGTGTATATATATATATATATATATATATATATATATATATATATATATATATATAAGAAAGAGGAAGGACAGTAACAGGGCACTGGTAACAAACAATCGGAAGTTAAACTCCTGGGAAACGCCTTTATGAGGGGAGGAGATGAGCAATCAAAGATCTATATCTGCTTTTTTATTTATTTTTTTTATCAAGCTTTCACTGCCTAATTGGTCTCTCCCAGTCCTTGTCTTCTCTATTTAAAAATACAAATATTAACATTGCTAACTATCATTTAAAAAAGATGAATTGTTTTTATGCTAATCTAAAAGACAAAACCGATACTTTACAAAGATCTAATATAATCTATGACATTCCCTGTCAATGTGGTTTGGTCTACATCGGAAAAACTTCATAAAAGCTCTCTAAAGATTAGCGTTACACAAAAGTGATAGCAAACATAAACCTAACGCAACCAGCTTGAGTTCACACGCAAATAATATAGATCACAGAGTATAATATAACAACAGCTTCATTCTGGATGTTGAAACTAATTACTTCAGAAGAGGCTTCCTGGAAATCTGTTATATAAAAAATTGAAAAAATAATCTCAATCACAAAAAAGACATAGAAGGATTGAGCTCGATTTACACCTATTTACTAACACAGAATTACACCAAATCAATAAAAAAGAACGATTTTTATGAAAAAATTAGTTTCCAGTTAAGTTGCCGTTTTCCTTCTCGATTATTCCTGTTCTTTAAATATTTCTAGTTACATTATGGGTCTTTTTGTTATATAATTAAAAAATTTAAAAAATTAAATATGATAAATAATAAATAACTTTCCAATAATGGCATTCATTTTAAATACTTTAAATTACTTTATGAATCCCTTTGATATAAAATTAAAGAATAAATATAATAAATAATAGATAACTTTTCTAATAGTAGCATCTACCAAAATCTACTGTATTTCTAACTTTAATATTTGAGTTTTTTGTCGACCTGCTGACGACATAGACTACCAACAGTATCTGGTTCAAACTCAAATATTACTAAAAAGTTACTAAATACGATGTCAAAAAATTTAAAATGGAGTACCATTTCAACATCATGGTCTTTCTTACAGTTGTTTTTGTCTTAAAAAGTGTTTTTAAATAACGTTATTGACAATGTTTTATTTTCTGATACCTGTATAATTCTCTAAGTGTCCTTTTCTCATGTTTTTTGTAATTGTACTTGCTACCTGGCCAACAAAATGCAAATTTTATTGTATTTACCAAAGACGAATTAACTGCTAAATTTGTGAGTAACTTCTCATACAACCTTATAAATTTATAAATCATATTTCATAACGAGCGTCTTAACTTTATTTTTCTCTACCTTGTTTGTATTTTAGTATCCAGAAGAAGCTACCAATTAGGCAGCGAAACATATAACCAAAAAAAAAAAAACCGATACTAGAGCCTATAGATCTCTGATTGCCCATCTCTTCTCCTCATAAGGGCGTTTCCGAGTAGTTAAACTTCCGATTATATATATATATATATATATATATATATATATATATATATATATATATATATATATATATATATATATATATATATTGTGTTTCTTTTTCTCGACCGTAATAAAGATTATGAGGTGAAAAGTATCGGGATAGGGGTCTATGTAGTAAAATTATTCTTTTCTTGGTTAAAACTCTATATTTCGCCAGTCATTCTCAGCTTCATCAGGAGTATCACTAAAATAAAAACCGTCATGCCCACATATTTCGCTAAAAACATACAACACGAACTTACCAACTAGAATAAAATAGATACAAATGGAAAACAAAACATCTCACAACTAAACTAACTATTCCAGGTGTACAAGTATGAAATGCGGATTTCTTTTTCAAAAAAAAAATATGTTAAATTCGGAAGAATGATAAAAAGTGCTTTATTCAAACTATGCGCCATCGCTTGCTATACATTTTTCTCATCTTTCGGGCAATTTGTGGATACCACGCCAGTAAAAATCTCTCCCTTTTGCTGCGAACCATTCATCGAGCCATTTTTTCACGTCTTCGTACGAACCAAAGTGCTGCTCAGCAATTGCGTGACCCATCGATGCAAAAAAATGGTAATCGGAAGGAGCCAGGTCTGGTGAATAAGCCGCATGGGGTAGAACTTCCCAGCTGAGTGCTTCCAACGTGTCGCGAATTGGTTTTGCCGTATGTGATGGAGCATTGTCATGAAAAATAATGACTTTGTGTCGCCCTTTTCGGTATTCTGGCCTTTTTTCAAGCAGCGAAAGGTTTAAATCGGTCAATTGTTGTTGGTAACGTTTAGTATTAACCGTTTCCCCAGGTTTTAACAGGTCATAATAGACCACGCCCCTCTGGTCCCACCAAACACAGAGCATCGTCTTTCTGCCAAAGCGATTCGGTCTTGCGGTCGATGTGGATGGTGCGCCTGGTTCTACCCATGATTTTTTTGCGCTTAGGATTCTCAAAATAAATCCACTTTTCATCCCCTGTAACTATACGATGCAAAAAACGACTTCCCTTTGTACCGAGCGAGCAAAATGTCACACGTGTTTTTGCGCTTTTTCCATTTGCCTGTCGTTCAACTCATGTGGTACCCATCTACCGGTCTTCTGAATCTTTCCCATCTTTCGTAGAATGGAAACAGCTTGTTGACTAACGCCCAATTGCTCGGCGAGTTGGTTTTGTGTTTGCGAATCATCTTCGTCCAACAGTGCTTCCAATTCCACATCTTCGTATTTTTCTGGCGGTTTTCTATGACAAGGAATGTCTGCAACATCGAAGTCACCACTTTTGAAACGCCGAAACCATCATTCACCCGTATCTTGCGATGGAGCATGTTCACCATAAGCTTCTCGAAGTAATCGGTATGATACAACGGCAGTTTTCTTCAAATGAAAACAAAAAATTAATGCTGTCCGCGAATGCTCTTTGTTCGGTATAAATTTCGACATATTGAACATAACAACACAACACTATGCACACACGTTTCCAATTTATCACTCGTGCGCGCCTGACACTTGTTGATGACCTAACAAAATGGCGCAGTGTCAAATCTTTATAGCACAAACTCCATTGGTGCACCATCTGTTGTCTGAAATCCGCATTTCATACTTATACACCTGGTAAGTATATTTAGCCTGGCCACGCACACAGGTAGTAGTTGTTTGCAGAAATACAACAACGTCCGTGGCAGCACTACCGCGTTGTCTAAAAGATACCGCGAAATACAAAAATATAGGTTTCGGCACTTGGACAACGTTGACGGGTATAACAACATCCTCGCCGATATCCTCCAGATATGAAAAAGGGTAAATTCCTACTCAGGCGGGGAGGTGAACAATAAAAAAAATACCGTATAAAGAATTACAATAAAAAATATATAAAATACTAATATTTATTTCTCATTTGAGAATAATCCAAGTAAAGAATAATTGGGCTACATTCTTTTATATATCTTTGGAACTATACTGAAGGCATATGTTGATACTTAAATATATCGGTATCTTAAGCTTCTAAAACCTACTGGTTTTTAGAGTCCATGTAACATTTAAGCCACTGTAAAATGCACAGATCAAGAGGTCCTATTAAAAATGTTGTGATATGGGAATGATATTATACGTCGACGTCAACAGTCCTATAACATTGCTGGGTATACACAATTATTAAAATTTAAATACATTGGTGAGCAAAAAAATCGACTCAATCGATTTTGCTTCAGTTAACTCCGATCCTTGAATTTAATTTTCAAACAGTGACATTATTTTTAGTATCATTAGAAAGCTGATTTTCTATTATTTCCAATAATACCAAAAACATTTGGATTTTTAAAAAGTTTTACTAATTAAAACAGTTTTATTCAATGGAACCGTTTTTGCTCGCTCCCTATAAAAACACATCCAACTGCATTTTCCTATCATTCCTTTATCGGAACGTGAACCGTTAACATCTCTGCTATACCTGCTCACTAATTATGTCATCGGAAAATGGATACCACTCCGGAAGAAACGGCACAAGTCATTGCCCTAATACAAGAAGAGTATAGCCAACGTGTAGTCTCTGCGCAACAGCACCTGAGCCAGTGACCTGTCTCCAGAGTCTACAGACGTTACCAAGAGACTAGTGGCTTTACACGGAGACCAGGACCAGGAAGAAGAAGGTGTACTTCGGAGCGAGACAATCGTTTCATTGTCAGCACGACTACTCCACTACGACAAGCGGCTAGTATGGAAGGACAATGTGATCATCGCTACTACCAAGTCCTCGGCAAGCTATACCTTCTTCTAAAGAAGGCTAGTAAATTGTCAACACGCAACAAATTGACAATATACAAAATGATCATCCGTCATGGTGTCAAACGTCATACACACAGACCATCGGCCTTATTTTGCCGTCCGAATCATCGCCAAATCCCCATGGTTCGTCTGAAATCCATCGAGACCTCCAAATCCGGGAATTCATGAGCAAGGCGCTCGGCTTGAGTAAGGCCATTTACTATACCAACCCCACAGACAGAAACGCATATGAACCTCCCCCCAACGCGAGATCTCACTACCCAAGACTTTTCGACCAGTTATCTAGCATTAGCTTTAGGTTAGCCTTAAATTAATCTTAAGTTTATACTCATGAAATATCTTAAGTTCCAATATCTTAAGTTCTCTCTCACCACATTTATATAAAACCCATTACCTAGACTAAGTTAGTAGGTCTTCTTCTTCTTTCAGTTCCGTTTCTTATCAGAGGTAGGAAATCATCATTGCAATTTTTACTTTGTTAACCTCAGCTCTAAATAGTTCATTTGAACTGTAGCCATACCACTCTCTTAGATTGCACAGCCAGGAAGTTCTTCTGCGCTCCCCGTTTCTCCTTCCTTTAATCTTTCTCAGCAACTCGTATTTTTCAACCCTCATTACATGACCTAGATATTTTTATAGTGTCGATCACTTCACACTCTTTCGCTATTTTCAAAAGTACATCTCAATTAGTTACTCTTTCCGTCCACAATATCTTCGACATTCTCCTAAAGCACCACATTTCAGAAGCTTCAATGTTTTTAATGTGTCCTTTTTTAGAGTCCATGCTTCCATACCGTACAATAATGTGGAGAAAATATAACAACGTAACATTCTCTCTCTAATATTTAAGCCAATATCTCGGCAACACAAAAACCTTTTCATTTTAATAAACGCTTGTCGCGCTATTTCTATTCTTCCTTTAATGTCTCTTGTTTGCTCGTTTGTTTCAGTGAACCATACTCCTAGATATTTGTATGACGTGACTCTTTTAATCTGTGTATTAGAGACTGTTACACTAGCGTATACATTCTGCTTTTCTGTTACTACCATTAATTTCGTCTTTCCAAGATTTAGCTCCAGACCATAGTTACTACTATAGGTGTTTACATTTCCAAGCAAGTGCTGCAACTCAGCTGCACTGTCCGCTACCAGAAGCGTGTCGTCGGCATAATGTACATTATTAATACCCACACCGCCAACTGTAATCCCAGCACTCTGCCCCTTTAAAGTCTCCTGGCATATGGCCTCACTATACACAAGAGCGAAGAAAGGACACAATCCTGGCGAACTCCTCGACAAATCCGAATTTCTTAGGTTAATTCGTTTTCAACCTTGACTTTTGCTATTTGACTCCGGTACAAACTGGTTATTATGTTAATGTCCCTACTGTCGATGTTTTTGCTTTTGAGAATTTCATGTAACTTCTCATGGCGGACTTTATCAAAGGCCTTTTCAAAATTAATAAAACATACATAAAGATCCTGATGAACATCTAGACACCTTTGCATCAATACACTTACACCAAACAAAGCCTCCCTTGTTCTTAGTCCACTCCTAAATCCTAGTTGTGTGGTACCTATATCTTCCTCGAGTCTCCTAAAAATCCTTTTATGTGTGATCTTGAGAAACACCTTCAAGGTGTGACTCCTTCATGCTATAGACCTATGTTTAGAACACTCTTTAGCATTGTTCTTCTTTGGGAGTGTCACAAAAGTTGGCAGGAGCCACTCTCTTGGGATAACTTAGTTAGGTCACTTGTATGTAAATATCTTAAGACACAAACTTTTACTCATATTTAGACCATTTCATGTATTAGCAGTTATAGGATTAAACTTTACCTAATTAGCTAATAAGTGATTCCAGATTCTAGATCCGCTAAAAGTTTTTGGACCGTTTGTGAAATAGACTAGACCTTGTCTCTATCAATAGATTTGGATAGCACCAAATTCTATGGTATATGGTTTTTCGAAATGATATGATGCGACATTTTTATATAATCAGATTGCATATTCAAGAGTTTGTCGTCGATTCAAAGATATGTTTAATCTGGAGCCAAGCGTTTTCACAAACGAAACAATCAAATATTAAAAAAATCAACAATTGCCGTCCCTGGGGACATATAATTCATCGTGGTAGTTGGGAAATAAAAAAAAACTAGAGAGATATGCTCACCGCCTCGTAAATTGGGTTTATAAGAAATGTTAACAATTTTATATAAAAGAATGGGAAGAAGAATTTTCAGGCAGGCTGCAAGAAAGTCGTAAAAAGCGCAAATTATGCCTATTGTAAAAGTTGTAAGAGGGATATCAATATTACATCAGGGAAAGACGCTCTTAGGAAACACAATTTTTCACAAGCTGACTCGGTATCATCAAAGAATATAAAATCACAACCAAAGATATCATCATTTACTGGGACAAAAACTCAAAAACCTGATAGACAAGTTAAACAAGGTAAAACTATTTCATTATTTTTTACTAAATACCAGTACATTGTTATATTATTTTGTATTCTACTAGTGTATAGTAGATACGTCTCTTTTAATTCCTTTTTATATTTTCAGGTGAAGTAAGATTAGCAACAAAATTTACCAATCACCATTATGGAGCACTTACCGAAAGTGATACAGTCAGTTTGTCCCGTTTCAAATATTACAGAAAAACTAAAATGTTCGACGACGAAAACTCACGCCATAATTGATCAAATAGTAAAGACAGTTTTGATAATTTATGTGAAGATCTGCGGCAAACTTTCACTGATCTTAGCACAACCATACACTTGTGTTTAGTCGTGCGATATGCGAAAGAGCATCGCATCTGTGATTATTTTCTAGGTCTTATTCCATTATTAATGCAGTACCCTTATTTGAACATAGTATAAACTTTTTTACAAGCTTTGATATTCCATATAAAAATAATCTAATAGCTTTTGCATTTGATGGGGCAAGCGTAATGATAAGGCGTAATGATTCTGTTGTGACATGGCTGCAAAACGAAATTCCCAATATTTTTATACTTAAGTACACATGCCATTCGTTTCATATTTGCGCGTCATATGCTTGTACCAAATTGCCACGCTTTATAGAGGTTCTTATAAGGGACATTTACAATTACTTTTTTTCTAAAAAGAGTTGCAGAGTTTAAAGACTTTCAAATTTTTGTGACTTGAAAGTACATAAAATACCTTACCCCTCTTAGACATGCTGGTTACCAGTACAACTACAAACTACAAGGTTCATCTGTATCCTGTATCGACCACCAAGTGATACCAATTTTCGAACACTTTTCGCTTCTCTTGCAGACACCATCGATCATTTACAAAGTAACTATCCAAGTGCCGAAATTGTCATCCTGGGCGACTTTAATGTCCACAATATCAACTGGCTCAAATATTCAAATACTACCGACGAACAAGGTCGTGAAGCTGAATCATTCTCAATCAGTTATGGCTTAACTCAGCTTATTGACGAACCAACACGGATCCCTGATCGAGACGGGGAGTTCGCCAGTCTTCTTGATCTGTTTTTAACCACCAATCCGGAGATATACACGGTCACCGTAAATCCGCCGTTAGGTTCTTCCGACCATAAACTGCTTTCGACATCGACTATCCTGCCAATCAGTGACAGAGAGGCGCCTAGGCCGCGCAAGATTTGGCACTACAAATCTGCTAAATGGGAAGATCTCATGGAATACTTTCGAACTTTCCCTTGGATGGACATTTGTTTTCGATCCGATAACCCATCTGACTGCGCCAGGGAGGTCTCCGATGTTATTTTGGCTGGTATGGAAGCTTACATCCCTTTTTCGAAGAAATGCTCCTCCAACGGCAAGCCTTGGTTCGACCGAAAATGCAAAGAAGCTGTTGCTTCTAAACATATTGCCTACCGACAATGGCGTGAAAATCCTAACACCGTAAATCGTAACATCTTTGTTCATGCCCGGAACAGATGCAAGGGAATTATCGACGAAACCAAGGAGGCACACAATCAACGAACTAGAAACAAACTTCTCGCTTGTCCCAACAATTCCAGGTTCTTTTGGGCAGTCGCTAAGGCAGTTAGTCAAAATTTTACCAAATCCACCATACCACCACTCACACGGCCAGATAATTCCATTGCAACCACACCTGTTGAGAGAGCGAACTTGTTGGCTGAACTCTTTGCTTCACATTCTACTGTCGATTTCCAAGGAAAAACACCACCTACTATTCCCATATTGCAGTCAAGGATGCCCGATGTTGTCTTCAGACAGCGCATCATAAAGCGTATTTTAATGAAGCTAGACACCAAGAAGGCTTCTGGCGCTGACGGAATACCTGCCATAGTTCTCAAAAACTGTGCAAGGGAACTAACACCAGTTTTCTGCAGACTTTTTAACCTATCCTACAGAAAGGGAATATTTCCGTCCTGCTGGAAATGTGCCACGGTTCAGCCGATACCTAAAAAAGGTAAGAAGACCTTGCCAAATAACTACCGACCAGTTGCACTGCTTTCAATAATATCGAAAGTCATGGAAAAGGTTATCAATGAGCATCTTCTAAAATATCTTGAACGATTCAATATTATTAGCGATCACCAATATGGTTTTCGTAAACATAGATCAACAGGAGATCTTCTGACTTATGTAACACATGTTTGGAACAACGCAATTGAACACTTTGGAGAATCTCGAGCGGTTGCTCTTGACATATCCAAGGCATTCGACCGTGTTTGGCACGATGGACTGTTGGCTAAGTTACGCTCTTATGGTATATCTGAAAGGTTCTGTTTGTGGCTCTCATGTTTCCTCAGAGAGCGTTCTTTACGAGTGGCGGTCGATGGATTTCTTTCTAACACCCTCACTATCAACGCCGGTGTGCCCCAGGGCTCCATACTGTCTCCTACTCTCTTTCTCATTTACATTAACGATCTGCTGGAAAAGACCGGGAATCCAATCTATAGCTTTGCAGATGACAGTACGCTTGTCTCTTCATTCACCTTGAACGCTCGGACATCGGCTGCTCAGGCGAATATCCGCAGACAGCAGGAGGTCGTTCAACTTAACAAAGACCTGGAAGAAATTCTATCTTGGGGGTGACAGTAACCAAGTGGAATTTAACGCTACAAAAACCCAAGCGGCAGTTTTTTTTCTAAAAAAGTTAACGTTGCTGAACCCGACATAGTTATGTCGGGGCACTCCATTCCCCTAGCATCGTCGCTCAATTTGTTGGGCGTTAGTTTGGGAACAAATATGTCTTGGCATGAACATGTTGCAGGCATAGCAAGGAGAGCTTCTCTCTTAGAACCAGAAAGCTTTACACCCCACAGCAACTGTTAATTCTTTACAAAGCCCAAATTCGACCAACTATGGAATACTGCTCCCACGTTTGGGGCTCCGCTCCAAAACATACACTGCATTTGTTGGATTCTGTTCAGAGAAGAGCGGTCCGTCTGATTGGGGACTCGAAATTGACCGGCGGCCTTGATTCGCTGGAACATCGAAGAACGGTTGGCGACTTGAGTCTGTTCTACAAGTATTTTCATGGAAAGTGTTCGAAGGATGTAGCCCGCTTAATTCCTCCCAAGGCGGTGCATGTTAGAAATACACGTCGCGCTGGTGCTTCGCATCCGTATGAGGTTCAGCTTGTTACTCCGCGTACAACGCTTTTCAAGCAATCTTTTATATGGAGAACGTCATCCCTTTGGAATAATTTGCCCAGCGCTGTGTTTCCCACCGAGTACAATTTACAGCGATTCAAGAACAACGTGAATCGCTTTTTCCGCACTCGTGCCGCTCCTGGAGCGCTTTAGGGACTTCCCTGCAGCACGTGTGCTAGACCCATAAAAAAAAAAAAAAAAAAAAAGTACATGCAGCAGTAAAAAGAGTATTGGAACAATTTTCTGCTCTAAAACTATTTTTCATAGATCAAGTATCTAATAATACTCATCTTTTAGCTGCAGAAAATATATTACAGAAGCTTCAAGATCCCACTACATTGCAATTTTTGGAATGTTTAGCTTTTATGTTGCCATTATTTAACGACTTAAATAAAGAAATGCAGGCAGAACACCCGAAATTTCGTATTTTATATGAAAAAATAAGTCAAACGGAACAATATGGATATCGATGTCGTACACTATGGCGCCGCGGCATCTAACACACTACTTAGTAATTCAGATTTAAGCCCAGATCAAGTAAATTTGTTTAAACGCAGATCCTTAGATTCTTATGTGGAAGCTTGCAAGCAAATAACTGCGCGGTTTCCATTGAAATATAATCCAATAAAAGCTTTAGACATAATTGAATCAACGAATGTTAGAAGTGGCAAAACTGCTTCGATAATTCCTATTAGTAGACTCTTTCCCAATATTGTTCAGAACAATGATTTCCAACAAGTTGATACAGAGTGGCTCATGTTAAAAAATTGTGATCAAATCAAAACATTTCCTGATGACATACTATTTTGGGATGTCAGTTTACTAAAGTGTGGCGATGACACTCAAATGTTTCCTTTGTTGTCTACTTTCATCTTCACTGACCCACTCATCCGCTCATGTTTTATTTATGAGTCTAGCTCACGTGCTACAGGGAAGTCCCTAAAGCGCTCCAGGAGCGGCTTGTGTGCGGAAAAAACCGATTCACGTTATTCTTGAATCGCTGTAAATTGTACTGGGCAAATCATTCCAAAGGGATGATGTTCTCAATATAAAACACTGCTTGAAAAGCGTTGTACGCGGAGTAACAAGCTGAACCTCATACGGATGTGAAGTATTAGCGCGACGTGTATTTCTAACATGCACCTCTCTGAGAGGAATTAAGCGGGGTACATCATTCGAACACTTTCCATGAAAATACTTGTAGAACAGACTCAAGTCGCCAACCATTCTTTGATGTTCCAGCGAATCAAGGCCGCCGGACAGTTCCGGGTCTACAATCAGACGAATAGCTCTTCTCTGAACAGAATCCAACAAATGTAGTGTGTGTTTGGGAGCGGAGCCCCAAACATGGGAGCAGTATTCCATAGTTGGTCAAATTTGAGCTTTGTAAAGAGTTAACAGGTGTTGTGGAGTGTAAAGCTTTCTGGTTCGAAATAATATTCCCAACTTTTTGAGAAGCTCTCCTTGGTATGCCTGCAACATGTTCATGCCAGGACATATTTGCTCCCAAATTAACGCCCAACAAATTGAGTGACGATGCTAGGGGAATAGAGTGTCCCGACATGACTATGTCGGGTTCAGATAAGTTAACTTTTTTAGAAAAAACTGCCGCCTGGGTTTTTGTAGCGTTAAATTCCACTTGGTTACTGTCACCCTAAAATAGAACTTTTTCCAGGTCTTTGTTAAGTTGAATGACCTCTGCTGTCTGCGGATATTCGCCTGAGTAGCTGTTGAACGCATGTTCTCGCATATTACCGATTTTGGGTACAAATATACCGATATTAGTGGGCAACTGTACCAATTTCGCATTTTGACGTTCGAGACCACTGTCGATTAATGTAGTAATACAGAGCATGTGTGAATAATTTTAAAATATTTTGCCGAGCCATTTTGAAAAAAGTGCATTTAAGAATTAAATCTCGAAATAAACATAACTTTCTAGGGTAATAATGCTTATTGAATTTATTTAAAAGATATTTACTTCATATTCATGAGATATTACATCTGTCTTTAATAGTATATGTGGAAACTATTAATTTGACACGTGGTAGTCTATTGTTGCCAAAATTATGGTAATATTAAGATTTTTTAAAGTTCCAAGTCAAAAATCAAGGTTAGTTTTCTATTGTAAAAATATGCACGTGGCAGATATATAATAGATTTTAATTTGAGTGAAGTATAAAGGTGTAGAAAATAACATAACAATTGTCAATTTCCTTGCCTTTGTATATTATTATTTAATTCAACAAAATGTTTAAAAAACAAAAAGGTAGCGCCCCTATTCATGAAGAAAATCAAGAAAAATTTGTTTATTATGTTTGAAAAAAAAGATTCGATAAATAAAATTGCTGGATCTTTAAAAGAAAATATTTTAAAGGTCATAAATTTCGACTCAGACGATAAACATCTTCCCACAGTAATTTGTACTTCTTGTAAAATTTAAGTTGTTAAAAAAATGAAATAATTAAATCCATTGAGTTGCCTGTTTATTCAACATTTAAAACATTGCATAGAAATACGAGGACTAAAGAAGAAAAAATATGTGAATGCAGTTTGTGTGATTCAGTGAGATTTTTTTAAAAAAATTTCTAGATGATCTAGAATTAGAGTTATGAAAATTTTAAAAAAATATGAAAAAAATGAGTAGTAAAATATGTTTTTACAGATTTTTGACCTGGAATTTTCAAAAAATCTTAAAATTACTCATAAGTTTGGTTCCAGAGCATCAATAGATTTCTACCACATCTCAAATTAATGGTTTTCACGTATACTATTATAGACAGTTGCAATATTATCACATAGATATGACGTAAATATCTTTTAAATAAATTCAGTGAGTATTATTAATGTGTAAAATTATGTTTATTTCGAAATTTCCCATTTTTAATTTTTAAATGAACTTCAGAAAGGCTCTGCAAAAAATTTTAAAATTATTCACACATGCTCTGCATTACTGTACTGATCGATTAACGTTGGACAATTTGGAGTGATCGCCGAAGTCATTAAAACCTGATTCAGGTATACAGTGTACGGCAAACCCGAAAATGGAGACCATTTTTGTTTTGATATTTCAAATCAAAGTTAGATTTTTGAGGAGAAGTTTCTAAACGTGTTAATGTTCTTGAAAATTTAATATTGATTCCTATAAAATATTTGATTTTTTTCTGTAAGCGTCTTTATATCAAGAAATATGAAATATATTACAAGAATGAGTACTCTATATTGTATATTTAATTCCTAAATATAAAACCTTTGTCGTTTTAACTAAGAGTACTCCTACGTAATGTACACCGGGTAAAACGAACCCGATAAAGGTATAAACAACGTTTTCAAGGTAAACAGGGTAATTCAATTTTAATAGAAGAAGCGCATGAGAAAGATGGGAAAAACTTCGTATAGTTTTATGTGTATTTATTTATAACAAATCATATAAGGGTCCAAAGGGGTTGAGAGGAGCGGTAGAAGAGTGACTTCGTATTTATCATGTTGTAAGTCATTTTAGGGGTTCTTTAGTCAAGGAATCAAAACATTAGATTTTTTCATTATTTTCATTATTAATATGAGAAAAGTGTGGGAGGAGTGGGGTTCTTGTATCGTTTAAGTAGTATTAAGATAATCTTTCCTGGTTCTTGATTCGGATACTGAATACTTATTTTATAGTACAATGTATATTGGGTGCAAGGAATAAAGTAAAAGCTAGAAGGCTAATTTTGT